>JAGWCC010000311.1:0-600000 GCA_022651775.1 Drusus annulatus | reverse complement strand
TAAAAGAGCCGCAGTTTATGTCGAGATACTAGTCACTAGTCACTAGTCAGCGCATAACAAATTCGCAATGCGTCTCTGTTCTCGTTATTTTTAAGGCCCGCCGGTGCTTTTTCCCCGTCCGAGCAATGTGACTGAAACTTAACACCGACCTCTCGGCTGGTAATTACCAAAAGCTCCCGACAAAGCCAAGGTTTTATTACTTTCAGATTTATGGCTTTTCTAGTTTCCGGGACCCTTTGTCTCCCGTTCGCACCTAACGACTGTTTTCCCCGAGACCCCGATTGCTTTATTTTCGCCTGCACCCAATAATCTCCCTGAAATCGATACTGTTCAGGTATAAATTATTCATTCAAATGGCCAAAGAAACGGTCTGTTTCCCATTTGTAAAAATTATAAAGACAAATGTTTGATTGTGGTTAATTAGGAAACGAATCGTCTATTTGAAAGAACCGATAGACGTAATAAAGGGTTAATTTCGTTATTCGTAATATGTGTAATGTAACTTTGGAATGTAGGGGGCGCGCATGGGTGTATTTTTA
The DNA here is from genome assembly GCA_022651775.1 of Drusus annulatus. NCBI lineage: Eukaryota > Metazoa > Arthropoda > Insecta > Trichoptera > Limnephilidae > Drusus > Drusus annulatus. The sequence continues at coordinate 599,461 of JAGWCC010000311.1, read as the reverse complement.
TATGTTGTTGACTTTACAAGAAAATTGATTTATTTATATATTATTCTATTTGAAGTGTGATCTCATGTTAGCTTGTAATATTGTGTTGTTCGTAGTCTTTAAACTACAAAATATAACACCTTTAGTAGTTTTTCTTTATTGCATATACCTGTATATACGAGTATATATATTGCAGATTTAAAACTTATTAATATCTTAATTTTTAGCAGAAAATCAGTTTGTAGGTGTCACCATCACCAGAAGCTCAAGCGGCCATCTCTGGAGCATGATATTTCCGGATTTTTTTCGGATCTATTTCGGTGTGCTGTGTGGTTTTCAATTACGAAAACTTTTATAAAAATGTAGTGTTAAAACCTAGTGAGGGAAAAAATATTTCTTGGCGAAGTCGGTTAGAAAAAACCATCAAGTTACCTACACATTTCTATAAATACATATCAATTAACTAAGGGATTAAAAACACGTCCAAATCGTTTTATTAAATTCATTCCAAGCCTGGGCCTCTAAACTAAAATCGGCTGATAGACGTTGCATGAATTTGTTTTTTTTCGCTGAAAAAACGGTTGTCGATTAATTGAAAAGTGGTCGGGGTGCCCAAGTGCGTCGCATTGATTCGCCCAATGCCGCTTCTTCTTTTGCAAGTGGATATTCAAATGCAAATGTAAATGAGATCGCAATACTCGTACACAAGGTTGGCTGGTTGGTTGGTGGGCTGGTGGGCTGGCGGACTGGTGGGCCCGTACGTGGCGACTGTGTGTGCTTAGGGAAAATAACGCCGCGATCGTGACCAGGCTCCGGAATAACTTCCATGAATGGAAAAGTCTTTCGGTTCATGTTGGTGGCATAATTTATGATCGAAGAAGAATTATCGGGTAAGCTTATAAATCCCCCATTTGAAAAAAAGTTATTTGCAGAAAGCAACACCGAAAATTACCATAAAAGTTTTCATTGGAGCGCAAACTGTACGAACGTATCGGATTGGAAAATATTGGCGGGGGTTAAAGGGCTTGACTTGATTAATTAGTTCGGAAAACAAGGTTTTTTCTCCTTTTTAATGCGTCCAGATACACGCCTAGATTACACCAGTTATGTAACTAGAATTATTCTTTATTTTCATAAACCCACATTTAATATAAGGAAAATGATAAATATTTTCAGAATTAACTTTGAAGCACTAATGGTTATTTATTATTAAATATTAGAAAAAAACATTGATAATCTAAACACACAAATATGAAAGAGAAAACAATCAGAAACTAAAAAGAACAATGGTCATGACCGAGACTTGAACTCGGAACCTCTACTCAATAACTGCCATCTTTGAATATTTTCAAAATATGGCACCCTAAAATCTGGAGAAATTCAAATATTAAATAATGTTTAATAAAAAATGAGATCGTTTAAAAATGTCGCTTTATAATGAGGTCTTGATGGTTTAACTGGCAGAGATAGAGTAGAGGTTCCGAGTTCGAGTCTCGGTCATGACCATTTTTATATTTAGTTTCTGGATTTTTTCTGTTTTATATTTGTGTTTTAGATTATGATATTTAAATATTTTTAGGTTGTTTAATAGTGATAATAAAGTACTCTATAGTTTTGAACAGCGCAAAGGTGTATTTCACAAACATGACACTGTAAAAAACAGCAGAGAACGTAATATTATTTAATTTTCCTTTCACACCTTAAACAATATAACTAATACCAGGTAAAAAATACTTCATCCTAATTCTACGTTGGATGGGATGTAAGGTTTATATTTTCGAATTGGAGACATTAATCATATTTAATGTCAGTATTTGGGGAACTGAGCTTTCCAAAACTTAAACAAATCTTTTAGTATAATATTAGGTAGCTATAAAAACTCATGACATTACGAGCATTATAAAAACTGGGCTTTTTTTATTCTTCCCTTTTGTATTTTTTGCAATAAATATTTTTATAACAATAAGTTATAAAAGCCTTCATATTGGTATGAAATATGAATTCAAAAATGTTTTTCTATTCATGTAATACAGTTTGCTCGTAAGCAGTAATGTATTGTTGTACACATATCCGTAAAATATCGAACCATTTTACATAAAGGGTTTAATCTAGGATAAACCTTTTATGTAAAATATGTGTTGTAATAAAGCTTAATGCGTTGTGAAAAAAGAACACCCGCGTAGAATCATTCGAACGTAAACTACACAAATGATGTAATTTTCATATTATGTACCTGTATCAACAAAGCGCGATCTTTTAGGTTATGACATATTGTCATTTGGTCGTTCATTTAATGCTCAATGCGTCATTTGGTCGTTTTTAAACAGCTCAATAAGGTAAACATTTTTTTTTCTGATCTTCTATCATTTTTCGTTGAAAATTATTGATGTTGTTTCAATAATTGATTTTAAAATAAAGAATACTGTTTTTATAAGGTATCGCTGTAAAAGATATGTCTTTTTTATATTATTAACTATAAATAATTTCCTTTGACTATAAGTACGTACGTATATCCGTACAAGTGTGAACCTTTCAAATTCGGAACTGTTTTAAACTGGAATTATTAAAATTTAAAAATAATGTATTAAAATCCCTACCTACCTAATAAAGTACCTGCCTATGATGTATTTTGGCAGACATAATTCTATATTTAAAATGCAACAAACATTTTCTATTGGCAAGCCGAGTTACATTCCGTGATTTAAAACAGGTAAAAACTAGCAGTACATTGAAATTGAAGACCATACCATTTTCGTTTGATGGTAGATACTCTTCTTCTTCTAGCAGGATACTGCATTTTGGGAAATGTGAGGAGGGTGAAATGGGAGCGGAAGGAACGTTGGATAGTATCTAACCTTGCTTTTATGATCTTGTTAATCAAACATAGCTAAAACCATTTCAAGCATCGTTTTTAATACTAAATGTAAGCTTTTTACCTTACTTTACAAATATTGTTTAGTTAGGAAACATTTTGTCAAAAATTTATTAAAAAATGTGGTTATTTTAAATACGTGCATACAAAATGGGAACTTTGTATTTCACTTGCCATGGAAATAAAATCATTTTAAAGTATACCTTAGCTAAGAGTTTATCATCTAAGGGTCAATCACAAGTGAGGTTCAGCCATATTCCTATTGAAATGTCCACTGCCCTATATCTCGTATCCCATATCCCGTATCTACATCTCGTGTCCGCCACCCCTTAACATCTCCGTAGCAAGCCAACTGTGACAATTTAATTGAAAGATGGACACAAGGCGTCGTAGGTCCGCATACCCTATTTGGGCACTTTGTGTATTATGATATGGTCAATGGTCCGACCATTAGGTCTGCCGCAGGGGTGTACCAAGGCTTTATGTCGATTTCCACAATATTTTGCCTGATAAAACCATAATTTATACTGTATTTTCCTTCAAAATTTTGGATATGTGGCAATTTTTTTTTGTTCTAAAAAATCACGAAAATATTTAAAACCTCACGGCACGCCACTGCTCTTCTGTCCATTCCTCAAGTTTCGTAGCTTGTTAGACAGTTTCCACATATATATCAGTACACACAACTTCGTTCCTCACATCAAAGATATAGAATATTGTAAGTGTCTATTCAACGCTGTGAATACAATTTTGTAGCACGAAAATAGATTAGGTATGATTTTTCTTACGTAAAGGTACCTTGGAACCTTGAACGCACCTCGACACAAGTTGATCCTTAATCGTAGATATACAGTTTGTTATAAAGATTTGGAAAAGGAACACTTCCGTTTAATGGCGTGTTTATGTCCGGACGGTAATTAAATTATTTTAAATACCCTAACGGCGTATTGTTTCTTGCCAAGAGAAATACGATGTCGATAGAATCGTCAAAATATTTTTATGGAATTTTCAGCGTGTGGTATTTATTTGTGTTTTAAAAAATTGTGTATAGTTTGTTCGTCGCTTTGATATAAACACATGGCTTTGGAGACATTGGGTAACAGAATATAATGAAAAAAATGCGTACTCTCTTTTTCTATATTTCGATTCGAAGATTTCACAAACAGTAAGTAAAAATGAAATTAAAATTCAGCGTGACGTAAGACACCGCTACCGACGAACTTTCGAGTTGCAAATAGAGCTGAAACTAATGTTTTCATAACAAGCACACATACATGTATTGTAATTCCGTGAGATTTCTCGAAACACTAATACGGGATCACCAATATCTATGATATATTAGTCAGGCGAACCGATTGAATATTAAACCAAATGTTCGGGCTAGAACAAAATAAACAAACATGTGCCGGAGATCGCTTAGGGCTTTTAACCTTTGACTCTGTATTTTAAACTTAATTCCGAAATAGAAGATACTCTCAGAATCACTCTAGTGAGAGACCATTATTCTGAATCAAAATTACTTAAAATAGCCAGGTAGGTACTTCCTATATGTATTTATTTATTTATTTATAAACTAACGTCCAATTACAAAACAATACAAAACACGTAATGGGAAAAAAGAGCGACAGAGAAATAACAGTAAATACATCATTTTAAATGAAGCAATGACAAAGATGGGACAAAACATACACAAGAAAGAATATTCAAATTAAAGCCAAGGTCAAGTCAAAATTTTGGTAGAGTCGTAAAGAATAAAAAAAAAATACATTTAGACTGCTACCAAAAATTTCAAGACCATGGTTTGAGTTAACAAGTCTCGACATTCTGGACAGTGGAGAATTATACCTATAATTAGTAGAGTGATGATTGAGGAACAGCAATCCATTGTTTCTTGTATTTCAGTATTGATCATCATCTGCCCCTTCACCCCGATTTCTACACTCACAAATTTTCCCAAAAATGGCTATACCATAGTTCGACCGGTTCTGGCAGTTGGAACTCTTGTGCAGTTAGAAAAAAATTATAAATTTGTACGTGTTTTAAATATGTATTTTCTTAACAACACACGTATGGAAGCAATCAAATAAAACCATTACTTTAGCATAACAGCACAATCAAATTGATAATACGATTTATTTTTGTACGTTTTTCTTCAATGCTGAAGAAAAGGAGTGATAGGATGCACACAACGTGAAAATCATAACGTTCTTCCCAATAACAATGTACACACGATTGAAAGAGGCCAACGAACGACGTAGGACGGTGCCAGAAGTATGAAGTAAGAAATACGCAGTGTGGAGGTTCCATTGTGAGAGGCAGCGGTGACTGGGGCGCCTGACAGTTCATCTCAGTTAAGGGTCGCGAGGGAGGGGATGAATATCGGAGCCGAGAATTCCCCACAGGCAATTATTCCGTGACGGGTACGCCGCGACCGTACAGTTACACACCTCTGACAGTGCGGTTGTGAAATAATAGAGATATTAGATGATATATTGTTAGTGTTTGAGTGTAAAACGTTTGTAACGTAAGATATATTAGGGTTACCTGTTAATATCGACTTACTTATATAAAAGTATCATCTGAGCCTACCAATACAATGTGTGAATATTTAAATAGTAGTTATGACTTCACTTGAGTTTCAGCAATGTTTATTATACACCATAAAAATAATAAATTTTAAAAAAACACAAAATATAGGCTAGTTTACCGTCAGATTGTAAAAAAAGTTCCGTAAAACTAAAAATTCAGTAAGAAAAAGTTATCCTAATTTCACGACAGAGCTCATTCTAGAGGCTCAGTCTCTTCACACAATACGATACACTTAAAAAAAAATATATATTTTTACGTATTTTAGTTGAATAGTAGCAGATGTCATACTTTGATGAAACCAGCTATTTGTATGATTACAGCACATCATCTCCACAAATGAATCAGCATAAAATCTAAAAAAGGCATAGTGCTACATATCTTATAAATCAAATATACGATACGTACCAAGTACTAATAATGATCAAGATATCGTCGCTGAAAAGACAAAAGGGCTTAAGTTACACTTTGGTCAAAAATGAGTTAAATATCCAGTTTTATCAACAACAAAAAATCTGCATCAAATGCTCTGACTCTAGAGGCTTTTGTGACCTTTCAGCCATCTCAAATATATGTATCATTTGGGAGAAGGCTTGACTCAAGTGACACAAGTTTGGGACTTTATTCAGCTGATTGTCGCTTCAGGTAACTCAGTGAGAGCATTAAGTTAGCTTTTTTTTTCAAAATCCAACCAGTTACTGAAGACCTTTTAAGTGCTGTGGTGTAAATTTCCCAAAATGGCGTTTCAGCCCTTTTGCCTTTTCGGCGACGATATGATGGTATTAAAAAAAAAAAACAAAAACCCTACGGTCTGAATTGAAACACCGCTTGTGGAAGAACAATTATTGAGTTGATATAATAAAGCTAAGTATTAAGCAACGATTTAGGTAAATTTCTTACCTCCATGTGTTCATCGTTACGGCCATATTATGAAATACTTACCCTAAATACCTACACTCTCCCAAATATTTGGCTCAAAATAAAAGATTTATAAAATTGTCGATCGACGTATTGTGAGAACTTGGAGACGAATACTCCACATCGAGCGAACAATTCGAAATATTTGAGACGCGACAAAAAAGAGAATCTAGGGTTCACATGCCACGGAAGGGTGCATAAAATTGAATCGGAAATTACGAGGTGACAACAAACAGATTTATATTGAACTTTGCCCAACGACCCACCACCACAGCTTCAAGTCTCCGAGTGTCAAGGACTTTATTACGAAGAAAATAAGATTTATTCCCCCTCATAAATGAACTTTGAAAATAAAGATAAGCTGTAAGAAATAAAATACGTTGGCGTTCATCCGATATTATTGTATGGAGTGATTTGTGGCGAAGGGAATAATACTGGCTTGTTGGCGAAATATACGAATATATTCAAATGTAATATGCGTACCTAGGAAAACGATTGCGACATACATTTTGCTCGTAAAGGAATGCGTATTTTGTAACTTCACAAGCTTTTACTTTTGTAAAATACCGGTTCTTTCAAAAATATTGTATTGTTTACCTCTTTGATTACAAAATGTAGGACGTGGCTAAATGATATAAGTCTCAACGATTTTTTGCATCTGTTAAAAATGTACTTGGATTACGAACAACTTTTATGATTAATAAATTGAACCGAGCAAAATAACTCCCATAAGGTTTTGGTGGATAAATGTTTCAAAAGTATGTATGTTCCATTTTCGTAAGCATTGAGTGAGGTTTTTTTCTGTTTGTTCACACTCGTACTGGGATATAGTCAAAGCGTTTAAATACGGTTAACAAATAGTTTTTCGTAGTACTTCTATTTCCAAATGCGGCGTCACTAAAGAGTATAATATGTCACCAAGTATTGGTTCTGTCAAGTCTTTGAGAAATCGAAGTAAGATTTCTTCTTGTTGGAACTGTGTAAAGGTACCTACTTATACCTCCCTGAATATAAATACTCGCAGAAAGTACGTCATTGAAAAAAGTTTAAAAATTTTAGATTATTTGAATTATAATTTTTTTCTCATAAATATCGATTCCATGAATTATAAGTATGTTATTTATAAAAAAAATACGAATAATTGAATACTCTAAGCGACTTTCTAAAAGTAGGCACTTTGAATGATACAACGACAGGAAGAATACGGAACAAAACTGTTGAAATATCTTTTTTTATTTAATGACACTGACAGAAACTGCTGAATCAAGCTTTTCGAAACTCCCCCTACTTCTCAAGAACAATATTAAAGGTGCAAGGTTTTATTTAGTCACGAAAATGCGAGGGATAAAAATAATGACGTTGAAAACATTGACAAATATTTTCTTCGTAATTTCTCGGCGATTTTATTTTGTTGATTTTTATGAATAAACCTGACCAGCTTTATAAAATTTGTGAAAGTAAATTTTTTAGTTTTTTATTTTATTTGAGTTTTGATTTGTAGAAAAGTCATATATATTGATCGGATTTTTCTGAAAAGGTTAGCAACAAACTAAAATATAATAATATTTTTATCATTCTACCCATAGTTTTTCTGGTGGGGCGGAATATTTTGTTTGTAAGCAGAACCGCTTTGCAAATTTGACGGCAGTGAGCAAATGATCACTAATGACATATTTTTGATACTTGAAATAATCTTGTCACATTGGTGTGCTTTGTTTGTATGGCTTACTTTTTAACAATGGTTATTTTTTGCGCACATACAGTACATTTTATGATAAGCAATTTTCTTTTTATTTAATTTTTAATGATTATTTTTAAAGTAGTAAATCATTCGTTGGGTGCTAAACAATGACAGGAATGCGTTTAATTTTAAATAGGGACATCATTTTTGTACGTATTTATTTATGTTATTTGTACTTTAACAAGTCAAACCTCTAAAAGTCACGTAATTTTTCTCCTACATCCCTTCAATCACGTCAGAAGCTTGTTTACATAAACAATAAGTGTGTTTGTCCCGCAGGAAAGTATGCAATTTGGTCCCATCAACCCTCCCGCATTTCAAGGATTATCTCAATGCCAAGGATGCAATTTTACGATTCATCTGACAATCATCATGAATCGTATTTTTTTCTGTGGAAATGTTTTGAGATTTCACGGTCTTCCCTTTCGCAAACTTAAAAAATAAAAAAAATAATATGCCTTTTGATGTTTCTCGTTTTACCTCGACTTTTTGCAACGTACACTGTGTCGGATCATTTCTGTCATTTGATGAAAATAATAACATGTGTTACATTTGACGCTCAACTGATATAATTTTGACAAATTGTGAGAATTAGGTACTGAGTTATGAAATTATTTCATAAAAAACTGATTAGAAAGGCGTTTTTACAAACCACCAGACAACGGAAAAGATCACACTAGTCAAAAAATATTTCGTAATGAAACAATGATAAAAGAATTTTCCCCCTTTTAGTATGCATTGGAGGTTAGTTATATTTAACGCTTCTTCACCCTGCAGAAAGCAGTCCAAAACACCCCGAAAATACACTTGTACCAGTAACATTGGTTTCTGAAACATGAGACGCGGCATCTTCCATTACTGGTTGTTCTTATTGTAGTCACCTCCATTGAAGCAGCCAGGAGATAAGATAATTGATAAGATGTTGTTCTCTTCCGACAGCAAGATTTCCCAAATTTTGAGCGTTCGATGAAGAGTCTCTATATTAGTCATCCTATTAGAATTGTATTTAATTCGTATGTGTTATTTCACATTTAAGTAATATTAAAATTAAATATATTAAATTTGCGGTACGTTCCAGGGTAGTAGATACTCTAAGTAACGCCCAGGTGAAAGACCACCTTTTAGAATCAAAACATTTCTTGAAATGGCTTTAGTCGTGTTTGGTGAGTGAATCTGAATAGCCAAGTACTTCCCTTCCTTCCTCTTCCCCATCTACATTCCCTTTCCACATCCTTTAGCCTCACAACAAACCCCCATTGGGTATGCCATAGTCTCACTAGCTCCAAGCATTTGTTACTATTATGCGGTATTCACATTGAAAAATAAAGTAAACAATTTTGTTAAATACACCAAAGAGTCATACATCTTTTAAGTGGTTAAGTGGAAAAAAAATACTCTCTGAAAAGAAAATTTTATTTTATTTTTACTTGTTTGAATATTAATAAATAAAACACATCATCTGAATATTTTCATCAGTGACATCACCCCTCCCCCTCCCTATTTAGTGCAAGTTGTCAGCCGGGTGGACTAATCCGACAGTCGCAGTCGGCGGGAGCTGTCAATCAACATTCGTTAAGCCGGCAGTTTATATCGTGGCAGGCTCGTTTGCTTTGAACCCGCCCGGTGGCCAAATACCTTAATTTTACACCCACTTAGTGGCGCCCGGAAAGGGCACTGAAATTAAAAATACGAAAGAACATCTTTTCCGGGTAGACTGATGAAAATGATCATTATTCCTTCAGAATTCATTACGCTATACCCTATTTGAGGTTTCTGAAAAGGTGCTCAATTGGTCAGTAGGCACCATTTAAGGTTATAAAAAATGGAATAGATGGTAAAAAACCTTTATTTTTTTGAAAAACTAAACCTATACAAATAAAAATAAACACATATAATATTTTCCTGATAAATAAACGTACTATATATTTCTTTAAATATGCATCAAATTATAAGTTATTTTACATATTTTTTTTTAATATGATTGATTACAAATATTGACCTTCACTCATTTCTGTTGTTCGTAGTCCTTGCAAATAAATGGCATTTATCAGTACGCTAGAGCTCACCGTTAAACATTTTAACGGTGAGCTCTGGCTTAAATTTAAATAACTTTTTTGTGTTTAATTTTAATTTCAACTTTCAGCGGTCAAGATACTGTTTGTATCATACTTTTCCAACTTAATCTCTGGAAAATAATTGTAGCAAAGTTAAGTGCGTAATTTTTTTTCTAAAATTAAACCCTCTTTATTAATAGTCTAAAGTCTGTAAGATTAAAATAGTGTTAAAAACCCGGGAGAAGTCGGGTAGTTACTACAAATTGTGTAATAAAACGTCATAAGTAGGTCCATTTCTAGCATTTAATATTAAAATGTATTTTAGCCGTAGCAAACTGGGTCAATTTTTCAACTCATTTGTTTGATTATACTTTTACATTTAGGCCCAAGGTAAAGTATAGCACACATTTTGAAATAATAATAGAACTGTCTTCCGGAAACAGAACGGAAACGGAAGGCAAAGTAGTTTGTAGAACAACCGCACTATTTCACATTTTTTCATCACTATTTTAACCATGAGAATTCATAGCAAAATTAGGAAAATGTAAAAGGTTTTTTGGCGTAGTTTGTGTATAGCTTGACAATGATAAATTTTCAATCGGGATAGATATGCGATTTAAAAATAAATCCATAGACCCAAGCTTTATTTGGAACAATAAATTAATTCAATGCTTTTCAAAATTATACTCGTGAAAAATTTAATAATTTCAACTAACATCAGTTCCAAATTTGAAAAGATCACACTGGTACGAACGTTCGTTTGTAAACGTATGCACTCAAAAAGTAAATTGTGTATGGTTAATTTTATTGTAAACATTAAAATGCACAAATTTATTCATTGAGCACCATAAGTATAAATATTAAACAAAAAAATTGAACTTCATTTGCAAATCATGACTAAATTTCTCTTTTCGTAGGTAATTATTTTTCGTAAAGGTGAAAACAATACTTAAACTGGCTGCGGCTCATTCTAAAACTGGAATTATCGGGGATTTTCCAGAAGCTTTTCAATGTCAATGAAGGCCAACACCTTGAGAATAATGTATCGTGCGTTACTCTTCGCGAGTTTCCCCATTTGTATCGCTTTATATCATAAAAACGAAAAAATAACGTTCGGACAAAACAAATTGAATATAATATATCACTATCAAGCTCTTTAGATAATAATTTTATCAAAATAGTCTACTTTGTTTGAAAATCAAGCAATCGCCTTATTTTACGTTTCATCCGCGTAGATACTTTGACAAGGAGAATCCATAGAAAAATTATCGCTCTTACGAAGTGTCAAAAAGTATCTTGGCATAGTTTGTCGAATTTGTGTAGTGTATTTTTTCTAGCTGGGAACGTGAATCGTTTTTAAAGATCGGATAATATAATCAGTGGCGTACGCGTGTTCTCTCTGTTACCCTTGTCGGGAGTGACAGCTGACACCGGCGGTGTTAGGGTAGCAAGTAGCTACCCCAGCCGGCGGCCACCCTTCCCTCTGGTCTACAGCAGCCCGGGCATGCGGTACAACACTACATAGGCGTACCGCTAATAGCTCCACTGTGACCTCACCGTCTTTCTCATTAACGTTGCGTGCAACAGAAAGAGAGGTTACAGTAGCAGGAGCATAGTGCTTATATCGGACGCTACTCTAGGATGACGTCCCACCAGAAGCCGTACAATCTTGTGGCTAGAAAGATAGTGGTAAAATATTATGGGATGGTGACATTTTATTTCCATAAATACTAGAGATTCCTTGAAAACATTTATTTTTTACCAAGCCGATTTAATATTTTTGCGAGCTTTATTTGTTACTTCTAGTGAATACCCGGTTTCGTGGAAGTTGCGATACTCGTTTTTCAAAATATATATTTTTTTGAACATCAAAAAATGCGGTTTCGCCTTTTTCACAATAGGCATATTTAAAAGCACTATAATTCCTGATGAAAATAAAATTAAAAGTTCTAAAAAGCCCAGGCAGAAGAAGCTGTGCACATTTTGCGACGCTAGAGCTTACCGTTCTAACATTTTTGTCGCTTCATATATAACACAAACAGATTTTCTACATTATGATAAGTTGAGGTCAGAATATTTTAATGGCGGTTCGTCGAACTTATTGTATCGTTACTCCAAGATCGAACGAATAGATTACTTGGTATTTTGAAATTGAACGGATGCAACAATCAGTGGCTATTATTATTAGAGTGTATAGATAAAATAGAGTGATGAATAAAATGAACCCATGTTAGTTTGTTACCACTCAACTGGTGCTCTGGGAAATTGTCGAATCTCGAGTTCAATGGTCTAAAACCGAGTCCACGAGTCGTGATTGTATTATTATATACAAGTGCATGTTTATAAGTTTACCACTTTGCTACCCTACCCGCCCTTTCCGCATAACCACATCAAACCTTTGACCCCCGTCAGAAATTCAGCTGGGTAAAGAAAAACCAGAATAACGAAATTTAAAGACTCAATATACCTAATCAAAAAATGTTCAGATACGCGTTTTATCATGAGCCATCCCTCGCCGGATTTATTTATTTTTCATAAAGATTAAACCGTTTTTCATTCAGGTTACAAAACGAAATGTTTTTTTGCTAACCACAGCTTGTTTTCACAATTAATTGAGTTTGAAAAGAGTTCAGTACGATTGAAAAAGTTAATATTTATTTACTGGGAAGTACTCACCTACACCGGTAGCGTTTCATCCGATTCGTTTAAAAATACCATTTTGGTATAGATCAATCAACTTCAATTATCTGGAGGTTGTTAATAAATCGCCGCTCACGAGATAACGAGTTTTATTAGAAAAGAAAGGATGGAAAGGAAATAAATTAACGATTTCACTTTATCGTTCGATATTTAAGTGAGCCAGTATTTCCTTAGCTCTCTATTATTTTTAAAGTTACTTTTCTTGGATATTGAAATGAATAGAAATGTATAGTTGCCCAAAGGTCATGTTGTATTCCATTTTCAACGAAGCCATTTCACACATTCGCGCCTATATAAAAATACAATACTCAATGGCAATTTAAAACAAACTAAGTTATTTTATTTTTAACAAGGGTTAACGTTTTCTGAAAAACTGTTCTTTCGTCAGTGCAGATGTAAACTGTATTAGTTGTTTAATTTTATTGTTTTGTTCCTTGACGAAGGTACAGTAATACTGACACCGGTTAACGGTTTACTATAAACAAAGTTACAGTGTTTCATTTATAAAAGTCCAATCTGAAAAAATAATTGAAAGAATAACGTCGTGATGTGATTATATTTTGTCGCCGTTTTTCTTAATACTATATCATCACCCCTATTTACAAGTGCATTTATTAAAATTGTGCGAAAAAATGCCCTTCACATTCATGATTATTATTAACTTAGCTAATAACAAATTTGGAGGGGTCATTATCAAATTATCGTTATTACGCAAAAAGAGCGGTGCAACGTCTTGGGGAGCACTTGATTCGAACAATGGCGAAAAAACAAAGGTGCCTTTAGCGGGAGGGTGAAATTTAATATGCGTCGCGATGCCACGGGCGGAATCCACCCCACACAGGCATTGTATCAGACGAGCTGCATTTCACGCCTATCAAATATCAAGTTTGATGCAGACGCAGTAGGCAGTAGCTAGCAGCTCTGCTACTCGGTACGCGGCGATGATCCCAAAGGAAGGCTTGTCAGTTAGGCGTATCACTTTGACGCCTGTTATTCTTTTTTCATGTATACACACGTCAGGTTAACTTGATTTTGATTGTTGGGGTCGAACAAACGTCGTATAGGAAAGGATTTATTTATGTAAAGCACATGCTATATTATTATGCGTGCATAGTCTGTGTACAGTTATGCATAATGATACGGATGTGCATTTACTGAGTCAGAATGTTTGTTATTGATAAAACTGCTAAACATACTAACTTTCGACTATATTGAAAACGTAATAAGAACACACGCGTTTGCACTTTTATTGCTTGTATTTTTTTTTTCGTTTGTTAAACACCATACAGCATATTCTATACAAAATATGATATTAATTTTTCTTATTGGAAAAAAAACCAAAACTAAAGGCCTTTTGCTATCTTTTCTACCTTACCGAACAGTACAAATATTGTTTATTGGACATCAAAGGTATTGGGCACAATGTTGGTATGAGAGTTACAAAGTTTTCTTTCTGATGTTGTTTGTCTTAGTTTTGAAAATTACTAGCATGTTTAAAAGATCTCACAATATAAATAAAACTAATTCCTTTACTACTAAATTCATTTAAAATTTCTCCTCACAGAAAAAAAGTAATCTTTTTGTATCGTTTTCAAAAGGATGAGGAACTTCGCACAAAAGATGTCTACGAATATCAGTGACACACCGACACCGTTATATATTTGGACGATACCGAAAATCATTTCCTCGAGTAGTACAGATTTGACGATAAGTATAATTTTATCTCCAGAGAATCCCCGGAATGGTTCGTGAAAGGAAATTCGCAGCACATGTTGCTCTTTCCTCATAGATTTAAATAAGATAACCCAATGTTTTCGCAAGAAAATCGTAAACCCCTAAGACCCGTGGGAATCGAGAACAGTTTACACCCTTGTCACACGTGACGCAAATCAATAATATCCCGTGTACAAGTGTTTTATTTGCTAAGAGAATAATACATCTCCGTTTGCTGGAGCTGGAGCTGGCACCGCCGTACAATTCTCATTCCTCCTTTGTTTTAGTCGTTTATTTTCTTTTGTTCCGTTCCGCTACTTTATCCCTTTGTTAACGCTTGATAATAAAGCTAGCATTTACTCTTGATTTGAAAGCATGAAGTAGAATCTTCTCCAAATTCTGCTTAGCTGCATACTTTCATAAATATTTCGATTATTATTTTGGTAATATTTTGATGCGTAAGGTTAACGTTCTCGATAAGAGGTGCCGTGTCGTATTAGACTACCGAGTTTCCGAAACTTCTTGTAGGTACATTTATTTTCGATGAGTCGAGATGATATTTTTTGAGATCAGAATTTTTCAAATTTAAATAAACTCATAATACGAGTATAACATGAAACAATATTTCTTTTCACATGTGAATTAAAAACTTGACAAGTTTTACATTGAAATGAGATGCAACAATGCCAGAGATTGGGGAAATCGCTACCTAAATTTTAAATACAATAAAATTCAATCACCGTTTAAAATTCTACATTGAGACATATCCTTTCCGAAAGGTTTGATCCAAACAATAAATATATACTGCCTTTCCTCAACGAATTTGCACAATGTTATATATACATATATTTATAACTTAAGCAATTAAATTAATCCAATTCTACTTTTCGAATGTTCTTTATCGATCTCTAGAAAAACCCTTCCTTTGTGACAAGAATTGCAAAAAATTCTCCCGTATCCGGAACACGTACAAAAGGCAGCCATTTTATAAATTAACGCTGATTTGCATTTTTCAATTTGGAACAGGAAACAAAGCCTGGGCAAAGAAGTCGGCAAGTCACTCAAAGATGATTAATTATTTATATCATAAAATGTTGCCAGTTTTCTTACTGCTAACGAAGCCAACAATGATCAAAAGAAACCCGAGTGACCATAATTGAATATCTGATGTTTTTCGCTAACCCGCTTTAAATTATTATGAAATAAGTCAAATATTTTTGTGCTGTTCTAGTAATAATACACTCTCGATTTCAACTGCATTGAGGCATACAGTGGCAGTGTTTTAACTGATAAAACACATTGTGTAACACCTCTTAGCTGAGATTACGATTGTGCATCATGTTGTTATTTGTGAAATGTTTTGAAATTAAACGTCAGATGGCTGTACTAACCTTTTTTTAATTTTAATTTCCACTTAATACATTTTTTGTCTCCTAAAATATTATTTTTGTAATTTAACTTTTACACAAGGAATTGAAAAGCATTGCATTTGACTAACAAGTTACATTGGAACTAATTAACTAGAATTGTAGGTTATAAAAATATGTTTTTCTCTTTCGACAACCCGGCCATTTCAAATTAGAAATCGTTCTTCGTAATACTATAACAAAAAATGAAGAGACTTAATGTATCTACGTATGTATTTTACATATATTATATTTAACATTTTTGAGGCACTTTATCACAAGTTAAGCATAAATATAGGACTTTCACTACTTATTTTTGATTAGGAAAAAATCAAACATTTTTTTACGATCAAAAGCTAGTAATTAAAATATAGTAGATACCACGTCTAATAAAAAAATATACAAACGATTCAAATGAATTTGTAACGACGTTGTCCATACCCTTGATAGTATCCAGTTAACTTGTTTGATATTTTATATTGTTCTATATTTAAGTCACGAACTGCCAAGATGCATCTTCTCAAATGGGCTATTTAAGATTCTGTTCAAAACAAATCTCATGACACTTAAAATCAACGAGATGGACACGGACAGGGTTGTTACTTGATCACCCCTTTGATCTAATTTAAACACGAGCTTGCTGATTAATTATGTCCCATCCAATTTAAGGGTTGGACAATGAATTTGCCCCGGTTAACGATTGCTATTAAATTGCATCGGTTGATGGTTGACAATAACCTGACGTTATGACCAAGAAGATAATTTCATATTAAAATGCTATTACTTTTATTATTATTAAGGTATGCCGGAAACTGACAAGCTGAGACATCAATAAAGACCAAGGGCCCTAGCACGAAACGTCGATATAGATTGAATCGACAGTGTCGGTAATTTAGAATCGTTCCCGAGCTCGACTACAGATAGTCAATTAACCACCGTACAAATGACAACTCACGTCTACTGAACATACTTAATTTAGTCGACGTAAACTGTCGTCTTTCGTCTTGGTTGGCGATCTGCATTCGGGCTCGGGAACGATTCCAAATTACTGGCATTGTCGATAAAATCTATTTCGATGTTTTGTACTAGGGTCTCTGGTTTGATTAGTTAAAAAGATACATTTGTATTACACTTAAGAACTTTAAAGCCATGTTTAAAAATTTAGAAGTACCAACATTTTTACTCATAGAAGAAATAAGTAAAACAATTCAGTACAGACCATAAAAATATCTTAGAAGAAGCAAACACTAGCCCAAAAGCTTCTAAATTTCATTAGGTGGGTTTAGTTAGTTAATTATAGAGTAGAAAATGTGTAATAAGAAGAAACAAAAGCTTTCAAAAGTTGAGATGTAGATATATGAAATTCACACCTTTCTGAACATTCTAGGTCAATGCAACGACATTTCCATCTTCAGCTTTAAAACTTTAAAATCAACTGTCAATAAATATTGTTTGACAAGACGTAACATAATTTTTTTCTTATTTTTTAACTGCTCGTTAGTAAAAAAGGCTTTTGTAATTTGGTTTAAACTCGGGAAAAGCCGAGTGGAACTACTAGTAAATACAAAGCATGGGTATTAACGCAAGCAAAATACACGAGAATGACACCAGGTATGCTGAAAATCTTCCCCTAAGATAGATGTTGTTGAGTCACACATTTTTGGATGTGGAATATACCTACCCCCTTAAATAGTCTGCAAAGAAACAGCGGTACGTTTCTTTTATCAAAATACCGCACAGTGTACCGTTGTCTGGAGCCAGTGGAACCACGGCACCCTTCTTTGGAGAATGTCACGAGATGGAAGGAAGTAAAATAGAAGAAGAAATGATAAGAGGAAGCCAAGATCTGGTAACCAAAATAACTATAATAATTATTATTGAATATGGCATGCTAAAAACTCACAACATATGGTAATTTTATTTTTAAATTTGGAATTCAACTTCTGGTCCTTAAAATTATTATTGTATATAAATAAATTTGTAAAATAATAAAAAAAAAAACACAAAAAAGATTCCTCCCACACATTTCATTGGTTCATTGTGTAAACTGATCATTCGTATCTCATCGTAATTAACTTCAATATGTTTAATACTCGTATAAGACGAACGCAAACAAAAGTATGGTAAAAGTAACTTCACTTTAAATCCAAGTCGATATACATATGTGTCCCTCTATCATTATCACCCACCTCTTTACCAAACCATAAATGGCAATAATATATACATACCTAATATTCGATTACATTACCTTTGGCAGCTTGACAGGCTCTTACAAAGATCTAAGTAATAGATATTCCGTTGTAGTTAGGCAAGATTCGTACTATTAGAAATGAACTAACATACCATCAAGCCATTTCCCCACAGGAATACTTAGGGAGGATGGGACGTAACACAACTTCGTCTTGGCACACACGTTTAGCTTAATTCACAGTACATCTATATGCTCTTCTGCTATTGATATATTTTTATTATTGTACGAGCGGGCCCTGTCTTATCATTAATTCGTCGTTCCCAGGTTCATATTTTCATTGCTCTGGCAATAATTTATTCACCTTCATGTGCACGGCATTTTTTTCGAAAATCCTTATTCATAATTAAGTCATTCCATTATTTGTGAATGCATTAATTGGTTCCTTCCTTCCTCCGCCAACTCCACGCCGCACTATCAAACAGCTGAGCAGTGCAGGTATCGGAATTCGTCGTGGACTGGTGGCAATATTTTCTCTGACATCTTCTCAAAAGTGACTACTACATACATTTGTTCAGTCACTGACTTATTCCAGTATTAATAGCAGTTTTTCGGTAAATTATTGAAAAAACGAATGATTGTTAATGTTAAAAAAACATATATTTATAAATATTTTTTGTTCGATCGGACTCGTGTTAAAATTGTGAGTTATCTATTAAATTGTTAAATAAAAACTAACACTCAAATGATAAACAAGTCTATAATATTATGAGTATACGAGTATATATAACCAAACACTATGTATTTTTAGTTTAGTTTAATTGTGTACTTTGATGATGCTTAGACTAAACGAAACTGGTGGGTCATAAAAATTAAAATAAAATCTGTGGTCTTGTACAAAGTTAATATTTCATTTTCATTAAATAAATTTAATATATGTACAGACAGAAAGTTTCCGATTTACATTGTTTGATTATATTTTTTTAGTTAATATTTTGTTTGTGTTTGGACAAAATAATTGTAAGGAAAAAAAGTAGTAAGCTCAATTATATTTTAATAATAAAAGAATACTTTGTTTTAAAACCACAAAATTTATTATGATGAAGGCCAACCGGTTTCGCTTGGATCAAGCTTCGTCAGGGCACATTTAATAATTGTAATAGATCCGTACGAAAAAATCAATTATATTTTACCTTTATTTCATCTCATAGTATTGCCTAATCCTCCCGCGCATTATTCCATCGATTGATTAGGTTACTTTCGTGTATTAAAAAAAACACGCACACATTTCAATGTCTCCAAGCTTATGCAATCCGTGTGTATATTGTGAATACCGCACATGAATCTCGACTACCCAGAGCCAGAAGGTCTATGAGATCCCACATTGGTGTATCTTGGGAGGCTGAAGAGATCAGAGAAGGAATGGAGATGAGGAAGAAGATGATCTAGTCACCAAGCACGGCTACAACCATTTCGATTCTGATTGATGGTCTTTCACCAAGGCGATACTAAGAGTATATACCACTCTGGAATGCTAGTATAAAACAGTGAATAAATATCTACCGAAGGGCCCATCTAACGCCTTCCCTTTCAGTGCATTCAGTTCACCGAGAATGCTGATAAGAACATTAAACTCCCCCCATTCGGTATTTGTGTTAAAACGAGCATATTGAAAATTTCCAGAATAGTATTCAGTTATTGGTATTGGGCTTCGTGGGGTGGGTGAAAGGTGGTGGGTGTTGTTCGGTGGGAGATAGCGCCACTCCGCGATTGTATGGGAAACAACGACTAATCTTATCACCCCCTCCCCTCCCCTCAATCAGGGCGCTTTTGTGCTCGTACATTATTTGTAAGTAGATTTATACCCCAATACTGACTACATCATTTATTGGGCGCCGCCAACGTCGATTGAACACGGGGGTAGGTGAATTATTCTTAAGAGGAGCACGACCGTTCGAATAAAAATATTGAATGAACAATTCACTATCTCAGTTTCTTGTATTTTTGTAAATAAGAGCTCCTTTTAGAAATTGAGCTTAATAGATTTTCCAATTATTACAAAAAACGGAATAAATTCCTTCCCGTGCAAGTGTCTACATACTGGCACTCGCTTGCACTAGTCGAATGATGTAATATCTATCCGTCTCACACGTTAATAAAATTGGTGTCACTATCTGTCTCACTCACACTTCGTAGAGTAACTCTCTTCGTCTCATTTAATAAATTCCTTCCCGTGCAAGTGTCTACATACTGGCACTCGCTTGCACTAGTCGAATGATGTAATATCTATCCGTCTCACACGTTAATAAAATTGGTGTCACTATCTGTCTCACTCACACTTCGTAGAGTAACTCTCTTCGTCTCATTTAACTAAAATCTTAAAGTTACGGCCTCGAGGAAAGCCTTGAGTACACTAGAATCACTTTAAGTAAGTAAGAAAAAATTGTTCAAAACTAGGTTTCTTTACAAAAAAAAAATATACCCAAGAAACTTCTTAGATTACTAGCAATTTTTATACAGTTTTGGAATTCTTATTAAATGCGCCAACTTTTAAAGTTACTTGCCAAGCCAGCGTAGTACATTTTTTTTTCAGTACAGACAGTTAAAATTTGGCGAAGTATTCATGTTGAAAACTTAGTTGGGAAAAATGTGACATTTTCTTCCAAACTGGGGTAGTTGGTTTAAAAATTTAGGCAACAATTTATAGAAGCATTATTCAGGAATACATAATTAAAAAAATTAAAAAAAGTTTTTTAGTAACGGGAGTTAAAACACCATCACAGAGTGTAGATTTTCTCGATTTTTTTTAAATGCCAATAATTTTTAAAATGCAAAACTTACATTTAAAAAAATACTTTTCTGATAACTTTTATGACTCGGCCTATCACCCGCTTCCGGCTTGACGTCGACTTCTGGGACATCCTGTATATAGAAAGATGTTGTTGCAAGATTTTTAACTGCAGTCTGTCTACCCAATGATTTCGAAAAGGATAAATAATAAAATTATTAACCAATAGCTGAACATCTTAATTTTTTTATAATTTCCATCCACAGGTAATTTTATTGTTTTCCACTTGATATTGTAAAAAATAATATTCAGTGTCGTTTTTATTTTATAAAATTAAGTTTCTTAATATACCATGTAGCCATGAACCATATTCTATGAATACTTACGAAATTAACTTTCTACAAATTGCCAGCACAATAACATTTTCTACACAAATAAAACCCAATTTTATGGTCAGATAAGCAAAATTACGTTCCCATCATAAAATAATATGGCCTAGCATAATGTTAATAGCAAACTAAATTTTACTCATGTAAGACGAGCCTTCAGGAGATTTGTTTTATAGAGTATTGGGTTTAATGCCTGGCTCTATACGTGATTTGAATCCTTGTATAAATTAATTTATTTTTTCCATACGCTTCACCGAAAGCGTAAAAACCAAATTGATGCTTGCAAGAATTAAAATAAAACTGAAACAATTTACCTCAAAATCTTTTTAATAAGTTTAAAAAATAATTAATATACTGACCAATTTATCTATATGGTACAGAGAAAAAACATTTAAAATAAATATACAGTAAATGAATTAATCACCGTTTTTAAACGTGCATGTACGTAGTTCTGGTCGAAAGATCTTATAATATATCGCTTCCGATTTTTTATATCGCTGAATAAAAAAACATTAAGGAAACAACAGATATTATGCTTTACAGTTAGGTTGATACGGTAATATATATGTTTTTTAAATTGCTTGATCAAATAAAAACAGGTAGAATCGTATATTTTTTTATTCCAAAAAGCATCAATTACAAATGTATGGTAAATTTTAGCAAAATGGAAAACTGGGCTGTTTTAATCTCTGAGGTCATAAATATTAGATGTTTTCTAAGCAGCTTCTGTCCATGGACACTCTGCGAGTCATGAATATGTAAATAGAAATTTCGAATTTAAATAAATAAAAATACATCATCGCGGCGGCTGCAAAGCGGAGGAGAAGATTTTACCTACACACACACAGATACGCACATCGAAAAACCCACACTTGCAAGAACAATCGGTAAGCATTACGCATAGTATTCTTATAAAGGTCTTCAACGCAAATGACTATATGAGTACTTGCAGATGCTCACGCACATAGATACATGCACAAATACTTGCACAAGTTCTATTATATTCAGAAATACGCACAGTAAATCCGTTTTAAATCAGTACTACGCGTTGCAACAAGTCCGTGCTGAGAATTTGGTTATAAATCCATAGAAGTGGCGTGATCAGTGTAAAGTAAAATAAACTTGGCTGAAAATTGAATGGCAGAATGGCAGCAATAACAGAATAATCAATCATTTGTATTGATCAATGATCAAATTGATAATAGTGCTTGCCTTCAAAATGTAAATCTAAGCCCACGATTGTTTTTGTAAGCTTTACTGTAAATCAAAATTCTAAATTATTAAAATATACAGATTATAAAACAGTTACATTTAGTAACGAGTATGATTGTATTACATTACTAAGCAGAATATTATTAATTACTGTTAACATATATTATTTAAATAACATGAAATTAAATTAAATAACCTTCACGTTTTTTATACGAGCATGCCAGCCGGCTTCAGAATTACCGCGCCAACGTCAAGGCAGATAGTGCACTACCCAATAAGTTTAAAATTTCACCAAGTTATTTTATTTCAATTCAATTTATTTTATTACCTATGAAAAAATACTGTAATTTCAATTTTTTATTTTTCTGATCTGCAGGAGAGATGCGGTACATCTATGCCTCAATGATAACTAAATTTGAACAAAATATTTCAAGGCAGCCACTGCGCTCCGGAGATTAGAAACAACCCTCTCCGAGTTATAAATTGTATTATAAAAACCGAATAGTCGTCGGGCTAAACCTACCCCTGTTCTACCCACCTACATAAAATAAATGAAATGTTCGTCGCAGTTAGGGGAGGGGGTGTACTGCACCCCAGCGCAGGAAAGGACCGCGACACTGTAGGAATTTCTTTATTATCGCACTTAAATATTTCCCTCTGCATACAACACATGTTGTTTCATTGCACAAAAAGGCAGGAGAATTTTATTATATTTATTATTTATACGATTTATGAAATGCATACAATGTTACGCTGCGTTGCTTCCGCTTCCTCAAGAAAAACTGAAGCCCACGGTTTTTTTATTCGAGGTAGGAGGATATTATATGCAATCAAATTATTTTTATAGGAAATCCATTCTTGATTTCTTAACAAGAAATAACTCTTGCAACGATGAACACATTCGGCGAATTAGATCGAACATAGGACTTTGGTGCTACTTGCAAATGTTAACAGTAGCTAGGTACTAAAAGTACAAACGCTTTAAATACTGAATTACTAAATACAACGAAAATGTTTGATATAAACTCTAGATTATATTAAATTAGTAACCCCTTGTAATTTAACCATTGTGATATTGATACTTTTAAAATCGCATTTCTTGTTTGAGATAAACTTAAACTAAATTATCATGATGGTAATTTAGATTATCGTACAAAAATAAAGCACGTAGGTGTATAACTACAAAGATTTTAATATTTAGATGCCGTGAATCAAAATCAATTTTATCTAAAGCCTAAGCGAGCAACGTCGTTTTTTATGAAAAACAACAGAAAGCGATAACATTTTTGTTGGACAACTTGTAAAATTACAATTTTTTATAACGTCACATATCTTTTATGCGTTATCAAATGGCTTCAAAATATCCCAAACGACCAAGAGGCCGACACATCAAGGAAATGTCTTCGATAGGGGACGGAATCAGAAGAAACGAAGGGTGAGTTTTATTAAACGTATTAAGTCGGGAATAGTTCCCCGACCCTCCCCAATATCCAGCCAAGTGATGTATAAGACGCAGAGATTGTTCCTGATTATTAAAGCGGCTTAGAGTCAGAGAAAGGACCCCTGTATTGGTTGTGTGAAGAAAGAGTAACAGGGAAGCAGAAGGCATCGATGTGGTCGGCCAAATCACGTCGGTTTGTTTTGGGACGTTATTTTCCAGTATTGACATGACGCATGTGTTGATTTCGTCACCCTCGATACATATTTGATCGAGAAAAAAATATTATTTTCCCCTCAGAACCGCTTTTGATTAAGGCCTGTGCCCCAAAATCAAAAAAAAAGCAGTCATTGGTACATGGTTACTTCAAGATAGTTTTACTATACGTGTGCTCTATTTTAACTACCCGAAGCCAGTTGAATTATGGCATTTGCATTTGAAGAATGTTTAGAGGCTGAAAGATGTAGAGGTAGATGATGAAAATGGGTAGACAAAGGTTAGGAAGTATTTTTCTATTCAGTTCATCTCATTAAACATAGTTGATCAATTTTAAGCACTACTTTGAGTCTGACTGGTGGTCTGTCACCAATGGGCTTCACTGGGAATATCTTCCACTCCGGAATGCGTCGTTAATGTGCTACATTTTAATTTATTTTAATTCGTCGTGTTATTTAAAAATCTCGTTATTAGTTCAAGGTAGTTTTACTAAGTGTTTTTGATATTTTTTCACTAAGCAGTACATTTTGACAAATGTAATATGATTAGCAACGTACTGCCATAATCAAGCAAGCTGCCGTTCTTCCCAATACAATTTCAAGTATAACCATTTCGTTATTAATCTATTCAGTCAGTCCGCAGCGTCTTTCGCTGATACAAATACCGCGCCATATTGCAATGCAATTTCGATCTCTCATTATGGTGGGGTGGCGCGGATTCCGATGGATCTTTTTAATTACGGCCTTAGAGGTGGGTATCCCCTCCCAACCCCCTCATCAACCGACAGATGGATTTTTTTTAATCAACGCTGTAACGAGACATTTCGATAAAGGGAAGGCGAGGAATGGATGAATAGGGTATTTGTAAACTGGGATAGATGTTGACAGTGTTCGCGACAAGGACCTCGGGAATTGAGTTATTTTGAGATTCATCCAGAAGTTTACCGGCTGGATGTCAATCTTCTGAAAATGTTTTGTTAAACTTCATTCTGTCTTATGTATTCTTTCTAAAATCCATCTTTAAACATTATTATTTTTTTAAGCGATTGTTTTTAACCACAGGTAGGTATTCAATTGTTAAACTTCAGATAAACTTTACTTAATCTGAGTTAAGTCTTGTATTAAGTTTTGAGTTAAATCCTACATTAAAGCTAATTTTGATTATTTCGTTAATTCGTGTTTTATTTTATTTTATTTATACAGCATGCTTTTATATAGATTAATGTGAAATTATGATTCCATTGTACGCGGAGTGGTAGAACAAGCGATGCTAGTTAAATGAGACTATTGATGTACGACTATCATTGTCGAAGGATTCAAACATTTTGATGAAAATAAGACCTAAGAAACCTGACTTTTTTTTTTTTTTTTTTTTTACGTGAATACCGCACAAGAGTCTCAACTGCTCCCAACCGTCTAGAGCCAGTGAGACTATGGCATTCCCAAATAGGATATGTTGTGAGGCTGAAGGTAGTGGGGAGGGGAAGGAGATTGTGAAGGGGAAGGTTGGGAAGTACCTGGCTATTCAGATCTGGTCACCAAACACGGCTAAAAAAAATATACAAGCAACGTTTCGATTCTGAATGGTGGACTATTTGTTTTCAATGTTTGCGTCATATTAACAACGTCGTGTAAAGGCGGCGTAACGCTGCATTTACACGTATACGAGTACTCTTTCCTGCGTGGTCGAGAGCGTTCGAGAGAGCGCGGTAAAGAACGCGCGAAAGCATGTTTAGTAAAATTTGTGTCCAAAATATGTGGCAGCCGAAAGAACGTAGAAATGCAGCGCATTCTGCGGAATAGTACGTCTCGCCGCCTTTACACGAGCAACATTCTTTCTTGCGTGATCGGGGTGCGAAGAGCTCGGAAAAGAACGGGTTAACGGATGAACGAAATCGTGTGTGTCATTTACATGCACAATCTTTATGACGACCTCTTTGGGCGAGCGGTTTAAGTCTTCGACTTCAAATTCACGTGTCGCAAGTTCGGAACGCAGCATGTACAAATAAATTTTATTTAATTTATATGGGTTATTTCAAATAAAATCAATGTCAAAATTTTAAAGTAACTTTGCGGTACGTTCCAGAGTGGTGATACTCTCAGGATCGTTAAGGTGAACCACAATTGGACGTAATTATGCAAAAAGCGTCCAACCCATAATTTTCTAAAATCAAGTTTTAAATGTTTTTCTATAGATAAATACAAGATTTCTATCTGCTTAAAACATCCAAGCTCTAAATATAATAGGTTTTTGGTAATTCCGTTTATTACTAACACACATTGCAGATATTTGACTTAATTGAAGTTTAAAAAAATTGAAATGTAGAATTATTGTAGATTAAAAAAAACTTGCAGTGGCTGTACAAATAAATTAAACATGATGGTGATATGTGCTATGCGTGAATGTTCAAATAAGACCAAACAAAGATAATATTATAAAACCTCACTTTTCAAAGGTATCTCAACAGTTTTAAATAATTTAGACCGAACATTAGAATTTTCACATTTTTAATGATATAAAGACATAAAATCAACAAAAAGCTTCCATAATTATTTAGGGAAACCTTCTGTTATTAGTGTTTGTGTGATATTTTGACTTTATAAATCATTTAAATGGTGTATTGATATTGTTTTGTTTAACGTGTTCAAATATGTTTTTTAAAATGTCCGAATTCCATGTGGGCGGTAACTAATTGGCTATCCAACATCCTTTAATATATATTTGTCTCTTTCTATCGAGTCAGTATAAAGTCAACCGTTCTGACTACACTGTTTTCATGTCTTTCAAGTTTGTAACCACAGTTTCTAGTAAAGAGAGATAATGCTACAATGGCACATAGCAATGTCTTTAGATGTTCAAATCGTCGCCAATTTGTAAATCCGTAGTATTTTATTTATTAAACAAACAAACAGTTCGTTGGTAACAAGAGTGAAAGTTATTTTCCAGATGATATTGTACATGGATCGAACCTATGATATTTTTCACTGTGTTATCTTGTTTGTGATAGGTACATTTAATGTTACCGGGTGACATGTAAGTGTGTTAGTAGTGTGAGATGTGGGTAGTGGTGTTTACTGTTCTCTGGTGAAGGGGTGTGTGTGCGCTGGGGCAGGTTATATTTTTGAAGTAATGCTGTATTGACATTAGGGCATAAAATCAGAAACAAATGCATATTGTACTTATGAGGCAAAGATTATTGAAGATATAGAAAGCGCGGTTAATTGGCAAATTTTCTACTGTACTTGTTTTATAACTTAACGTGTGGAATGTAAACCATTAAAAGTGTGGCGGGCACATTTCAAAGGTATGTAAAAATTAATTAGGGACATTAACTCGGTGCAGTCGATGTTATTATGTAAGATTGTATGTAGGAATACTTAAATTAACTATAGCTTTTTAAAATATTTTTTATAGTAAATTCCGCACAAGAGTCCCAACTGCTTCCAGTAGTCTAGAGCCAGTGAGACTATGGCATCCCCAATCGGGATATATTGTGAGGTTGAAAGTAGTGGAGAGGGGAGGAATATGAGGAAAAAGGTTTGGAAGTAACTGGTTATTCAGATCTGGTCACCAAACACGGCCAAAGCCAATTCAAGCAACGTTTCATTTCTGAATGGTGGTCTTTCACTAGGGTGATACATAGAGTTTCTACCATTCTGGAACGTGTCGCAAATATAGCATGTATTATTTTATGTTAATAAAATGTGTAATGACACATATTAATATAATAAAATGTATTTGCGCACGCCAGGTTTGAACCCGTGACCTCTGGATTCGTAGTCAAGCATCTTACCACTTGAACAAGGAGGCCGTAAAATATGTTGCAAATATTGAAATGTAACATTGAAAGCTATTGTTGTATTCAGATAAAAAAAAAGCGTTTATGTTTTATACTAGTTTGAATTTAAAATTATAAGTTACCCTTTAGAACGACTTTTGAATAATACATAATAAATTAATGCAATAAAACTATGGTTTTCTTGTGAAATAAAAAGGTTACGGTACAATAATTTTGAATTGTTTTTGTATAAACGATGGCGAATTCTAAAACTCAATCGAAGAGCAAAGTAACAAATCGCAAATAAATTGAAAATTCAGCTATAATAATAATAATAAAATTTTATTCCAAAAGGTATGCAGGAGTGGTGCAATGAAATACCTTCCATAATTGCTAATAATAAATAGTTACAAAAATAGTAAAACAAAAGTTGTGATACACAATAATAAAAATGAAAAAAACATTCGTAAGAACAAAAAAAAAGTGAATATCGTTTTAATCGAGCGTGCTTCAGAGTGGTCTCCGCATCATGCTGGCCTATCAAAAAATATGTTTTTTTTAAAATTTTATTTGACTTCATACGCTTATAATAATCATCCCGATTAAATTGTTCGTAGTAATATGCATGTATTAAATTAATTGCTGGTCGCGGCGCGTGATTTTACGGGTGGTACCTTCCACCCGCGCGCACCACGCACCACGCACCAGGGATGGCGGCGGACGACCGCGGACCGCACCGGGGCTCTTCCCGCGGCGCGTGTCGGTCCGTGCATATTCAAAGAGCTACATAAATACATACAGCTGCTAAAGATTTAAGAGGTGTTTATTGTAATACATTGTTAGCCAAATTACGATTTTCGGCTTTCGATTATTTCACCAAAGTTTTTTGGAAGGTATTTTATTTTAAAAACGGACGGTTTCATAATGTTTTTTTTGAATTTCAAATAAACAACATAAAACATAAAGATTTTTTCTGCATCGAAACTATTTCTCAAGGTTTAAGATAAGTTAATTATTTGTAATTAGATTTTCATTTTATCCTTATTCACTAGGCACGAAGACGAAGGTATGCATGTAGGAAGGAAATATTTTGTGGGCTCTTTGTTTATTATTTAAATTGTTCATTCAAAGATTACCATATATCGTCGTCGGAAAGGCAAAAGTGCTGAAGCGCCATTTCGGGAAGCTTATACCAGAGCACTTAAAAGTTTTTTTGTTTGTTTTACAATAAATTCACAAGTCTTCAGTACCCGGTTGGATTTTTTAAAAAATTAACAACTCTGAGTTACCTAAAGCGAAAAAAAGCTAAAATAAGTCCCGAACTAGTGTCGCTTGAGTTAAGCCTTCTCCCAAATGGTAAATTTTATATGGCTAAAGGGCCACAAAAATCTTCTGAATGAGAGTCAGTTTAAAAAAAAGTCAAAATTGCATATTTAACTTATTTTTGACCAATGTGTCGCATATGCCCTTTTGACTTTTCAGCTACGACATCTTGAACTATTTCATCACGTCATGAACTACAACACCATAATAAGAACCTGTGTCGTCATATTTGAATCTGTTTCTTCATATTATCAGAAACATCGAAACTCGAGAATACTCGGAAATGATCCGGCACGTGCCCATCATTTCACCGTTGACTTTATTTTTTTATTAAAATGTCAAATATTTAATATTCAACCACCTATAACTTTTCACTTCAACTCGCTCGACATTTATTAGTTCAAATTTTGAAACATGGAAAGCATATTTTTGGCTGAACAGCATTGTATATTAAAATAAAAAGTATATACTCTTTGGTACTCTAAGTGCTACTTTGTTGTTTAAACATTATTAAAATTTGAAATTAAAATATATTTGTGTAACACTACTTTATTGAATATAATATCGTGAACTCGTATAGGTTCAGCCTAAACCTTCATCAGGACTGCATGGATATATACTAATTAAATAACAGAAATAAACAAGGTATGGGAAATATAATAGAGGGAGATATATTGAGATAGAACATCAACTTTAGTGCGGGGGTAGATAGGGGAAAGATTGGCTCTGATCCATAGAAATGGGATAGGTCGACAGTTAAATAACTTAGAGAGCTAGAAAAAAAAAAAAAAAAAAAAAATAATAATAATAAAGTTTTATTCCGGAAGGTATGCAGGAGTAGTGCAATGCAATACCTTCCATAATTGATATCAATACATAGTAATTATAATGTTAACAAATAAAAATGAACAGAAATTCACAAGAAAAAATAAATAAAATAAAACAATTTTTTTTTTTTTTTTTTTAAATATTATAAATAAAAAATATTAATGGAGGATATTAGGCCTTATTTCTGCAAAACGCCACAAAAAGGGAGTCCATCCTGGCAGCGTTAAGATTGATGGGGCCAATAATTTACTCCAATGCGCTTCTATGCTTGAATTCAGGATCTGACGGGATTCCATAATGAGGTCATTTCTGGAGTTGTTAATCCTTTCCCGCATTCCTGCCACCCTGGTTCTCATAAGGGCTATATATCCTGGAACTCGCTCTTTGGTGAACATACCGGAAGCACTGCAGTACCTGGGAAGACTGAACATCATGCGGTAGGCGTTGTTGCACTGGACCTGAAGCGTTACCATCCTACTCTTCTTAAAATTGGTCCAGAGCTCACACGAAACAATATAACAGTATTTGGTATTACGGTGAAAATGTTGTCCTTTTTAATTGGTATTTATCGTATCATCATCTGGCATTGACTCGCATTCCCTCGTTATAGTTGCCTCCTTCCTTCCGGTCTCGCTTCACCTCATCTCGTTACGGGTTGCCTCTCCTGGTCTTGACTCGCCTAGCTGCGCATCGTCTCGCCTCAACTTGCTTAACCTCGCCACATCTCGCCTCGACTGGACTCACATCAAATTGTCCCGCCTTACAGCACATCACCTTGCCGACTTTCACTGGACTCGCCTAACATCTTGAACGCATTTCTTTTGAAAATAATTGAATATATCTGTGTTTAATTGGGATTATTCAGCAGTCTATGGGTCCTTTCAGTAATTTATGTTTCCAATGGGATTTTTAAAATTGTATTTACTTAGTCTGAGTATTTAGTTGGATTGTTTCAAACTGTTTTTACATTTTGATTAACGTTAAATCCTTGATAAACGCCATTTTCGTTTTTTTTTAATCTGAATGGTCCCCGTTAAACGCCTTCAAATATGCGTCACACACACGAGAAGATCGCCGTTGAACCGGTTCCGTCAACATCCATATTAACGGTCGTTAATAATTTTGTTCTCGAGATATATGAGCAGTTTGCAGTTGTACACACGCTCTATCACTTTGCATAGAACTGATGTGATTGCTATTTGGCAGTAGTTGGCCGGGTCACCCTTCTTGGGGATAGGTTGATGACCGCTTTTTTTTCAAATTAGTGGGCACATATCCACACTCCAGGGACAATTTGAAGAGATTCGTCAAAACTGGAGCTATTTATGCAGCACACCTTTGCAATATCAGTGCAGCTATTTCGCCAGGCCCACTAGCTTAGTTAACTTCCAGCCCCCGCGAAACGTGAAGTAGACCCCGATCCTCTGTTTTTTTCATAAATAAACCGTAGTAAAACTTATTTATAAAGCATTAGGATGGGAGGTGGTTGTTTCGGCTACGCCTGGTATGATTCAGTAGTAAGATGTGATATAACTGTAAAATGCAGCTATGAGATAGATTTATTTATTATTTAAACATAATGTATAGATCACTAAACAGTAACATATACATGTTCAATTATCAGGAATACATTTATGTAAAATATTTAATTAATATATAACGTATATGGCAATACTTTTTTGACAAAATGATTTATTGCGATGTATTCTACCTGCTACGCTAGCTTGGGAAAGATTTCAATATAACATACTTTGCTTCTACACTCAGACAGACGAATAATATTTTACCTATCGTTTTGTCTAGTTCCGTGGCCATAAAAAGTAATCGCGGGTTCTCGTCTCGGGTATTTTATTATTTGCCCTTCCCGGCGAGAGATTATTGCTCTGGAGCCGTCCGAGCCCATATTTTCTGAGCGATTTTCCAGATACGACGTGTCCTGAATACTTATCGCCACCTCGTGGGAAAGAGGTAAGCGCAGTCAAGGGGTAGTTAGGGTATTCGGGTCGCAGGGGCGGCGGGGAACCTCAAAATACAATGGGATATTCGTGCCGAATAGACGAACTGACCGGAAAGGTCAGGCCTAGTTATCCTTCATATTATTGGTAGATAGTCCTACATTCCAAGGATGTTGTTATTTCCGCGGTGTGGAGGAATTCATAAAGATGGAAAGGCGCGGAGGAAAATCACGCACAAATCTACTCAAATATACGTTTAGTATAGTGTACAAGAGGCCTATGATACGTATTTATATTATGCTAGATTGATTGATTTGTAATTTTATTTTATTTAAACCAACAGAATGAAATCTCAACTTATTGTTTGTTAGATATATCAAATTTCCAAAGCACCAAACGAATGATAGACGCTGAAAAAGGTTGCATTGGCCTACACATTCCAGATAGAAAAAGTTGTGAAAAATTCGCTATGTGAGCTTACGTTTGGGTTTTATTTTAATTGGAATGGTAAAAAAATAGTTGTCTTTGTTCGATTAAAATAAATTAAATTTGAAGAAATCAATTTTATTTTTGAATAATTTTATTTCATAATATTATATTTCTGTTAGATTTAACTATTTATTTTTATTATAACAGGAATTAAGAAATACCTATACGGATTACTAAGCAAGTAAACACTGCATACTACATAGTTTTAATTAAAAAACACACGACATCCCATGAATGCATAATATATCGACTACTTACAATAGTCCGTGTATTCCCAGTCACAATTTGAATAAAATTGATTGATGATATTCAGTCAAAATCAATAACATTGCTCAGTTTTGTAAGATTCGCTTATTATGCAGTTAATTCGATTAACACAACTATAAGAAACCATCCTAATTCTATAATGTATAAGTAAACTTGTTTTCATATTTAAGGCACATCAGTATTGTACTCTCACAAAATATTTGGGTCTAAGTCTGTTTGAAGGATTATGAAGTGAATTCTTGACTTTTAAATCACTATGTAGGTCCCACAGAATTAAATTATATATATATATATATATATAAATATATGTATATTTATATATATATATATATATATAAATATATATATATATTTATATATATATATATATATATATATATATATATATATATATATATATATATATATATATATATATATATATATATATATATATATATAAATATATATATTTATATATATATATATAAATATATAAAAATAAATATATATTAAGTCGAATTTCGACCCTTATCCAACCCTGTGTCGGAATTATGTGCAATCCACTCTATGACTTGACGCAGAATAATAAGATGTGGAAGGCTGTTGAATGTCTTATCGAATCGGAATAAAATCACGTAGCACCGCAAAGTGCATATGAATCAAAGTTTACTCTTGGATGGATTACATGGAGAATATTTCAAGACGAGATTTCCCAGAACGAGCAAAGACACTAAAAAACCCCCCATTATATTTCAAACCCGCCGTACATAAAAAAAGAGTTATGAAAAGAGATATTATAGATGGAATGAATTTTTTTCAACATAGCACTTTTTTCTAAGGATTTCCATCACAGTAACTGTACAAAATAAAAGCATTTTTATTTAAATCAATGGATAAACATAATTTAATGATCAAATTAAACAAACACTTTGTAATAAACTTCATTTTTTTTAGATTTATTTTACAGCCGACTGGGTTTCGTTTTGGCTCAAGCGTTACCGGGGCTCAATATTAACGAATTATAATTTTACACATATATGTATATATAATCTGTATTACTGTGATTCTAAATCTCTTCTCCCTGATATATGTTAAAATGCATGAAGCTTTGTGAAACCCGATCGACTGTTGAAATATTAATAAATTGTGTATTAATACAAAGTGTTGTTTTTTTTTGTTAAATTTTAAAAGTTCCTACGATAAAACCTTATTTAGTTTAAAGGTAGAAATCAAGGTAAGCTTTTACCGCTCAAAGAATTATTTTAACTTCCACATTTTTTTCTTATTTATATTAAATGCTTCAATTTTTGACTCCTAATATTGCATACATTAACAGGCTCAATAATCACCTACATTGTTTATACAATTCATATTGTTGATTTAGATAAATAGTAACGATATGATTAGTTAAAAGTTGTTAAATAAGTTTTCAATAGCAATGAAAATGTAGGTATAAGGAGCTATGACATTGATTTCGTTTGCACATGTATACTTTTTTTAAGCATTTTATTATATTGATTATAAGGCGACATAGAGTTGATTTTTTTAAACCAAAACGTCGCTGTAAGAATGATCAAACTATTCGTATTATTATTTTGACGATAGGCTATGTTTTTGGCCAAATTATTTTTATTCGCCAACATGATGCCTTTGATTTTGAAACATAAAATTGGCAAGGATCGGAACATTAATCTCTCAACCCACTCTAAGGGGTACTTCACGTAGTAAACGGTTGAGTACCCAAATTTTAGTAACTAATTTAGTAATTAATTTTAAGATTAACGCGGTGGTAAAACAGGAATTTACTTGATGGATATAGTTACTCAGCGGTAATGAAACAGATAATATATGCTAGTCGACGAGTATTGCTAATCGATAGTTAACTCAGAAGACATGAAAAACCCACAAAGTCCTGTTAGATTAAGCGACTATCATTCTCTCATGTTACTGAAACTTCGATAATAATTATTCGAAATGGGAATAGCAAAATTAAAGTATTCGCCTTTAACTAGATATTTGCAGCAGAACTTTATGCAAAAATCGTTCACGTTATTTGAATGTTTTATTTGCGAATTTCAAGTAGCAAATTGAGTAACCAAATAACATGTGTTCATATGTATAATGATCAATGATTTCCATAAGGGTATAGAATTTACACAACATACCTACTCGTGCTTTCATATATGTATAACATGTTTACTATACCTTCCCATAATTTCACGCGGAATATTAAATTTAAAATTTATTCACAGCTATCCACGAAATTCAGATGATTTCTTTGTATAGAACTCCATCGTTACAATTCGAACATCGAACTTTATCATTGACATAAACATACATATTACTTGTAATTAAATGTAAATATGTCATATACATAGCCTGTTCAAAAGAAAAGGTGAATTTTGAATTTTCACGGGCTGTGTATATTCGATTATCGATTATTTTTTGTTATGTTGGTACACATATGTTTATCATATGTTAGCATTATCAAACATTTTGAATTAGTGGTTTGTTTTTGACAACTGGAAAGGTTAGTCACGTTTTTGTGTGTTCTTCGATTTTTTACTTTTTGAAAAAATGGATCAAAGAATAAAATCCATGATTTGTTTTTCCACAACTCCAGGACGCTCATCGTCATAAACATCTTCTCGGCCTTGTGTAAAGCGCTTGTACCACTTATAAACACTTTTTTGAGACAAAGAAGACTCGCCGAATGCCACAGTCAACATTTTAAGTGCGTTGGAGCACTTTATTCCATTTTTAACGCAAAATTTAATACATATTTTTTGATGCATTTTTTTCAAAAGTAAAAAATCGAAGAACACACAAAAACGTGACTAACCTTTCCAGTTGTCAAAAACAAACCACTAATCCAAAATGGCTGATAATGCCAACATATGATAAACATATGTGTACTAACATAACAAAAAAAGTCGATAGTCGAATGTACACAGCCCGCGAAAATTCAAAATTTACCTTTTCTTTTGAACAGGCCTCGTATACTAGTTGTTACCCGTGAAAAATAACGACAGCGCACGTTTTAACGCACGAATGCAACATCTTAAAATGTTTTTGTTTATTAGTAGAGATTACATTTTCGTAAGTGCAAGTGTCTATTGTCAGAGTGTGGAGCTGAGTGTGCTCTAGAAATGTGCCCTAGAAATGTGCCCGGCCTTGTCATGAACCCGAGCCCTTTCACTGGCAGAACCCCTTTCGGGCACGTCATACCCATCACAACATCACGCCATGAATACCGATGGCGGTATATTCTGCAATGCCATACACAATGATAATAAGGTACTCATTTGTACTGAATGTAGTTCAAAATACAATTTTACTGCTTGTTTAATACACTATACACGGTACATGCGGGGATGTAATGGGAAATTGCATTATTTATAAGTTTTATCTTAATACAATAAAAATAGATTGTTATTATCATTTTATTTTTTTCGTAAATAGCAATAACTTTGTGGTTGGAAATATTTAATGAAAATGAAATAATACCTTTGTATAAGACGACAGATTTTATTTGAATTTTTATCACCATATTGCGTTTACTTTTTTTATTTTTCATTAAAATAAATGCATACTAGTTTCATTTAAAGACATACAATATATTAATCACTTAGCTTGGTGTGTTTTAAACTTTCTTCGCATTTGACATTGTTACGATTCAACAATTGGCGCCATTTCGTTTTTTTCAAATTTTAATGGTCCCTGTTAAACATTAATTATGGGCCTGTTTCAGTTTTTAAGTCAATTGTAATCAGTTGAAAAGCATAACAAAACGACCATAATGCTTTTCATCTGATCAAAATTTGTTCAAAAGTTGAAACGGACCGGCAATCGGCGTTTGACGGGGACCGTTCAAATGTCAAAAAGCAAAATGGCGCCAATCATTAAATTGTGACGATATCAAATTTGATGAAGTTTTGAAACAACAGACACGGTAAAGCTTCAATAATGTGCGAACAAATATACAACAGAAACAATAATTAGATGGTTTAATTGTGGGTACAATAATGCAAAGAAATCAGGCAATAGTTTTGGTTGGAGCACAGTTGTGAGCTGCCGGACTTTCGTAAATACAATGAAATATCGTTTCAAGCGGCAAAAAAGTTTGGTCTCCAAAATTACTGATTGCGTATGTGTAACGAAAGTCTACCTATGCGACTGTCGCTTGCCTCGTGTGCTGTTTGGACTGTACCACCATTTAATCAAGTTAGATGGTTCCAGTTTATGCATCACTTTAAAAAACATTCAATGTGTAAATTGAATCCGCTCAGGGCACTTAATAATATCAATTTACATGCAACGCAATCGATGATATTTTACTCCAAGTTCGTTCAAATTGACAAAATTATATTAGATTTTGAAAAATTATTAATTTTATATCGTCATGTCATGTTTTCTACATTTGATGGTTAATCTCACTCTCCATTGCTTTCTGTCAAGGACTTTAATTTATATGGGGCGATTGAGACAATGGCATCCCTCCAAATCGGGGTATGTTGTGGGGCCGAAAGTAGAGAAATAGGAAGGTAGAAATGAATTTTAAAATTCAGATCTGGTCACTAAACACGAGTAATGTCATTTTAACCAACGTTTAGATTCCGAATGCTGATCTTTACGGGGCTAGTGAGAGAATACAGCGCCCTTGATGTGATCACGGCGCACTTGAGGTGATTTTTCAAAAACACAGTGCTATACAACTTATCCAAATATAACTATTATTATTGTCTACTTCAGTAAAATTTACCGCCAAATTGTATGTTTTATTTTAATTATGTGAAGGGCTATACGTATTAATAGTTGTGATTTTAGTTCATTTAAGTCTAAAGTACCTCAAAACTGAATATACTAAGATATTGAACACACAATTCAGGAAAGTTCATTTAATCTTCTACAGAGACCATTACATAGGCAAATGCCTTGAAATGTTGCATTGTTAAATTTTATTTATAATATAGTGCAACTACATACTTAACTTATTTGAATATGTGTTTTTAAATTTTAATTAACTTGTTTTCTTTTAATAAACGTAATGTGCATTGTCCTTCGCGTGTCCGACACCTGTGTTGTGAAGGATTTTTCAGAGGATGATTTAAAATTTGCTCGCACACCTTAGTAAAAACTTCAAAAAATATTATAGGTAAACTGTTTAATATTTTATATGTTTGGTCAGCAGTTAGTTAGTGACCGCATTTGCCTGGCCGGACATATGACGCCCGGAATAAAATTTCGGTTGAAATCAAAAATCTCCCTGGCATAGCGTCCATTGCGTGTGCTTGGATACACGTGCAAATGTTCGGGCGCGTGCGGCGCTCGTTGTCCGAGCCGACGGACGTGCGTCGTATTTAAAACGGACCGGAAATGGGACCTCACCTGAAAATGAAAATCGGGAAACGGCAGTGCAATAAACCGATTGAAATGCGCCACGCGGGATTTACTAACTCATCGAGTGTTAATTCAAAATTATTACTGCAGCCTGGTGAAAAAAATTGTTGATTTTTAATGTATGTATTTGTTTTTCATAAACATTTTTTTATTTTATTTTTTTTTTATTTACAAAATAAGAAAAAAAAAAAGTTTACATATATATAGAAATTATATCAATGTTACACAATATGGATAGTTACTTAAATATATAAAAAATAATATTGAAGAAAAGTAATTCGATTAAATAATAAAAGATTAAATATATATATATATATATATATATATATATATATTAAACATAATACATATTGTAATTTAGCGATATAAAGGTTGATAGTACATTTGATATGTTTATAACTTCTTTTTTTTTTGTATTACTACGCCAAAGAAGAGAACTAGCTCTTGAGCTTGGCGTAAGAGTTTTTTTTTTTTTAAATAGGATATTTTTAGAAAAATGTGTCTTTAATAGTCGTTGGAGGTTACATTGTTAATAATACAACTTGGTAATTAGTTTCCAATAGAAACAAGTTATTGCTTTCTAGTTTAATAAATTGTTAGAAAAAAAAGATTTTAGTTTTTTTTTTGAAAGTTGGTGAATTTTTTATTTTTTTTATTTCGTCCGGAAGGCTATTAAAATTCTTTAACCCCTTGAAAAGATAGTTATTATGCATTTGTTGAGTGGCAAAAAAGGGAATTTTTATGTTATATTTATACCTTGAAGATGAATTTACTTTTAGATTAAGAGAAAGATTGTCTTTGATAGTTTGTAGTATTGACTGTTTCTTATAGATGTCCTCAATTTTAGGAACTTTAAATATTTTGAAAAGTGTTTCTGTTGAGAATATAGATGGCTTTTTTTAGTATTACTTTAATAATCAATCTTTGAACCACCTTTACAGGATTAACAATGTTATAATATGCACCACCCCATCCGATAATTCTATAGTGGATTAAATTGTGGACTAATGCGTAGTAAACTTTTTTTAAGTTTTCTAACTTTAGAGTATTTCTTAATCTAATGAATATATAAATACATTTCCTGATTCGATTGGCAAGTTCACATACATGTCTATTCCATTTCATGTGTTGGTCAACTATTACACCCAGGTATTTTATTTCCGTCGTTTTGTTTATAATGTTACATGTGTTGGTACAGGCAGTTTTCTTACAGTTTCTGTTGTGTATAATTATGTTAATGCTCGGAATATATTTTAACTTATTAATTGAGAATGGAATATAAAAGGTTTTTTGCATTATATAAATACCAACGTATTCATAACTGTAAAGCAGGAAATCCTTTTTTATCTTCCTTTTACGTTACTGTTATAATTGGTGTTTTAAAATTCTTTCGATTAATCTGAGGACTATATCTAAAGAACGTGATATCTAATTCGATTTAAATAATGTTAATATTTTCCTGTTTATTTTAGAAATTAATGCGTAATAAAGCAAAAACTCTCAAACTGTGAGCTAGCGTCATGCAATTGGGACATCTTTTCTGTCTGAAATGTCTCGAGCAACACAACTTTTCATATTTTGTAAAGCAATTGACACCAATAGCATGTTGCTGTAATAAACCTATTTAATACTTGACCGGTCGGTAGCTGAGTGAAGAACGCGTCGGATTCCCACCCGGGGATCGTGCGTCAATTCCTCTGCTGGCCAAGTCCTCCATCATTGCACAAGCAACATCTTCCGCTTTTTGTGATGGCAGTAGGAGTTTTTCAAATATTGTCAAGTTATTCGTAACCCGGGAATGTTTGTCTTACTTAAAAAAAAAAAAAAAATAGAAAGTGCAATCAAAAAAGTTAATCTCGAGTGTAGCCAGAGAGTCGAAGTATATAATACTCATTTAATTATACGGATATATCAGGTAGTGTATTAGCAGAAGACAGTTTAATTAATATAATGAAATGATATGTACATTAGTTTCGTAAAGATAGTGCCGATTTGACAATAAATTGTTCGACAGTTAGTTACTAATTTACAAAAAACATTAGTGAAACAAAGTATATTTTGAAATTAAATATAATAGGAATATTTTTAAGTATATTTAGATTTTTTAAATCTGACATTATTGATTATGATTGTTTAAACGACATTTGGTTAATATTAGTGCGAATTTATACTAATAAAATAATTAATAATATAACCAATCCTTACATTTAATATCATATTGTGAATATGCAAAAAAAGGAAAATGCTAAAAGAACGAAAAGCTAAAAAATACTCAATTTTTTTGAGTTATTTTTATAAAATATCACATCAAAAGGCGTTTCACAAAGCTAAATTTACCTTTAAAATAATGAGCTATTTTAACTAGATTTTTACGCTTTACGAAATAATCGATTATGGGCTGTGAAAAGTTTCAAAATTGCAGCATAACACTAGATCCTAAAGTTGCACACTATGTGTGGGCTGTTTAAATTAAAAATAAAGTAAGGGATAAAAGGAGGATTTTTCAAGAAACACATTTATTTTTCTGTTAGCCTTACGTTTTTTTAAGAGAATAACTTTAAATCTTTTTTTCATTTTATTTAATACAACGTTTTCAATAGAGTTTGATATATTTTTTATATTAATTTTGTTGTAAGGTATCACTTACTAACATAAAACTTCGAGGTAAAAACAATATTAAAATTGAATTGTTTTTAGAATACAAATTATAACTTACCCACTTGTTTTTGATTTTCCGAACCACCCGAGTTTTCTTGAAGATTATTACAAAAATTTTAATTCAACATAGATTTAGATTTAGAAGTCGTAAAATGCAAAAAAGTGTTTTTTTTTTAAAAAAAAGTATTTTTCATTTGAATATAATGTTTTTTAATTAGGCTCATTTATTATTTTTTCATCGTTATTTGATGGAGCTTCCGTAACCGATACTTCTAAAGTGCTTTCGCTTTTTTGTCGCGAGTTTGAATTTTTAATGTCGAACAAGAAGAAAAAAATCAGCAAAGTTACGTTCGGTTGATCGCAGCCCGAGCAAGGCCAGACGTCAAGCGAATAGTTGCCTAAAAATCTTTTCCAATAACAATCGAACACAAAGCTTTAATTGTTGTAATCTCCTTGAATCTCTTCAGCCATGTAATAAAATTATCCCAGTCGCAGAAATAAAAGTCTTAATTAACTATAATCATTAACGATTTTTTCGTTAATTCCAATTTAAGGATGGAAAAAGCTCTTTAAAATCGAATAAGTCCGGACGTAAAATGGCCGTTTTCCAGGCATTACCTTCCGTAGATTGGGCGACCATAACTCGCCGGGCCGCAGGATTAACACGCGCCCCACTGTGCCGCCGCTGCCCGCCGCTTCCCTGTTTAATAATATGTAAATTGTGGCAATTGGCGGATACTATAATACCGAATCTAATTGCATTACACTTCGTCACGTGAGAATCGGTTCGAATCATGGCTAAAATGGTCACTTTTCGGTTATTTCAGTGTTCGCATTCCTTATACTATGGTTGTATTATGTTTGAGCTCAGGTCTGCACTGCATGCGCAAGTACTATCTCCTGAAATTGGAACAATACAAAGGTATCCAATGTTCACCACGTTCAAATACTAAAGGCCGTATGTTATAATTATTTTTAATCAGTTTTCCAATTTTCCCTTTTAATGCCTAGCTTACAGAAATCTCCTCTGATGAATTTAACGAAGTTACATATTTTGGGATTTTGTTACTTAAAGCATAAAGGACGAGGGAACTTTGAAATACTTATACCAAGATTTTTGGACGGTATGGAGGTGAACACCGCATCCCCTTTGCATTAGGACAGAATACGACGGAGACAGCAGTAGTAAAGCTTGTGAGTTTCCCAGAAGCTAAAAACCTCTCCAAGGATTGTAACGCCGATGATGGCCATAATAATCAACTATGAAATATACATCGATAAAAGTTTACATAGTTTTATAATAGTTTTTTCTATAATCAATGGTAGGTCGTTTTTGAAGTATGCTCTGTATTGCTCAACCGGCTAACGTTGATTGATATCCCAGATATGCAAACAAATTTAATAATACACTTACTGTATATCTGACCCTCAACCTTTATTTTCTAGGGGAATCAACTCGAATTAACATTATTTGAAGTTAAATAAACGTAAAGTTGATTTCCTTTGGACCCAGTGAGGTAGAGATGTGCGATTCAATTCCCACGTGAACCTACACGGGCTCAGCTTTGGTTTTACACTTTTCACTCGGAAAACTCTGGAAAGGGGAAATCAATTTTGATAGCTTAACATATACATGGTGTAAATGTGAAACATTAAGGCCGTGATTGAAGAGATATTGAAAAATTACACCGGAATTTTGTAAAAATGAATCTTGTTCTACCTTTAAAACGGATAAAACAATAATTGAGCTAATTCTACTATTATTTTACAATTTTAAATTTTCGTAGAAAGCAATCACTTTGTGGTGTGACATATTTAGTTTAATTTTGTACCCTAATGATGTTTAGGTTAAGCAAAACCAGCCGGTCATAAAAAAAATAAAATAAAATCAGTGATCTAATACAAAGTAATTATTTCAATTTCATTTTACAAATTGTTTTTATTTCTAAATATCCTCGTAATTGCAAGAAATTTCTTCTGCTATTTCTATTTATTTTCTTGTTATCTCCTCTGCTTGCGTGTATTATCTATCTTTCTTTTTATTTTCTCCTCATTATTCATTTATTATGTTTTTTCTTTGTATGATGTTTCTTGACAATTTGTAAAAACCTAGCATAATAAATAAGTGTAAATGTAATCTCTAGAAATCTTAACGAACATATAAATTAGAGATATGAAAAAGAGGAAAAAGATAATTGGAATTACGTAAAAAATCGACTAATTAACGGAATAATAACATTCCGAATCTAGATTTTTTTAAATATTGTACTTTAATATCT
Organism: Drusus annulatus; assembly: GCA_022651775.1. Lineage (NCBI taxonomy): Eukaryota > Metazoa > Arthropoda > Insecta > Trichoptera > Limnephilidae > Drusus > Drusus annulatus. Next base: position 556,302 of record JAGWCC010000311.1, on the reverse strand, counting down.
CTATTTAGATTTGACAATATATTCCATACGAACTATTTTGCTATTTAAGTCAACATTTCGCACAATATAGCTAAGGTAACCCTGTATTATACCGTGTATCGTTATATTTCAATAAAACAAACGAGCGATACCGAATTTTGCGGATTATTTGATTTTGTATTTTCTAATTCACCCCACTCAGCTTTATTGATTTGTTCGTATTGTTTGTTACGGGAACGGTTTGTGGCAGAGGTCTGCCTTAGTTCGGTTAAATAATTTACCTACTTACGTAGTTGAATTTATCTTTCTGGGTAGGTAAGTTACGAATATTACAACTAACATAATTTTATCTATAGTTGTTTAGACATCATTATTTATGTTATGAATACAAGCAGTTTTGAATTAATAATACGTCCATACGTAATATAAGTAGCAATGATGATTGGTATCGACGGGTTATAAAAAAAAAATGTGGGTTTTTAAACATTTTGAAATAAAAACTTTCAATTTGAGATTTAAAAACAGTATTCAAATAAATATTTGAATACATTTCAAAACACTTTAATAAAATAGTTGTAGCTCCTGCACCAAATCATCATAAAAAAAACATAAAAGGTAAAAAATGAAAACAGTAAACCAATTTTTAATCAGTCAATATTATTTTAATAATAATAAAAGGAAACAAATAAATAAATTATGATATGAAAAATAAACATTTAAAATGTATTGAATTAGAAAAAAAATTTACTTACTAACTAACCATTTGGGACATTTTCCATGGGAGTGAGAAGATAGGATGAACCGCCGCACAAGTGTTTTGATACACGATCCTTGCTTCATTCACATTCATACGTCATCTCACACACATTCTTCTGTTATTCTAAACCGATGCCCTAGAACAGGATAATTTGAAGAGTTTTTTTACGTTTACTTTTGAATATATGCCAAGGGATAATAGTACACCTAAAGATATACAAGATAGGTAAAGCTTCATCTAGTAGTTATATCGCCTTTTTATTGACAAGTATATTTTATTTTGATACCAGGATATTTGGCTCTTTAAAACATATCACTTTATATTTATTAATTATCCATCTAGCGATTATATTTATTATGAAAAAATAAGCTGATCCATTTCAGTAACAAATGATGACACGTGATCATATTAACAAAATGTAATTTATTTGATTGCGCTTCTGCTTAATATTATACGTTTGACTTAAAATTCAAAATACTTTTTTTAAGGTAAAAGTTAATCTATTTACCCGAAGGATAAGCTCGTATTATGTGCGTTGTGTTGGTAGTGAGCTTAGAGTAACAATGTATGAAAAGAGAGCTAATTATATTTACCCAACCTATAAAAACATGGGATAAATCACTTTCTTCGAGTTTTTACGTCGTACACCATGAGAAAGAAAGAGACAACAAAATTTCCCAACTTATCACACCGCTTTAAAGTATTGTAAAGGTGTTCTTCGTGCCCCGCGTCTCCGTTGACTCCGCCCACACGTTTTGAATTTCGACTTAAATTTACATAACTCGACGGTTTTTTAGGTTATATGCTATATTTTTCTTATAACAATACTGTGAAAAAGTGGTTAAACGAATAAACAAAAACATTATGTCGACATGTGCTATGGATGGATGCATAAATACCCTAGCCCTAGTCCTAGCCAAGCCCAGGTCTAGCCGAGTTCGGAAAAGCTCATCAAAACTGATTACAGCAGCGCTCTCTCTTGTATATTATTGCTCTGAAGTAGCGAGCTTCTAAGGATAGTCTCCATTCCACTTAAATGGCTTGGTCAGAAAAAAATAATTGAAAAATATATTTCTATCAATCATACTTTCCGCAAATTAGGGTTGATTTTTTTTTATTTCTACCACATATTGAATATTTTATCAAAAATTGCGTTCTCAGAAATTGCTAAGTTCACGCTGTAAAGGATTAAAATAATAATTTTCTTTCCCATGAATTTTTTTATTGCTTTTTCTAAGATAACAAAACTTCTGTTTCCGTAAAGAATGAAAATTATCTTTTCGGTTTTCATCTCAAACCTTCTGTCTTAATTTTTCTAATTGAATTTTGACATCTCAATTTTTCAGGACTGTTTTTTAAAACTCTTATAACCGCAAGTTATAAAAAAGTCAACCGACCTTAAAAAGTTTTTTATCCAAAAAAAGAAAGAAAGAAATTTATTAATGCCTCCTTGCAAATTCTATGAGTTTTTGTTCTTTAATAAAACTTTAGCAGTTATCCTTTGCGAAATCCTTTAATTCTGTTTGCCTTTAAAAAAATCCTGTTTCATGCTTTTGGTCTTTAACGATCGCCTCTGCATCAGCGAAAAAGTTCACTGAACGACGTATTATGGGACATTTTGAAAGGACGTTAAGATGTCCCCTTGAAGTTTACGATATCCCTTTGTTCCATAAGTACCCCGCTACCTTACCTTCTGCCTATCATTCATTTTCCAAAGGGAATGTGGCTAAGATTTGTAGTGTTTATGGGAACGAAAATCAATAAAACCATGTTATCTTTGTACATATTATCACAATGATTTTTTATGCGCTTATTTTAACTACAAGACCAAAAATTATGGTTTGATATAGCGACAAGATCTATTAAACGTAGACTCCTGGTCTCATAAAATTCAAACACCTGTTTCTGTCTAGAACTTCTAGATAATGGCACAATTACTTCCATCATGAGCTATGAAGCTTTTGGATGTTCATGTAGTTGCCTAAGAACAAGACAGGGTGCTACATTGTTTGATCAATATGTCTGTATGGTATAGCCGGATTATAACAACTAGTATATATTAAATAAGTATTTAGAGTAACTATCAGTAAAAAATTATCTGACTAGGTTTATACAAGCGTAACATGTTTCAAACCTTGTAAGCTACAGTAATTTACTCACTGACCTCCCAGTTCCCTTCATGATCATAAAAGCAAATTGGGCACGTAAAATCAATCGAATACTAGGCGTGCTAGAGATCAATTTGATTTCCGATTAATTAATTTGATTCCCTATTAATAAAAACGTATTTTGAGCGTCAATGTCAATTTATTTGACAAGGTTTATCACACCGAGATCCCACCAATGTAACCTGAAACCTTGTTACTCCACTGACTTACTCATTAAGCTCTTCAGTTCCCTTTGTGATCGTAAAAACAGACCGCCATGGAAAATCAATCAAAAACACGGCTTGTTGGAGATCTTTTTGATTCCCGATTCATTTATTTAATTCCGTATGAATTCCTTAGATTTATTCCGCGGCCTTTTTATTTAATGAAGAAAGCGCTTCACCCGAAGATTACCACTTGACTCGCGGGCCAATGCCGGGAAATCACTTTATCTCCGCAGGTTTTCTTTGAGGCTGTTGTTTGTACCTACATACTTCACGGTACGACAAAGGGCATTTTTACCGCGTTGGTCTTATTGCGCAGCAAGTGGCTTCGATTTAAAAAATTCTCTACAATCGGAGAAAATAACACATTTTTTACAAGACGTAAGCTTTTATGAGTTAATTTATGATAAATTTTATTACAGTGGTTGTTAAATTTACTTAAAGCAGCAAATTTTCGTAAAGTAGTATTGTGTCTTTAGATTTTAGAGCAGTAATTTTGTGGCCTAATGAAGTCGTATCTAAGTCAATACAGAAATACTGTTTTAACATGAAATATAATATATTTATATTTAAAGCGCCCTTGAGGTGATTTTACCACAAAAACGGCGCTATAAAAATTATCCATTTATTATTATAATATGACATTGTAAATTAAAATATTCGTATTATCTTATTGCATGTCGAAATCAGGTTATGTTAGAAGTTTTCTGATTTTAGGAATGTCAGTTTATATTTTTTTAATGCACCATCTCAATACTAGAAAGACATCGACTCCTGGTACTTTTGGTATTTAAATATATATTGCAGTGACTTAGATCACTGTATTATGCATTTAAATAAAAAGTCTATATTATGGTCCTACCGTTGAGACCATTAGTAACCTCTCTTTCTATTACCGACGTCGTTCATGCAAGAAAGGGAGAACTAACTAACCAAACAACTAACTAAAAACTAAGCTAACCTTCAGTTAGAAAAAGAGAAAAAAAATCAGGGGCAGGCAGAAAGTATAGACCACCACACAAATCTGTCTTAGCACACGTTCCTTGCTTCATTCACATTCATACATCGTCTTATACACAGTCTTCTGTTATTCTGACTCTTGACATGACCTGACTTTAGTATTTGATGCAGACAATCGTGCCATGTCAAGGGAGAAGTAATCTTACATTTGATATTAATTTTTACATTTATTTTATATATATATGTACATAAATAACATATTTTTTAAAGTGAATCCACACAAGCGTCTCAACTGTCCGGAACCAGTGAGACTACGGCATCCCCAATTGGGATATGTTGTAAGGTGGAAAGGAGTTAGAGGGGAAGGAGATGGGGCAGTAGGAGAATGGTAAGTACCTGACTATTCAGATCTGACCACAAAATACGCCTATTGCCATTTCGTACAACGCCAACCTTTCGATTCTGAATGGTGGTATTTCACCAGGGCGATAATTATAGTATCTACCATTTTATATGCTTTTACAGTCATTTGACTCTGGCCTGCCTAACAGTGCTTTATATGTGACATTGTGGAGAAACATTAAAGATGATAAACATTTTTTCAACGGTTTTAATAAAAGTAAAATGAGAAATTCGGCTTAATTATTTCTGAATTCCTAACATTACAATAAGTATTTGGGAGTGGGTGAAAAATATATACATTTATAAAAAATATCTATCATTCGTCGAAAAAATAAAAGGGATGCGAAAATTAAAATAAAAGAAAATATCCTTTGTTGGGTTTTTTCCATCACGAAAGAGCAGGGAACGATATCGATTTATCCTTCAGCGGTTGCAGATCAAGGCTATCCGTAGCAGCCGACGGCTTTTCAGGGAAATCGAGTCATGCGAAGGGACGTGGGTTAGTCCAGGGTTAAAGTTTAAACTGTTCGTTGTTTATGTTGTTAGAGCTTGGAGGTGATATTGTTAGATATTTCAAAATCTTTATTTTATCCAAATTGGTGCAGCTGTGTTAAGTCACATGGGTGAATAGAAGTTTTTAGAATCGCTGAGGCGTGAATAACAGAACAGATATAAATATTTAAGCAATTCGTTTTTATTTTATTTTTATATGAGAATATCGCACAAGAGTGCCTACTGCTCCCAATCGTCTGGACCCAGTAGGATAATAGTATCCCCAATTGGGATATATTGTGTAGTTGAAAGGTGTAGGAAGGATAAAGTGAAAAAGGTGTTATTAGTTATTCAGATCTGGTTACCAACACGGATAAAGCCATCACAAGTAACGTTTCATTTTTTATAGGTGATCTTTCACTAGGGCGATACTGGTAGTATATACTACTCTGGAACGTGCAGCAAATAAAGTATAGGTTATTTAATAATAATTAATTGTGAAATAACGCATATTAGCTTAATGAAATTTATTTGAGCACGCCGGGATTTGAACCCGTGACCTCTGACGCTGTAGTCGACGATCTTAGCCTATTGGTTAAATTTATGTCGGTTAAGTCACTAAAAATTGTTAATTCGTTAGTTTGTATTAACTACTAAAATAATATGTATATTATTATAAAATATTTTCTTGTGCTTTTCTATTTTTTTTACTAATATTATTTTGTTTTTGTCATGTAAGAATTGTTTCTTATAATACTGTTATGAATGTTGTAAATTCCCAATGATGAATTACAGATGAAGATACGATGATACAGACGCAATCACAATATCATCGGATGGCACCCTTGGTCGCGAAAGAGATTCAGCAGTCACTGACAGATGATATTTGAAAAGAACTGCAGATTTTGGATAGCCGAAAGCCGCTTAAAATTGCGAAATCTGGAAAAAAAATGAGAGTTGCTAGATGCCAGGAGGCTCACGAGGACTAAAAAAGAAAGAATATATAAACTGTTTGCAATATAATTTTTCTTTTGGGGTTTTCACATCTTTTTCTTCTAGTAAACAGTTTTTAAATGATTTTTGTTCATTTTTATACACATTCGTGCTATGCACATATTTTAACAGTGCCTATCTAAGATCTTAAATATATTTGCATACAGGTACAGTATTACGGGGCAAGCATCACGCTACAGCAACACGAATAAATTTTTGCTACAAAATGTGTCAAACTGTCTTGGTTTCAACTTGTCTGGTCCAAAATGTCTTTTAAATTTATCTACGACATTGTACTTTTACCAACCTCGTGTATGTTCGTAACAGCTTATTTTTTATTTTTTTTGCAAACCTCAGTGCATGCCTTTAAAGTGGCCAAGTCGCTACAGCAGGTTTTCATCAATATTATTATACAAATTCAGTTGTTCGTTGTGTTATTTGATCTACGTGGACGTCGTTAGGGGAGTATATTGATGTTTTGTTTAGGAAAAAGGCACTTGAGATGTAATGTCACAAAATGTGCTATACAGATGTTATGTTAGATTTTGTGATAACCGACTGATGAAAGTGTACAAGTACTAAATCAGGCATTACCACAGCCTCCGTGTGAACCGAGGCCTGAGAATCAAATTGATTCTTGTTAATGGATAAGTGATGTTACGTATTTAGAATATGAATCCGTCTTATGATGTGTGAGAGAGACTTAAATCAGGTGGATTTTGCTGTGTATTAATTTCGCAACAATACACCAGACTTGTTATTATTCCGTAAATGAAAGCGATATGTTTAAGCAATAGGGAAATAGTCGATTCGTTTAGGTATTTACTAAGGTATTAATTACTACGTATTTCAAATGTGTATAATGTTAGAAATATTAAATTTAATGAGCTTTTAAAAAACTGACATCATTGATTTATTAAAGTTGTGTCAGAAACGAAGATAAAATCGGTATATTTTATAAGGTCAATCTCCTCGTTAATATTTATTAATTATTGTTTTTTTTCAAATTAAAGGAATTAATGTTGTTCTACTACATGAAACTATTAAATAGCGGAGATCACTCTGATGGCCGTCAAATCTTCGATAGAAGATGGAATCGAAATAAGAAGATATTGTCATAATCTAATGAAGTTAATTTAAGATTTTCATACCTGTAATTAATTTTTCTGCAATTTGAGAATAAATAATAGGTTATTTCACAGCTCTTGTAAAAATTGACAGCAACAGAAACAGTTCATAAGAATTACAGGGTTTTGAAAAAAAATCTAACTCCTGAATTGTTTTTGTATGATACCATTTTTGAAATCTCCTTTGTATTTTTTGCTTCACACAACAAACACACTTCACTGAAAAGTTTAAAGTTACCCTGAGCATTTTTTTGCCGAGAAATTTGAACAATGTTTCTAAACTGCACAAGCGGGTTTCCTAAGTCATCTCAAGCTAAAATATTAGGCCCAAAATAAGTTGTTTGATATTAAAAGACGCGTCAAGTTTGCAACTCCAAGTTGGGAGAATGTCTCGGAGCATACTTCGTCATGCAGAATCCCACATCAAACGTGATGAACACTGTTATCTCGAACATTCTTTAGCACTTTATCACGGATGATATATGGCGTTTTCTTTTGAATATACGGGCAGAAGCCATGTAAAATATGTCCCTTCCTGTACTCAGCATCCGCAAGCGAGATAAAATGAGCGTATTAAGCACATACGTCATCTTTTCTATTCTACGTGGGGCTGGCCCCGAATCTTTTTGGATGCAAATAAATTCGGGAGATTCTGATGTCGTGATCCATCGCTTGGAGAGTATTATTATATTCATATTTACTTTGAGCTTTTAAAGGGTGTAGAGCCTAACTATGCACATGTTTCGAATGTGCTGTATTACTTGTTACCGGTTACAAGTAGGTAAAATATATTCTCAATAGGACGTACATCTGTATTTATAATAGTGCACTTGTTAAATACCCGTATTTTGAGAGGCTAAAATGACTGAGAAGGGAAAGTTTATATAGGGGTAGAGTAAATTCAGGAAGTACTATTGTCTTTTCAAGCAACGTTTCGATTCTGAGAAGTGGTCTTCCACAAGGGAATACCTCTAAAATCTACCACTCTAGAACGTTCCGCTAATGTACCGTATATTATTTTAGCTCAAAAATTTAAGTGACAAAATATCAACAAAGTTTATTTGCGCCCGCCGGATCTCAAACCCGTGACCTCCGGATTGGTAAACTAGAATTTCAACCCCTGGGCTTCGAATACTTGGCGCAATGTTTTACAATGATTTTTATAAAATGGGAGGTGCCATGAATGCCGACTCGAATACCGCCGTGCGGTGTGTATGCAGGGCCCCGCTTAAGTTTAGTATTTCGCGCAGTAAATGCGGAGCCGCAGCTATCCCGCGCGGAGACAACCCTGACGCGTGCACAAAGCCAAATTTCTTCCAGAACGGTTACAGCGTTTTTTTGGTAAACGTTCGAGTGGAGAATGGAAATGACGTTGTGAGCTGTAAACAGTTGCGTGGACCTAACAAGTTCAGACAGAAGAAATTGTGCAGCTTGGTAATATTATGCAAAATGTTTTATGATGCTCACCGTCAAAAAGTTTTTAGTGGGACCTACAAGGGATTTTCTGTTTTTTAGTTATGCCTATGAGAAGTGAGGTGAACCAACTAACAAAATGGTAAAACTTTTTTTCTCTAAGCTTAAACTTATTTTTTTAACGACACTATACAAATATTTTTAGTAAACATTGATGTTTGGTACGTAAAAAAACACTTTTTTTTAGATAATACTAAAAACAGAAAATAATTAAAAGTAAGGAATCATCTGTGTGATGAATACGACAGTTGGTTGACTTCACCTTTTGTATACTCAGTTTATGTTATATGATTTATGATATTTGCAACATTGAAACATTACGTGGTAGAAAGTTTCTGATAGTGGGTGTTAAATATAATTTCTAGATTATTAAACATACAAATGTTCCCATCCTCTCTCCCTCTCCCACTTTCATCTAAAAAAAACGACTTTTAACATGTTGTTAAGTGAAAGTAAAATAAATGTTCGTATGATCCTGTCAAAAAAAATCTTAGAATATGTGATTTTAACATATCGTTTGTCATAGGCACGGCAAATTTACTTAGAATATGTTGGACGATTTTTTTTGTGAAAATCACATAATTTATTTAATTCCCATTTTAATATGTGAATCGATTATTATTTTAATTATTAATTAATTTATTTGTCATAGGCATTTTATTTATATATATATATATATATATATATTTTTTTTTTTTTTAAGTGAAGTATATTACAATATTTAAAAACACGCCAGGCTCTCCCGTTCCAAGTCACCCGGGGTAACGCCAAACACTTTATACAAATAGGGAAGTGATAAAATTTGTTTAATCCCGGATTACGAAATGCTCCCCTTATGACGATACTAAAACAACATTTCTTAGGGTGAGATAACCCCCCCCCCAGGGGTGGACTGGCTTGGCCGACCACTTTTTGTACATTTGACGTTAAAATGTTTATGTGAAAATGTCTAGCCGTAAGCAGGTTCAAAAATTTTGCGTTATAACACCGTTGACATTTCTTAGACGGATTAATACAATCAAATTTATTTACCTCTAACAAATATATGGATATCCCGAGAGAATTTTAAGCTGAAGCAAGCTTGATGAATAAGATTAAGAAAGGGACGCTTATATTGATTTGACATGTAGAGCGGATGAACAAAGTAAGGAGCATATATGACGCGAAACATGACATGACCAAGTGATTTAAATACTTGGCCGAATAATTTCAAGAGTAAGAATAATAAAAGAGTATTTATGAGACGATGTATGAATGTGAATGAGGCAAAGAGTATATGCCAAGACAGAATTATATTGTGGTGGTCTATTCTCTCCATCTAACCCTGCTGGGAAACAGCGTGATGGTAAGTTAGTTCATTACATAATAATATTATAATAATACTCTTCTGAAGAAGGTTAGGATATAACCGAAAGTAGTTGACGTAATGTTGAAATTCATAACAAATATGTTTTCATTTGAGTGTTAGGTTTAGTTTTCATACAAATTTAAATTTAAGTGAAAATAAAACTGATTATATTGGAGTAAGGAAAAAGTGACCTTATTTCAAGAACACAAACATTTTTTTAAATTAAAAGATATGACTTATACCGAGTACGCTCTTGAGCAATGTATTTAAATCATTGTTCTTATTAATCATACAATAAAGCCTAATGAATGATAATAGGTGAATGCACGAAACTCCATTAATGGAGGACTGAACGCTGTTGGCGCAAAGAAGAAATTGTCCAAAGAAGCGAAGCTAGAAGTCCACAATGGAGTGCTTATACCAACCCTGATGTATGGCAGTGAGGCATGGAACTGGCAGAGGAAGGACGAAAGTAGACTGAATGCTGTGGAAATGAGATCTTTGAGACGGATGTGCGGTAAAACCATGTATGACCGTATTACAAATGTGGATATCCGGAAAGAATGCAAGGCTGATATGAGCGTAATGGATAGGATCAAGAAAGGGACCCTTAGATGGTTCGGGCATGTAGAGCGAATGAACGAAGAAAGGAGTGTGAAAAGAATATATGATGCGAAATTGAATGGAAGAAGAAGTCGAGGACGCCCGAGAAAGACATGGTACGATCAAGTAAATCAAATACTTGAATCGGGTCATGTGAAGAGTATGTATGAGACGATGTATGAATGTAAATGAAGCAAGAAGTGTGTGCCAAGACGGAGTTGTATGGCGGTCCGTCCTCTCTGCCTACCCCTGCGGAGAAACAGCATGATGGTTAGTCAGTTAGTTAAAAAGCCTTTATACAACACCGATTTTACGTGATTTTAGTGACTAAATGTAAATCATTTAAAAAAAGTCTTTCTCTAGTAACTAAAAATACAGGTAGGTAAAAATATTATTAAAGGTGAAATAAAAATAAAAGAGCGTTTGAAATTTGAAATTACAAACGACTAATTGTTGTTCTTACTTAAATTTGTATATAATTGCAGATTTAGTCCCAATTAAATGTATTTCTAGTTTTTTTTTTTTAAGTTTGTTTTTGTGTTTCAACAGTTAATCTAAAACGAAACCCAAGTGGGTTCTTCCTAATGGAAAAAAATCTTTATAGTTTGTTTGTGAAAGACGACGTAGAAGAATGTTTTGGTAGAAGCCTACTAATAAAGACATTGAACCATAAAACTAGATGTTAAATGGATTACAAGCACTAGTGGTGTATATATTCTGCGAATTTAAAGCTTGTTGCAACTGAGAGTATACCGGCTCACTAAGTAAACTCCGGTACCCCACGGTGCGATCCGCCCCTGGCCTCTCTAAATAACACAATCACAAGATGAATCCCAGAAGGAAGAGGAAGCCATGCTGAGTAACTGAGGAAATGAAACAGTATTTAAACAAGGATCTCGTACTTTGCACCGCCCGGTAGGAACTATGTACGTGTTTATTTAGCATTTCAAATCATTTCGAAAGTTTTCATTTTAATGACGTTTCCACAATAATAATTCAAGGTTTTCGCAAGGAAGATTGTTCGTTTTAGCTATTTGTTTACAGAGGATGTTGCATATAAAGATATTTGGTATTACGGGCAATATGCAAGTTAGGATTAATTTGAACCCATTTTGTTAAAAAAAATAACATAATGTATTTAAAATCTGATTTATATCTTCGTTCATTTTTTTAATACTAAAAAATCTTTTAGCTATTACGTGGAAAAAAATTTGTGGTCAGGAACTAAAAAATGTCTTAATGAGAGCGTTATGAAAAAACACAGATATTTTTCTGGTTATTTCTTTTTTTTTTTTTTTTACATGATTACCGCACAAGAGTCTCAACTGCTCCCAACCGTCTAGAGCCAGTGAGACTATGGCATCCCCAAATTGGGTATTTTGTGAGGCTGAAGGTAGTGGGGAGGGGAAGGAGATCGGGAAGAGGAAGGTTGGGAAGTACCTGGCTATTCAGATCTGGTCACCAAACACGGCTTAAGCCATTTCAAGCAACGTTTCGATTCTGAATGGTGGTCTTTCACCAGGGCGATACTTAGAGTATCTACCACTCTGGAACGTGCCGCAAATATACTTGTTATTATTTTTGTATGAATTAAATGTGTTATGACACATATTAATTAAATAAAAGTTATTGGCGCACGCCGGGTTTGAACCCGCGACCTTTGGATTCGTAGTCGAGCGTCTTACCACTCGACCATGGAGGCCGTCAAAATAATAATTCTAAATTAACACAAAAGACGTTCAGTTTGAAAAATTATTTGTGTATGCGAAAAGCTGCAAAATATGTTTTTATACATGTTTTGGTTTTTCTAAAGACATGTCAAATTTGTTGCATTGTTTTTACAAAAGTAAACTCGTTTGGATTGTTCCAACAGTGTTGTAAATTATGAGAAGTGTTTGTTTCTGTGAAAACATCACAAGTAGTGTCAAATTATTGTTGCAATTAAAATATCAGTGAGACAAAACACAACAAACAATGTGTTTAGCAAATCGATAAAATTATTAAATGTAATTTTTTTTCTCGTCATATATTTGATTTTTATTCAATAACCGCGCATTAAAAAGTGTTAGAAAATAACCGAATTTCCTTCATTATTTATGGAGCTGGTACGTACGTAAAAAAAATGTATTCCATAATTTTAAAGATAGAATATTTGCAATTTCTTTCTAGGTGTGTTCTTTTAATGAAACCAAAGAAATAAGGTTTACTGCAAAAAAATATCAATGAGAACGCTAAGGGTTCTTAATTCCATCTGAATTTGAAGAACTCGACAGCTTTTTACAGGAGAAAGATACTTTTATAGTAATCTTGTCTACTGGTTAAATATGCTGAATGATACCAAAATATATCAAAATAAGTATTTAAGGTTGTGGCAAAGCGGTTTTGAGAACTTTAAACAATTTGTTTTTATACTTTGTGGGATTTCGTTCAACCCTGTGACGAAAATAAACTAGTCTTCAATTTATGCATTTATTTTATTTTGCTTCATTAAATATTATGTTTGATTTCATCTTCAAACCTTTTGGTCTTATGCAATTCAACTTTTAGTATAATAAATAAATACTTTCATATTCATGAGTTATCTAAAAAAATTATGTTTGAAAAAGGCATCTTATGTTTTGACATCTTGAAGTTTGCAAAACTCTTTTGTCTTGATTATATGGGTCTTTTGAACTATGTTTATCTTACGAAGTCATCTAATTCAGAAACAGTGGGGCTTTAAAATCAATTTTCTTATCAAAAAAATAATCATAATTTTTTCCACAATACAAAATTTAAAAAAAAATCGGAAAAAGAGTATAGAAATCCAAGAGAAAAAGTAAGTTCCTGGGCGAAGTCGGGTAGAAAAACTAGTTTATCAGGAAGTAAAATTAGCACCAATATTAGCTTGCGTCGAAAAAATATGTCACGTACGCAGAGAGCCAACGCTTTTTCATGTTGTTGTATCGAATCAGTTACACAACAAGCATTGTTGCGTCATTATTGCAATTTACGATGTTTGTATCTGCAAAGTGCTGGCTTAGCGCTACATTTCATTTTGATCGAACGTGCTTGCGATCCTTAAACAGTTGCAATGCTCCTTTTCCCGAGGAAATTTCTTCAAAACAACATTTCTTCCGGCCGTTAAGTCTAGCTGCGGAAAAATAACCTATTCATCATTCCCTCCAAGACCATGATCACCACCAGTAACACGGAACGATGTAAAAATATACATTTCAAGTAGTTGAATGTAATTTATTACATATTAATGGTGTTTACCTTTTTATAAAGAACGCATTTTCCGACTGTTTTGCAGAACTTTTTATTTGTTTTCCACGACATGCGGCGGGAAAACCGTTGCACTTTCCCTCACTCGGGAAAAACATATCCTATTCATCATCTTGAACGCGTTGAGAATCTAAACCAGCATATGGGCATGTATTAGAAAAGTAAGTTTATGATGTTTACTTTTTTTATATTTTGAGCGAATGATATGTATCTTTTGTGTGATGGTGAATTTTGTTGTATTTTTTGAAGTTGGATTCAAAACTTCAGGGAAAACATATTTCTAGTTATAAAGCGAAATTCGTCCTTTGGGAGGCATGCGTCTAGACCGAGCCGATCAGTCCGACAGTGAAGTCTACGGGAACTAAGGTTGGCTGGTTGTACGTTCACTTACGGCAAGGGGATGTTTTACATTGTTCGGGCAAACCCTGTCACTGTAACGAACTAAAGTTGTCAAGAACGCATTCTGTGCGTCAGAAGGATGTTTTTTTAAAGACAAACTTTTCAGCTGAAGGAACATGTAAATACGTGATCATTTATTGATGTTATAATAAAACAAACTACTAAATTATCTATTCCAGAGGGGTGATACTTTCAGTTTCGCACTGGTGAATGACCACCATTCAGACTTTAAACTTTGCTCGAAATGACATTAAACGCGTATGGTGACCGGATCTCAGTAGGCAAGTAATTCCGACCTCCCTCTATGCTGTATTCACACTAGCTTCGGTCAGTTGGGACTAGTGTGCAGTATTGAAAAAAATGTTGAATATTCTCTCTAGAAACAAATTGATTAAAATAACACACAAATATTTTTTGTACTCTGTATCAATTAATGTTGAATAATCTGATGATTGCAAAGGTATTTTTTGTGAATTCGTTATGTGAAAGTGCGCAAGTATAACTAATAATTAATTTGTGGAATAAATTAAAGCATCTGTACTCGTATCGTTATTCATCGTCATCTATTTGTCAATTTGTTTTCCCGACATGATTCCTTCCTCCTTACTTTTTTGATCAACCCTTCCCACATGTCGGCAGACGTAACAAAATTACAGGGTCAAAAACCTTAACCCTATATTTTGCTTGGCGAACTTCACCTTTGGAAACTGCCTACTTCCATTGGAAGGCTTCCAAGCTACATTATGACCCCGTATAAAGACACCTTTATACATTTTTAAAAGCCTTCGGTCGAACCTTTTCAGGAAAGGACACCCCATACAGAAGTAACACGGCTCCTTTCAAGGGATTGTATCGTATCAAGATTTAGATTATGTTGTTGCGCTTTTTGCAACTGTGGAATATTTTAGATTTTATTCAGGTTTTATGAATTTATTTTGCAGTAGGTACTCAAAAATTTTTTTTTTTAAATTTAATACTCTAGGATTCAATTTTGATTCTTTTAAATGACTAAGATCTGTTAAGAATATTATCTGTACATGAATGGTAACGGCATTGTTGTTGTTATTCATTTAATTATTTCTCCTGTGTGTGCGTTAAACTTAGTAATAGTATTTTCTTGAAACAGTAATAATACCTGTCTGAAAACTTATTTTTTCGCCATTCAATTTCAAAAATAGTTAATGCACACATTATATGAGCATTCACCACAAACTCCGTAGTTGAATGCAACAAAAAACTTGAAATATGAATATGTACTGTGAAACGAAAACATAACAACTGTAAACTTTTTATATTTTATATTGCAGCCACGAAAATGAAATATTAGTTATTGTGACCCCCCTTAAAAATGGAACAGTTATCTATAAATCTAGTCCCTTTAATGTATCTATTAGTGCACACTGAACATCAATCCAGTGATGTATTTTGACATCAAAGGACGAAACCTGAAATGTCAACCGTAATTAACGAAATTTTAAAACAATGTAAAGTTATCATTCTCGCTTTGATCTTTATTTGGGGAGACCTGTCAAAGAAAATGTTAAATGAACCTTGACGTTTCGACGATATTTAATGGTATCACAATAACGTTTCAACCCCCTGTAGACCGCATGAATTAAAAGCCACTTACCCTTCACTTCCCCGTGGGGTGTTTTTGCCGGCAAAAACCCCGCGGTATTTTTTAATCACTTGTTGTGAACGGAGCGCTTTAATTAATAGTAAATTTCGAGTAATTTGGCAATAGTAAAAAAATGTAAGTTATTGATAAAATTGCTGTCAACTACCAACAGCTCTTATCGTAGGGCGATATAATGTTTTGATATTGTGTTTATTATAATTAAAATGGTTGTGTAAGTAATTATGTGTAGGTGAGCTATTACTATATGAGCTACCATTATTTTTAATTAATAATTGTTAAGTTCCTCCACTGGGTTTTCCTATACAGAAAATATGTGGAGTAAAATTTTTATGATACTAAAATTCTCTCAAAAATTAAAATTCTTTTAAACCGTTTAATAATACTTGATTTTTTTCTAATCGTTTCCACGAAAAGTCTGGTTCGAAATTTAATAAGTTCTATATTTTCCTTATACTGCTTGTACCAAGCAGTTTATTTAATGAACACTACACCAATCTAGAGATCAATCTAGTGAAACCAGGCCTTGTTAAATAAATAAAGTTTTATTCCAGAAGGCATGCAGGAGTAGTGCAATGCAATACCTTCCATAATTGATATGAATACATAGTATTAATAATATTAACAAATAAAAATTATCAGAAATTCATAGTAAAAAATAAATAACTAAATAAAATAAAATAAAATATATATTTTTAAATAATACGAGTAAAAAATATTAATGGAGGATATTAGGCCTCATTTCTGCAAAACGCCATCAAGAGGGAGTCCATCCTGGCAGCGTTGAGATTGATGGGGTTAATAATTTACTCCAATGCGCTTCTATGCTTGAATTCGGGATTTGACGGGATTCCATGATGAGGTCATTTCTGGAGTTGTTAATCCTTTCCCACATTCCTGCTACCCTGGTTCTCATAAGGGCTGCAAATCCTGGAACTCGCCCCTCGGTGAACATACCGGAAGCACTGCAGTGCCTGGGAAGACTGAGGATCATGCGGTAGGCGTTGTTGTACTGGACCCGAAGCCTTTCCATGCTACTCTTAAAATTGGTCCAGAGCTCGGACGTGTATGGTAGTATGGAAATAAATGATAATTCCGTAAGTTCCTTTTTAAACACGACAAACCATTGAATTGTCCAAGTGTACGAATTTATACAATGTTGTTTCAATTTTTATCAAACATAAAAATGCAGCGCGTTTTTTATATTTAGACAAACTCTTCAACAAATTTGGTTGTAAATTAACACATTGAAACTATAAGGTTTCAATACCCATTTATCACAGTAAACTTATGTATTATTATTTGAAGTGTCAATGTTCTCTCTCAGATAGCGGTCTATGCAAAGGTTTGCATCCTTGCATTTTTGTCACGAACCGCTTTGAGTGTGTTTCCCTCCCCTAAATCTTGAACGTGTTATTTTGTCACGTTGGGTAATTCTACAAGCATTAAATAAATGCAAAATGACACTTAAAATTTTGTTTCATTTCTTTACACGATTTTGTGGAGTTGCTCCAGTGCCGTGCAATTTAAAATTAAAATATAATGTGTGTTTCAATAAAATATTTACTAATTTGTGAAATATTGTGTAGGTACAAAACGAACAATATAGTAAATTAGTGCGTTTCTAATTTACAACAGATACGCATAATTGAATACCTACCGATTATATGGTACACTTAAAAACATACGTATGGTCGTAAACAGAGCTCACTATTATTGATATTTTGCTCCTTCAAAACCGAGCTTTAGAATTTTGGGCTATATTGTTGTAATCGTAAGATGACATACTTTTATATATTATAAACAAATTATTTTGAAGAGAGAAATTAGGTTATCTGCCTACCTCTGTTTATGAGATCCGTTACAAGGTGTGATTAAATCATGGTTGTCTTCAACTTGAATGGAGGGATGGGATTCTTGGTCCCTAATTAAATCCTCTAAAATCTAAATAAATCAATTGCGGCTAGATCCCCTGTTCCGTGTTAAGATTAAACTTAAATTCCCAGGGTGAAGTTTATACACAAAGGGCAAAAGATAAAATATAATTAATTATTAGGGCGAATCACCTTGTACCGTCATTTTTTCGGAACCTTTATCTCGGCGTATATGCAAATTTGCAAAAGACTCCTAACTATGCCACTGTTTTATTACTTTCGCAGAGGCATGTTTAATTTTGAATATTAAACTGCCGGTTATAAGGAGTTTGGACTTAATTAAAAGGGTTAAAAGTGAGGGTGAGGGCCCTAATGGCCGGGGAGAGGCCTTGCTAAAAGGGACGGGGCTTTATCGGAG
Organism: Drusus annulatus; assembly: GCA_022651775.1. Taxonomy (NCBI): domain Eukaryota; kingdom Metazoa; phylum Arthropoda; class Insecta; order Trichoptera; family Limnephilidae; genus Drusus; species Drusus annulatus. Next base: position 538,203 of record JAGWCC010000311.1, on the reverse strand, counting down.
AAATCATCTGGGAAACGCTGGAAAAATGTGTTTTTATCAAAAGTTTCCAGTGTGAATTTATCTTTAAATAAGCTAATAATGGTTTCTAAAAATACAGTTAAAAATGTATTATGCGTAAATTGGTAAAAAATATTTTTAAAGTAGTAATTTTTTATGTATGAAAACATACAGTTGTATTAAAGTGTTGATAAATAAAGTGATTACTATATTGCATTAACCATTGAAGTTTCCACTAATATTGATACATGTTTATATCATACAAATGCCATACTTTAATTGAAATTGAGACAGCTTGTATAATCTCCCAATATACATATAATAATTATCTCAAGGGGCTGATAGTTTTTTTGTACAAGATTGTTGAGATTAATCGTGATCTATGATAACAGGCAAAAACAAAAATACATATTCATTATTAGAAGTGCAATATTCGGATTGCAATATCGAAAAATGAACTAGCAATATATTAATAATTGAAATAATCTTCAACGTAAATGTGAAACAGAAAAATATAACGGTCCCGATCGAGACTCGTACTCTACTCTCAACCTCTACTCTATCCGAAAGTAACTCTTCTGACAATCCAAACACGACCTTATAAGAAACCGGCATTTTTGATCGATCTCATTCTTAATTTAAAAAATATTATTTAATTTTTTCTTCCGATTTGGCTGCCATCTTTTTATGGTATACAAAATTTATAATATTTTCTTGAACTTATAATATCTTCGGTTTATTACCGCATTTAATTGTTAGCTGGATGTTTGAGTACAACTCAGCAGAAAGTAATTGTGTTGCGTTCCATCCTCTCTGCCCACCCATGTTGTGCAATGCGTGATAGTTGGTATACACAAAAATGGTTGACCATTCGAATCAAATAGCAAGATTTGAAGAAGTAAAAGACACCAAGAGACAGCCGACGTATGCCGTATGGCGTATGCAGGGCGCGCTGCCGGCCAGACGGATCGGCCCCCGGGGTCGCATCAATCTCTCGGGCGGCGCATGCGCGGACAGACGGGCAGCCCTTACGTGTAACCAATTTAAAAATTCAAACTTGATTCCGTTCATCATTCAAGTCCGGTAACAGCTCCGCTTGAATAATTCTACGATTCTCGACTAACTAAATTCCGGGCCCATTTCTTAGATGACCGTATTTATCAAAGTATTCGGTGAACTATTCTCAGTTTAGTAAACTTAGCCATATATTTATAGTATACAATCGTAATATTGTTCAAAATGAAACAGTTTTTTAAAGTTTATTTCTCTATATTTTTTCAAACTTATTAATAATTCAGCGTGTCTTTAGGGTCAACACTCAAAAATGACGCTAAACGTTACTTTTTAGTATTCTAATACAAGCAATACTACAAATTTATCGGTAATTAGAAAAACGTCTGACGTTTCCAGTGAATACAATTCTTTAACTGCAATCCTTTAAGAGAAACTTACTAAAATGTCACTTGTTCGTTCCCAATGCGACGTTACTACGTGAAAAATATATCATCTGCCATTTTACAATCAAGGGTAGATTACGATTAAATAAGGTACCTCTAGTATTAGCCTGGTATTTTATGAAGGAATTTCTTATCGCTTACTGCAAATCGTAATTTTATATGTTTATGTTTACAGTTATATTTTAGTGTGATTTATGTTTTAGGATTAAGCAAATCTGAGTAATGTTCATTATGTCTATGAAATAATGTAGTGAATTCGTTATGAGAACTGTAATGGGCCATGCAGTTGCGCCCACGTGGGGGGTTATCCCCTGTAACCTACCCTCCAGACCAAGGTCCTTTGGCATTTCTTAATTGCCTCCTATAATGTTTACTGTAACTTAAATCCCCTGTGATCTACCCGTTAGACCAAGGTCCTTGGGTATTTCTTAATTGCCTTCTTTAATGTGTTTCTGTCACTTGAATTGTATTGTTTACAATATCTTTAGATCGATTTTTAAGACCCTTTTAAACATGCTTTGTTCCATACCGCATGTTAGAGTATGAATTTCGAGTTGACCATTACTTCATCTCAGCAGTCCTGTTCAGATCGCCATGGCGGGCGGTTCTTGAATATTGTCAGTTAGCAGTCCCAGTCAGAGCGCCTTGCCGTGCGGTTCTTGAATGTCGTCAGTTGAAGGTTCAACTGTTCTACTTTAAAAAATCTTCCGATAAAAATGTTTAAATAAAATAAAGAAGAAGAATTTAAAGTGTTTTTCTGCTTCCATACGTTCTCGTACCACGAGAGTCGAAACATCACTAATAAGTGCAGTTTAAAAACGGGCAAAGGAATTTTGAACGTTTTACCTAAAATTGTAGTATGCATTTCATAAAGAATTTAAATAATACTGTTTAAGAACTGTATTCACTGGAAACCTTAGACATTTTTCTAATTACTGATAAACAATTTTTAGTATTGGTTGTACTAGAAAGCCAAAAAGTGTATATTTTTGGGTGCTGACCCTGAAGATCTAAGTACCGAGTAACGCCTCTTTCAGTTACATGCGTCGTCTGTAGGAAAAAGAGAGACGTTAAAACGGATCCATCAGTGGTATGTCAGGTATGCCCATAATATTAAACAATGAAAAAAGTTTATCCTACAGACTTAGAGTTTTTTTTAATACGAAAATAATGATTTTAGTTTTCACATGTATTAAATAAATATTATACGCCGTAATAAGCACTGTGAAATTCAACGTCAATTAAAAACTGTGACAAGCTTTAAAAATATTGTTTTTTCAACGAGATGTTAAAATAATTACACAAGTAATTAATCAATCGCCCTCGCAGTGGACTGATTAATTTCTTGTTTAAAATGTTTGCACGGCGAGCGGCGGTGTTGGTCTCTTTTGCGCTATTATTTTCAAAGGAGCCAGACAAGAAACCGCACGGTTTCCATTAGTGAATTACTATTAATCAAAAATGAATCTCTCGACCACCGGACGTGCGGACCCAAACCTTTTCCCCTCTACGCCACTGGGCGGCGCCAGATAGCGGAGTTTACCGCCCAACTTTGTGGGCACAAATTAAGAGAACTACGTACGTAGGACTGCGATATTTTGTACGTGGTTCTTAAAATATGACGCGTATTACATTCTGCTATTAGGTTATATCTCTGTTCTAATGGTTGTTCATGTTAATATTTCATAGATACCAACTGGTATAAAACTCTTTCGAATATGTACAGTGCTTTTATAATTCAAACAACTCGCCGTCAACCATTGGATTTAATGGGTATTATCTAATTGGATCCATGTCTCACACTTTGAAATACCCAATATATTCCTAAAACTGAACCATTATGCTTCTTCTCGCATGGTGGTAAGATTCAGTGACACATGGATGAATCTATAGTCCTGCCACTGAGAGCTCCATCGTAACTCCTCTTTCCGTTACATACGTCGTTTGTGAGAAAAATGAAATGGTTACCACTGACTTATCAGCGGAAAATCTTAAGATCGGGAATTTTGAATCTGCGCAGATCCCAACCACACTTCACTTTAAGAAAATGTATTGCCTTCTATGCAGTATACAAAAAACTTACATGTCCCACAAATAACTATACGATGAATGATAAAACCAAACATTGCCACAAGAAAGTTTAACGTCATTAAGAGCTCAATGACAAATATTACAAATAAGTAAGAACTACGAGTAGATAAACAAATTGTTCCATTTACGGATTCAACTTCCAATTAATCAATAAATCATACACACTAACAAAAGCAAGGCTTTTTTTTAATAACACAGATTTTATATGAGGGTACATCTTTATAATAAAAGTTTTGATATGAATATTATATATTAGTATAACAATTTACAATATGTAATATAATGATCAAATAAACCAGAACATCAGCATTATTATCAAATGAAAAAGTAGATTTTAATCCCAAAACTAAGTAGCTACTACAAAACTCGGCCTTTTGATGTCCCGGTATTCAAATCCCGGAAACGGTTAACGAATGCAACCATATTTGAAAAGGGATGCCTTTATGCCTTTAAAATGTGTATCAGAGTTTCGGAAAACGAAATTTCAAAGCCGTGGTAGAAATGGAAAAAATAAAACCTGCGTTCGGAATCCAATGCCTTTAACCATTTGCTTAAATATTGAGTTTGCTAATGGATCAGGCTATTAATGTATTTTGTTACTTACTTAAATTAATTTTACAGGTTTCGATCAAAATTATTATTTGATAACACAGGTGGCTCTGATATTTCCCTAAAGGCCGACGTCATCTTTGGGGATGCTGCGTGGAGGGTTTTTGTACGGATATGAAGGAATTAAGATGTATTGAAGATACCTTCTTGTAGGAGTTCGGAAACTTCGAAAAGTTGGTTCACATTACAAGAGTAAGTCGTAAATCGTCACGCTATCGCGGAAATGTCAAATACGAGTATGTATATATTTTGGGCACGTGTTTTTTCGGGTCTTCCGGCACTGTTCCTGAAGAGATCAATGGCTTTAATTCTTTGCAGCACCATACATGAAATTATTCGTAAAACTATATTTCCACCTGATGACCTAGGAATACAATCCGTCTGTTAGGATAAAACAATACTTTAAACAAATTGAATTTTTTTCAGGTCTCCAAAGCTGGCTGCTAATCTAAGCAGTAGGGTACAGAAGTAGTGGTAGGAGATCGCATTCGAAATATGAAAATGGGAATTACTATCAAGGATTCAAATTATCTCTTTTGTTACATTTCACATAACTTAGATTTATAACTTACGTCTTGTAGTTATTGTTGAATGAGTGAACAAATTTATTTCGGCCAACGTCACCCCACTTGAAATAATAATCTGTTACAATTCCAAACCTGCGTTTTATGGTGAGGTACCTATTATAAATATCTTCTTACTACCGATGTTAAAAATACTTCGGCTATATAATCATCCGGTGGGTTTGACAGTGATAGCTTCATATTTCAAAAAATTTATGTAAAAGTTTCGAATTATTTTGTTATGACACATTAAAAACGTTCGCAATTTTTTTGACTAAGTAACTATCATTCAGTGAAACAAAGTTATATGATATTATTTATGCACTTTCTAAATAAAACAGACTGATGTATTTTACCAAAATGTGAATGAGTTAACATTTGGTAAAATATGCCAGAAAAAAATTTCAGTTCCCAGTGGGAACATAAAAATAAGCGAAGGAATATTCTCCCTGAGTATTATGAAAAAAAAAATCTTCGCAAAATCTGAAAATGAAGCTGGCCGCGTTCCCTTGAAATAACTTCAAGATGAAAACACGTTTTACAAGTCGACGGGTGTAATCAACTTGTCAATAAAAAATAATAAGATATATTATCATACTAATGAAATTCTGTGGTAATCTACCAGGAGCCAAGAAGGTGAGAAGGGAAGAGGATTGTTAAGAAGAGATGTAAAATATTCACGTAATTCCATCTGCGAGAGGAGTGAAAGCAGCTCTCTGCTTCTGTCTAATACATCTTCCCGTATCTGTAAGGCGTAAAGGGTACCGCGGGCTAAATGCCTCATTGCGTATTCATCCAGGGAAAAGAAATAGAATTTATTCCTATATAATGTCTAATTGGAATTTATGGACTTGATATTAATTCGGCTGAATTAATTATGAGAAAGCGCGGAAGAGGCGATATTTTAAAGGTTTTTGCACCATTTGGTAATGGAGTTTTCATTTGACATACAATTGCTATTATCTTTTTCTTTCAAAGTTGTCTTAAAGACTTTTTAAAATTTTGACTCAATTTTGCATTGTGAAATGAATTCTATAATATATCGATTTCAGTAAAAAATATTTGTAAGGGCCAGTTGTTCGACTGACTGTTGCATATGATATCGTCACAAATCGTCGTTCAGTAAGTACCATTTAAAAAAAACTTTGGTTTCAATTTTTTTTTACACTTAATTTGAAGAGCATAAGAGGTAACCGCCGATTTTCAGCTTGTCAGCGTTTGGTTACTTTTAAATGACCATTATGCTTGACGGCTTAATCACAGGCTGATCAAAAATACCATCATACAATTTGACTCCTATCGGAGTGAGAATCGAGGATTAACAAGGATCGTTCAAATGTGGCAAAAAAAAATAATGACGCTGATCGTCTATTTGTGACTATATCAAATGTGACAGCCGGTCAAACAACTGGCCCTAAGTATTTCTGTCGAGACGTTTAAAAGTGTCTTTTAAAGTATTATGTGAAAATGGCTGTGAATTGCTAACACGTATTTATTTAATATTTTATTAATAATAATAAAACCATTTATTTTTTCGGTCTTTTGCTTGAATTAAACAACACAAAACAAAAATCAATCGAGTACAAGCTGTGGGGACTGTAAGGTCCGTCGTTTCTGCGAGTTCACAGCTAATTAGGCCGGCTCGTTACAGCCTCAAAGCTGCTGCCGCGCGCCGGGAAGGACCAGATCCGAGCCGAAATGTTCTTTTGAAAGCTCAAAAGAAACGGATTCATTTAGTACTTGCGAGGCGGAAGCAGGAAGCCACGTTGGGAATGTCTCAAATGAATGCATCTCGATTTATAACTTTTGGCTTAATTGCTAAACTTGCTCATATTACAATATTTTATTATGAAATAAGAGTGAGGCATATAACTTTTTAAAGATATCGTTTATATACATAAAATGGTCCTTGAACACAGTATATATTTAATAGTTAGGACTCGAACGTGCTATGTTATGACTTTTTTAATTCACTTTTTGCTTTTATGCCAGAGTTGTGGATGCTCTCAGAATCGTCCAGATGAAAGACCACTATTTATAATCGAAACGTTGCTTGAAATGGTTTAAACCATGTGTAGTGGCTAGATCTGAATAGCCAGGCACTACCCAACATTCCTCTTTCATTTCTCCATCTCCTTCCTCCCCTTCCCCCCCATTGCCTTAATCTCATAACGTACCATAATTGGAGATCCCATGGTCCCACTGACTCTGAGCAGATGGGTCTCTTGTGCGGGGTATTAACATAAATAAATAGTTTTTTTATTGTTAAAATGCCGACAGAGAAAGCTTTTCTAAATGTTGTGGTAGAATTCTGCTTTACCTTGGATCATTTTATATTAATGCTGTATTTTAGAAAAGTTTATGTTTAACACTTATGACAACTGTCCCGGTTACCGTTTCTTTGTGATGTTATGTAACAAATGTCGATTTTATAGAACCAAAAAATATTTCTGATGCCCCGTTATAATCTGGCTACCTCTTTTTTTATACTAGTAGGTGCGTGGTGGTGGAATCGTTTATTTTATTTGTATTTTAATTTTATATCGTGTGACAGCCATTTTCTTTCCATTGTCACATACCAGCGACCTTGTCATACCCTATTACTTAAAAATAATATAAGTGGATTTGGTTATCCGAGAGTTACTCGTTTTAATATCTAGTAATGATCTTTGTTTGACACCTTCTAAAGCCAACGTAAAATATTAACCAATAGTTTGAAGATTAATGAATTCTGACCAGCCTATTTGTTATTAAAACAATGGTTTATTAAATATTGGAAACGTATATATTTTCAGAACATCGGCATTAGAAAATCAACAAAGTTATTTAAACACTTCGCGAAACCTATGAAAAAATATGCATTTCAATGGCGGGGAGTAGAAATAAATATTTATAACTTTTTAATTTTTAATATTTAAAATATTCCTTCTCAATTTGTGTAATAACTACCACCACTTAAAAGTTATTTAATGAAAGCAAAATATCCTCGGGTGGATTGAAAAATTTCGTTAGAATACTAAATTTATTTTGCCTCTAGTTTCGATGAAACAGCAAGCAAAAATATCGTCCTTCAAAATTTGTTATCACACGGAGAAAATGTACTATTTTTTTATGAAAACCACTTATCAGAAATCCTGGTTAAAATTGACGTTAAAAATATATCTGAACAATGTAAAACTAAGTTTTTTATTCAATTTGAGTTTTGATAATTTTCTAAAATAAATCGACATTCTTTCCAATTTTTCTAATTGACGAATTTCAAAAATGCTTTCTTGAAGCTTCCACAATTCATAAATTTGGGAATGTCAAATCCGCATAGCTGGTAATGGAAATGACGTTGCGAGTTGATAATAGTAACGTTTATCTAGAAATTTCCGACAGTTCAATGTCCTTTTTTTCTGCTTTTTTGGATAATTTCATATAATAATATATGCGAAATTGAAACAAAGGGATAAATAGGTTCACAAACTATTAGTATAGAGTACCATTTAAGCTAATTTATGTATATTGATGCATTTAAATATTTTTATAGCAATTTCACACTGTAGGTAAAACATTTGTTGAGGATTTTTTTGCGTTAGTTGAATTTAATTGAATTAGTTTTATTCATGTTACTTGTGGATCAATCTATATTGTCGTTTTAGCGGTTTAGCGGTTTCAGGGTTAGCGAATATAGATTTAAAAAAAAAAAATCAGATTCATAAAACCTCAATCAGATAGCGATCTCGTGTCGGATGGCAAATCCACAATGCATGCATGAATGTGCACATTGATATGCATTCGAAAGTCGCCTTTGCCGATGCATCTTTCCGTGATACGACGTAAGAACTCAAAACACACGGCTGGGATACCTATATACATATATATTGCTTCTCTGTGCCAAAGAAAGAAAAGTTGTGAAATAATTGACGGGTGACGTTTCCATATTGGAATAAACTGTGCGAGCCTTTCAGTGCGGGTCAGTAATTTTATTTAGGATTCTAATGTTTGATTTTATATGAAATTGTGAAATCATCTTTTTGTGTTTTTACTCAAATAACTTCGGGTATGAAACTCTACTGAGACACAGTTTATTTTGATAGAGTCATAACAGTATTCTTTGATTTTTTTTATGGGCTAGAACTACATTTTTTTTAATATATCATAATATTAAGATGACAATCTATCCTAAAAAAGTACAAATTAACATACATTTCGGGTAAATTTGACGATTTTCTTTTCGAATTGGTTTTTAAAACCTTAAACGATAATTTAATAATTTTGCCAATATCTTTCACGTTAGGTATTTACTATTATAACTAGTTGTTACCCATGAAAAATCACGGGATGTAACTTGACTTGTCAAAAAAAATTTCGTTTGCTTTAATCCACCCTTTCCAAATAAAGAATAATATCTGCTTAAATACACATCGGTATAGGTAGGTAGGAATTTGAAAAAATAAAAAATAAATAATATCAACAAACATCAGTTCCTAATTTGAAAAGTTCACACTCTTATGTACGTACTCAACAGAATCGAAATATTAAGTAGTAAGTAGGCAACATTTTGATTTTATCTTAGGATTTCAATTACTCTAATAACTAAAAATTGACCCTGTGCGCATTTTTTTTTTCAAATTTCGAATTGCACACAGAAACACATGCCTAAGTATGCCTCTGCATTTTTCAATACCACAATTCTTCCCGGGATATATTAGGCATCGGAGAACCGCGACTGTCTGCATTTGAAATTCTAAGTTGGCAACAATTTCGCAATGTCACAATTCGCATGGTTTCCCGCTCATTTCAGGTATCGCTTTCTATGAAGAAAAAGGAGAGCGTGGATCCCGCGCGTGCTCAAAGCCGCAAAGGCTGCCGATCGCTGGTGAAATGGATATTCCATGCAAGAAAATGTATCTAACCTTAAATATTATGAAAATAGGAAAACACGGGAAATGGGTCGAGTGTAGATCTTTGAACTGAAATTTATTTTTTGTTTGTACATTTCTTTAGTATTATTGTTTTACTATGTAATGCAGTATTTGATGAGAATCGAAAACAAACGCAGAACTCGATATACTGGTGTGTACATAGAGTTGGTTGAGTAGGATCTATCCAAGGCAGTAAAGTCAGTTTTGGACTTATTTTTGATGATTTTAAACTGACTCGGCGCACCTGGGCGTGGCTAAGATTAAGGCTACGGTATTTATACATCCATTCATATCACATATCGACATAATGTTTTTGTTTATTCACACAGTATTTTTATCAACAAAAATATAGGACATAACCTAAAAAACCGTTTAGTTGTGTCAAGTTTAGTGGCAAAATAAAAAATGTGGTCAGAGTCCCACCGTGAACCAGGACCTTAAGATCATCCTTACAGTATATAGAAGCGGTCCATGAAATTTGCTGTATCTTTCTCTCTCATGCTGTACGAAGTGAAAACCCGGAGAAAGTGATTTATCGCAAGTTTGTGTAGGTTAGGTAAAAATAATTAGCTCTCCCTCCATATATTGTTACTTCAAGGGTGTGTACGAAACGATGCGCGTGACTTAATACAAAAACAAAGCTATTATGTGTTATATATTATATAGATTTTCACTACCATCGATATATATAGTGGCATGAACAGTAAATTATTGTGATTCAATTACAGTTAACGTTTGACTTCATATGTCGTTATGTTTCATGATAACTTACTCGTACATACGTGTAACATGAACACTTGATCAAATCGTAAAGTACTGTTATGTTAAAATAAAGTGTGTGATTTTTTTTGTGAGTTGAATATTTTAGAGATAACGCATTTAGTTTGTGGAAATCAATACTTTAAAGTATAAAATTTGATCAATACCGAGATTTTCTCGCAATTTTAAGCTACATAAATCCACAAACGATGATTTTTTAATGTTAGTAAAATTTCATACAATTTTCGAATTAACTTTGTTTTCATACAAATCTCTTCTTTTCTCTTTTGTATCGAGCTGACGGGTTGTTCTTAAACAGTGCGGGTTCATTCACTCGCTGAAGGACAGGCGGAGCAAGAGTGTGCACTTGGCAAGGGCGCAGGACTACGCAGAGAGAATCCATTTGCTCGATTTCCGGTCTGACGCGCGCAAATCATGAAAGAGACGCTCTTACCCCGGTACGTTTTGCCCCGGCTGCCTCCTGGAATATCTCCTCGGTTGACGCCCCATACAAAAACAACAAACAGGCGCTAGACGTCCCTAGGATTGATATTTCTCCAAGACTCAAGTGTCGGTGGAAGCTGTTTTCATACAGTTTTTTTCTTACACTGTTTTCTTGGAAGTTTTTTTAGTTCTCTGTTTCCTTCAACTATCTGAAAATTGTTTGTTAAAACATTTGAACGGATCTTATTTATAGACTGTCTATTAAATTAATGTAATATTCAGGTGATAGATTATTCAATTTCTTTAATCTGAGGCGTATGTGTCTAATGTTTGAATAATAAGGCGAACCTTCAAGGCCGATGTCAGATTAATAAAAGGATGCTTTCTAGACATGTAGAGCAGATAGGCGGAGTAAGAAGTGTCGATGGTATATAGAATACGCGATCGGGTGAAATAATCAATTGAAGAAAACCTACAAATACATGACACTATCAACTATATTAGGCGTCAGAATAACAAGAATAGGTATGTAAAACGATGGATTGAATGTGTATTATTCAAGGAGTGTGAGCCGAGAAAGAGCTGTGTGGCTTATCACCCTGTCTGCCTACTCCTATTGGGAAAAGACTGAAGGCAAATGAATAAGTTTTCACTACGCATATAATTAAATAGACCGTAATATCTCACCGTACCATTATTATGTAATCATATAGTCAATCAAAAAAATAAAAGTTTATTTGTGATGGTAATCAATCTCGCCTTAGTTGGTTTCTCACACAAGACATTAGGCAAACCGTGTTTTGATATAAATAAATTTGTCGTCTGTGCAAATAAACACTTAAAAAACTCTTGGCTGGCTTCAAAATGCTATATACGCCCTCGAAAATTATACGAACTTTTGTATTTGTCGAGAAATATGAAGGATAAATAAACAAGATAAATGGTATCGCCTCGCCTTACATTAAAAGTTTCGGGAAACGTGTAAATACTTGGTTTACCAGCCGAAGACATCAAATCAAACAAACTTTGCTTTGAGACGAGTGAAGAGCTCAACTAAATCCTTCAGCTGTACTTTCAAAGATTTCGCTGCGAATTGATACCGAATTAGCGGGCTTAAATTAACTTAAACAAACAATTCAAGATAAATTTACTTATTTATTTAACGACATTCGAGGAGTAGTTGTTTTAGGGAAATGAGGCACATTTCTAAAATCGATACGCAGATGAAAACGGTTTTTCAACGAAATAAATACTTATTCCAAAATTGGAGTACTTTTAAAGAAAACACAAAACAAGTTTAGTAGGTAATAATATTTTATTTTAAAATATAATTATTTTGAGTGCGTCTCAAACATAAAAAAAAATATCTTCGTAATATAATTTTTTGTTTTCTTCTGTAATATTATACACTGATATTATTATTATATTTATTGGATGTGTAGTGTTGTGGCGGCGGGACTGGTTTCAGGAAGTTATCTGCAATACGGCCTAGATAAGGAAGGTCTTTCACAACTATTAGAAGTTTAAAAAAAAAATCAACATTCCGGATAGTTAAAGCTTAGATTTTGACTATCGTAAAAGAAGGTACTTAAAAAGTAATATGTAGTAGATCATGCAAAATAAATTAATCCTTTCCTGATTTTATAAATATATTTTTTTATCACACCTAGTCGGTTTGCAAGTCGTAAGTTATCAGTTAACGATAAAATTCGACCCTACAAACTACGTGAACTAAAAACCTTTCGTATTTTAATGATTGAAAATTTTCACAAAATTACATTCTTCTGAGAATTTTATGAGCCAAAAATTCTGCTTTAAACATAATGTTAGTTGAAAACAATTTTCCGAGTAATTTATTTCGAAAATTTTATGAATATTTCGCATACTTTTAGAGAAAAAAAATGGAATAAGGTACCTGTTGTCGTTGATGGTTTAGATGTTAACATTTAATAAGCAAAATCGCAACTCTATAAAAATACGGCTATATTTCTAATTAGGCTCTCTTAAATGGGAAAATCTTTAAAGTTCAAAAACTTCTTTAAAAATTGCCATATAATTTCTGTACTAAATAAATAGATATTCAAATAAAAAAATGTACCAAATACGCCAAAATAAATTAATATCCCGTGTCGCTCAATTGAATAATGAAAAAACACAATAAATTGGTGTCATTTTTATTTTTTAACGATGAAGACTTTATTTTCAAAGACAAATGATAATTTCCAATTACTAGGCATTTAAAAAAAATATAATAATGAATATTTGTTCCGGTATATGTGGAGGTAAGTGAAGTCCCACACAATTCATATAAAATATACGATAAGTAATAGTAATATGAAATACAAAAAAAGATATATACATACTCAAAAGAAGACAAAAATTAGAAAGAAAAATAATAAATAAGCCTTTGGGGAGCTGTTAGATTGTCATAAAATGCCTTTATTCGTGATTTTTCAATGGGTTACATCCTATCTATTTTACCATCACAGTTATAATAAATTGTTTGATATAAATTTTATATGCATATATTTAAGTATTAGTATTGCAATTAAAATAATTGAACATTTGTTAAAGTCCACAGTTATTTAAATGAAAGTAGTAATCATCTACAAATAAATTTATGAAAGTCTTGCTCTATGAATCCACAATTAATCATTCCAAAGTTTAATTTCCATATTGCGATACATTTCATCAATTCACCGTTTCATTACGGAGTGCCGGAATTTAAAACAATTTTGGTAAACTGGCATGGCCGCATTATCCATAATAATATTCCGAATACACCTACACATTCTCAAGTCGAGCACATTAATCATCATAAAGTCAAAAGTTCCCATTCTTGCCTTGTGAACGATCGGTATTTTAGGCCAGATGCCCTTAATATGAATAATATACGCGCGCCCTAATGTACAAAACAGACATCAAAATTAAAAATAAATGACCAAGACAAGCATTATTGTGATTTATATACTTTTAACTCATAACGAGATGTTGGATATGGTTAGAGAATTTTATGAAAACTAGTGTGCAATCTTAAAGCATAAAATCCTGTTTTGAATATTCACACAAATATTTTTGAGAAATATCGAGACATTTTACAAAGCTAGAAATGCAGTTAAACCTTAAAAAACATAAGTTATTCAATGAAATTTAAATGAGGCATTAAAAATTTAAGTCAGCATTCACTTTTATTTTTTTACTTAATTTACGGACTGTGACAAGGATTAATAAATAGTCAAAATAATAAATAGTGAAGATGTGCATTTGCCTATTAGTAAAAAATATTAGATGATTGATTAAGTGTACTTCGGACTAGCTGTGAAAAAAGGTTCTTAAGTTTATCATATATTTACGGATATGACTTTCTGATGAGATGAGTTTTAAGTTTTACTCTGTAATTTGTTGTCTTTTGTGAGTCTTAGTCCAAAGGTACCTAAAGGTAAAAGTACCTACTCTATTTCAAGTTTTTAGTTCCGATACGAAAACGCAGTCTCCGAACGCATTTACTAACTTTGTATTTGAAGTGCACTTAAATTATTTCAACCATCCAATGGGCGATGACTACCGATTTATGAGATCATTTTATATTTTATTTATTTTTTATTTAAGGAATTGCTCCGTGTCTGTCTCACTAGTAAATTCCTGGTGTCGAGACAGACGCACGATACACAAATGATATAATGAGGTGGAACGTTAACAGTAGAGCCGCTTCATGACTTTTTAGTATGCGTACGAATAAAATACGACGTTATTGATGTTGTAGCCAAAAATGATTTTCATTTTTTTTAAATAAATTTTTTTTCAGGATTTTTCAGTTTTGGTGTGCATCGCACGGTTTTCTAAAAATCTTCATGCAAAAAATTTAAATTTTGAAAAAATAAATGAAAATCGTTTTCGGCTACAACAACATCAATAACGTCGTATTTTTTAATCTTAGCACTCTAGCATACTAAAAAGTCATGAGCTGACTCTGGTCAACAATGATAAATATTAAAAAAATATATTTACTATAAGACAAGAAATAAAGCAAGTTACATAATAATAAAATAAAGTAATTTAAACGGAGATATATCATTGTATTTAGATGTACACATTTAACCGAGTCCTGTACTGTACTACAACTTAAGAGAGCCCATTATTAAATTTGTTCTCATGCCCTAAAATCGAACAATAAAAAGTAAATTTTTTATATTAGCAATTTTTTGAAATATCAGATTTAATTTGACCAAAGTAAATAAAGTGTTTGTCATCTTATGTGACCTGCCGGGTAAGTATGTTTCTGTATATTGTCTCTGTACATGATTGAAATAAATATTAATATAAACTAGGAATTAAAATTTGTACAGCGTCCTTGGGGTGATTTTTCACAAAAACGGCGCTAAATAAATTATCCAAATATTATTAATGCACATTTGTAAAAGAATAATGTCGTAATTGTAAGTAGTTTTTTACTCAGTAACCCTACACCATTTCCCTATTAGTGGTGGCTGGCGGAGCTCAATACTGTTTAAGAATACTGCAGGCTTTCTTTATTATTTCAACCCACTCCAGTTAAGGGATCTTTTTTTGACCGTAGTTTGGTTAACTTTAACTCTCAATGTTTGAGTTTTTACTTGATAGTCAATTTGATGACAATTATACATTAAATGCTCACTTTACATGTACTCATACAAATAGATAATTACTACTCGTGTTTATAATGATTCCTCGAATCAATCAACTCAAGTCGTCGATAGAAATTTAGCCGCCGATAATGAATTTAAATTGCCTTTAAACCCACATCCATTGAAACGGAATATTCAATTAAGTTAATTAACCAACGCCAGCTAATGTAATGCGATATTCGTGACCGACGTTTTACAATGAAAACTTAATTACTGTTAAATGTTATTAACAAAACTTTTATTTTAACACTGATAATAGTTTGAAAGTCACCTGTTGTACATCAGTATTTATACCAAGTTCGTCACCTCTTTAATCTTTAACCGGTTAGTAGTTGAGTGGACATATTCATCGGGTTCCAATCCAGGTGTCATGGGTTCAATTCCTTTGCTACCTAAGTATTTTTTTATTGCACAAGAAATATTTTCCGCTTATAACAACGGTAGTAGGAGTTATTCGGATATTGTCAAGTTATTCGTAACCCGGAAATGTTTTTTTTTTAAAGATCTAGTTATTTATTCATCGATTGCTAAAGATAGATGTGATTTTTTTTACCTCCAGATCAGATCGGAAAAATAAAAAATGGTAAAGTCGTTTTAATGAATCAAAATCCAGCACGAAGTAACATTTTATCGGGGTCAACATAGCTTACTTACTGCAATTGATTATTCTTAAATACATTGAACATACTATGACATTGTTAATATTATTTGTATGCTTGTGAATGGCATACTACATTTTCTTCTTCATTTTCTCATTTGGTTAATACATTTTCCCAAAACGGTAGAAGGAAATCCATCTGGAAAGTTGAGAAACATGAAAACAAAACTTTCTTTACTAGGGAAAGTTCCGTTGTCTGACGATCATGTTTACGCATTTTTTAGTCGATAACCCTAACAACAAACAGTGGCGACTAAATAATGAAAACCCATACAAACAACGGGGGTTCTGGTACGTTTAGGTTTCAAAACGAATGAGGGTTAGAAATTCTTCGGGTCCCTTCTCCTAGAACACCGCAGGAATTTTATCTACCCCTTGAACAAATGAACGAAAATATTCAAAAGATAAACCAAAATACGAGAGTGAAATAATTACAGTCGCGCATAGTTTGCCAAATTGTTGGCGCTTTGTGGGAGTTTCAAAGGATTGATTCTTCAATATAGCGTCTGAGATGGTGAAAGTGCCTTCGCAAGCAGGCTTTGTGTGTACGGACATGCATATACTGGTACTGCGTTATTCGGCATCTTGTTTGCAAGATGAATTTAATCAAAATTGCAAGGAGAAAACTTATGAAACGGCTCTGAACTGAAATATGTACTGTCATATATTTTTAAGTGAGCTCTCTTTCATTCCGTATATTATTGTTGAGCAAGAAGAGTGAAGTGTAGATAAGTACTAGATAAATAGTAGTGCAGTTAAATGTTATTGTTTGTTAATATAAGCAAAGCTTATTCTAGAATTGTAATGTGCTTAAAGTTACTACAATACTACCTAATGATATCCCCGCTGGTTTTCCCGGTAGCCTAAAATAGCTAATGAATAAAACAACCACCTACCGGTGCGCTTGCCATATTTTCTCAGTGAATTCTTTCAGTAATTTGACAGCCAATTTTGGAAAGGAATTCAGTATAAATGGCGTTTACACTCGTAATAAAAAAGGCGATTAAATGGGAAACGAAGCCATTAGGCAAAAACGGTTTTAAATATTTAATAAGTGGACCAAGCGTTTCCACCTTCCTCCAGTCGCGTCATGTCGCTTTTGTTGTGCTGTGGAATTATTATTTGATAAGGGTTCATCTTGCATTTTATTATTAAAATATACAGTCGGGATAGGGAGGGCTGTGAAATATGGGCAATAAGGACAATTTAATATGGGTGAAAAAGAGCTGGTTAGATGCAACTTCTACTTTTCACTGCCAAAAAAGGATTCAAAATATGAGCTTTAGAGTTCTAACGATATTTTATAAATTGAGTACATGCCTCCTGTGGAGATAAAGAAGGGTGGTACAGTCAGGATGTAACTTCGGAAAAATGCATTTTCACGGGTCTTCCCGCATCCAGGACAGCATAAGGAAGGGTGGTACAGGCAGAACGTGATTATGGAACAATGCATTTCTACGGGACTTCCCACAGCCAGGATATCATTAGGAAGGGTGATACAGGCAGGACGTGACTATGGAATAATGCATTTTCACGGGTCTTTCCGCAGCCAGGACATCATTAGGAAGGGTAGTACAGGCAGGACGTGACTATGGAATAATGCATTTTCACGGGTCTTTCCGCAGCCAGGACATCATTAGGAAGGGTAGCACAGGCAGGATGTGACTTTGGAACCATGCATTTTCATGAACTTATTTTGAACCACACATCCAGGACATACTTCCGTAAGTGGCGTTTTTTTTAAATATCTGTTCGGTGCCTACAAGAACCCCAAACTTTTTCGTACATTGACAATCCCACAACAACATTGATTTATCTTTACTATGTACTTATGAAGCAGAAATCTGTTGTAGAAAATACCCTCGAGCGGTGAGTTTTTTTCGCTTGAATGTCATTTTCAGCATGATCAATGAAGTTTTGATATATCTATTTAATGGTGTTTTTGCCATATTTTTCCATGCGAATCTTGGCACAATCGGTTTCTAAAGTTAGTTTACCGTTAAAAAGAAAGCATCACAAAATATGTCTCGTATTTACTATTATAATTAAAATCAACTATATATATAAGAGACTTTAGAGATTCAAAATTATTCTCGTCAATTCCTAACAGTTAAATTTCCATTGTCTGATATAACATTTATAAAGCATTTGGTCATCATACATTATTAAGCTCACCATTAAAATTAATTTTCATGGTTGTCCGTCAAAATTGAATTTGATCGCAAAAGCGTTTAATTGGGAAATTTATGGGCTTAACCGTTATTTTTGTGTATCAAATTGAAGTTAATCCGAAATATAACACCTTTGCTTTATAACCGTGGTGTAAAAGCATTTTGAATATAATTACTATTAACATTTCATAACTCGCAGAAAAAAGTGGAATACTCTTCATTGAAAGCCCTAGGATTAAAGCTTTTGCAGAATTATAAACAAACGGTTATGGAAAATGTATTGTTGTACATTTCATCGATAACTGCCAACTTACTACTACATACTATCCGGATTTGTTTCGAAAAGCTAGGTAAGCTAACATAGGTAAGGTTAGGTGGTATTTTCGTATCATGCAGACTCGTTTTGAATGTTTCCGGATGATAATTCAATTTATTTAAGCAGGTACAGAGAATAATCCGATAATGAAAATTAAATAAAATCTTTACATTAGACCACAGATTTAAAAACACACAAAAGTTATTATATCTTCTTATACAAAGTAATTATTTCATTTTCATTTAATATGTCAAACCACAAAGTGATCATCATTAAATGAAAATTGTGAATGTACTTTCTTTCTTTTAGTTACGAAAAAGTAAATCTAAGTGCCTTTATGTACTAGATACGCAAAAAATGTCTAAACTCAAAATACTACTCAAATAATACCAACAACGCAATGCTTAGTAAACACTATTTTGAATAGGTCAATATTTCACAGAACCTTGAGAATGCTTTAGCCGAGATCGGGCGCAATTTTTCACGTTTTCAATGCGCGAGTTCGTGCATAGACAAATTATGCGGTGGCCGCCGTTGCGTTTAATGGATACCCTCCATCACATAAAGCAAGCTCAAGTTAGTGTTCAACGAACGAACCTTCGCCGGTCAAACATCGACAAGAGAATCTCCGCCTTACGACCAACGCACGGGTCTTTCCCAGAAAGTGAAAATCACGGAACACCTGGATAAAATTTTACCTCGACCAGGAACGCATAAATTTGCGTCGTGCCTTATACTTGTTTAGGGAATAGAGATTTGTAGATGCAACTTATAGCCTGATACACCATCATAAACACGCTAAGCCACTCTGGTGAGGGTCCCGGCTATAAATCTGACCCCAAGTGGACGGGTCCTAATATGTCGGAACTAAAAGTGCAATGTATGCCATGTCTGAATGGGATGCCAACCGACTAATATAAATTCGTTCGATTATTAACGAGTTAATCGTGCTCGTTATGGATTATTGATTGCCGCAATAGTAATACACGATAGGCGATTACCTTTTGTCGCCCCGTACGGTTTCTTCGTGGGTTGCTTCTGACAATGGCGTGCGAAGTCTGAAGGATTTGAGCACTGGGGGGAAATGGAGAACCATTAAGTGATTGCTTTTGAACAAATTGAGTTGGCAAACGGTAATTTTTGGATTTACGTTAAAAATTCGGAATATTTTTAAGCATTGTCTAAAATGAATGAACCAGTTTTATTATATTTTCAACGCAGTGCTACGCAACGATACAACTGTGGTAACTCGAGTATGTGTGATGTTAAGAGGTGAACAAATAGGAGAAAGGAAAGAAAAAGGTTAAGAATGTGGAAATTTAGGTTTTCTCACTAAATATAGTTAAATCTATTTCAGGCAACGTTTTTAAATTAAGGTGGTTTTTGAACTGGGCAGTACCAACAGTTAGGTTGAGGTATTATAACAACATAACCGCTTTGCTTTTCAGTTGATCACAATTTGTTTAAAAGCTGAAACGGACCGACACTCGACGCATAATAGGACCCATTAAAATGTAAGAAAAAAACAAAATCGCGCTAATCTTTGAATTGTAATGATGTCAAATGTGAAAGTTTGAAACGCCCCAACCTAAATATCTTCCAATATGCGATTATTGCATGCAAATAATGTGATATTAAGCATAATTCAATAAAGCAATTACCTATCACAATATATACGAAGGAAGTATGAAACGCTATGGGATTCACCATAAACGAACCTTTACTGTCTATGATATGCATAAAAAAGTCTGATTAACAACTTAAAATATCCACTGATGTGTTAAAATATTTTTTATTCCCAAATAAATATTTTCATTTTTGCTCATCATTTTTAAAACTAGTAAATTAATAATAGAAGTAAAGAATTTGTAATGCATTACGTTTGATTGAACTAGTAACAGCATAAAAGGCACTTTGGCTAATACTACCAACGAGAGATTTAATGGTTGCCTTGATGGTTCAGTGGTCTAGAGCAGATTCCCAGGTTAGTGGTTTTAGAGTTAAAATCCTAGTCACAGCCAAAAAACGGCGACATTATATTGCATACAATTCAATGTTAATAATTGTTTTAGTATTTAATTTAAAAAAAAAAACACACTCAAGACTACCTACTTGCCTTTTTATAGTAATGTTTCCTGATTTTTCACTAAAGCATTATTAGTGGCTGTGTGCTGAGATTATATCCCGCGGGTAATTAGATTGACATAGACTGATATATGGGTAAAGTATTTGTAAGCCTTTGACAGAAACTTCGGGGAAATAGTGCTTTATCGTTGCCTTTAAAACCTCGACAGAAATTATTAATACGTAAGTCGGGCGTGTTTACCGTAGTGTTTTTGTTTAGCCATTAGTTTTCAGGTTTTTATGAGTCAAATTAACACAACCAATATTGAAAAAATAATAAAAATATTTGAAAAATGTTTGAAAATGTAACAGTTAATATAGAATTAATCATTAATCTATACTATTACTAACTATTATAAGAACGCACGAGAAAACGGTTATTGTTGTGACCTGACTTCGATTTTCAACTCGTGGCTGCTATGCGTTTGTCTGCTCTAGCTACTGAGCTATCGCATTAACTTTTAGGCCCACCGTGTTTCACCAATAGTTAGTCCGAGTGTCGAGTAGTCCAAAGCGTCGCGTCGGGTTTCCACGCGTCGTGGAATCGTTCATCTGCCAGTTAAGATGTTCATCATTGCACAAGCAACATTTCTCACTCAATTATGATGGTAGTAGGAAGAATTTATTTTTTTCCAGGTCATATGTAACCTGCGAATGTTTGTCTTTCTCTTAAAAACAAAAATTCTAAATCACAAACCTATTTTTTAATTAAAAATAAATTATTTCACTTAAACTCAAACAACTTATTTTTGTAACGCTGAGTGCAGAAAAAAATAATTCAAATATAATGCAGAACAATTAAAAAATATATTTTATTAATAAATTATTATTATACCTTTTTTTTAAGGTTTAGTTGGCAAATTAATGTTGATGTTGCTTGAACCGAAGCTTAATTTAGGTACATTTAAGCGTTTGGATTAATTGTGAGCAGAGAAATGGTGGAAAAATTCCCCTAGTCAATTCTGTATTCCGGAGACGGGCGAAATGGCAACTGGGGGGCAACTGGAGGGCATCCACAGATCGCTTACAGGCCCGCGAAGGTAATATGTACGACGGAAACTTTAATCTCGACTGAGCGATGGCCCGTTTTTAAATACACAAATGAAAACTAAAAGTTAAGTAATGCCGCTGAAGAGTTAAAACGATATTATTGTGCTATTGGCGTGTCTGTGTTCCCGAAGTAAGCTTGACTTTTTCTTACTTCGGATGAAATTGATCAACATCTTCAAATACCGAGATTCTTTCATAAGTATTTACTAAATTACGTTGGTTTGTTTGAATCCTAAAAAGCCGAAAGGTTTTATGTAAATTGATTTCAAACCGTAATTCATAATCGAAATATGGCTTCAAATGTTCAATTTTTAAAGGTATCTTTAAATTTCATTTAAGAACGTGCACTGAATTTGTTTTTAAGGAACTAGACGTTCTCAACACAAAACAACCATATCTTACTGCACCAATTTAATAATGTCCATATGTTTGAAGAAAGGAAAATTACTAGAAGCCTAAGACAGTCACATATAAAATCTTTTAATATCCCAGCCTTGGAGTGACGAGATATGTCCTCCAAGATCCCAGCCTATAAAACCGCTTATGGACAAAAAGTTTTAAGTACAACGCCATTAAGCAATTCAATTCTCTACCCAGCACCGTTAGAAACATAAAAATCAAAAGCTCCATTAAAAAAACGAAATCATAACTCGCCTTAAATGCCAAGTTTAATTTATTTATTATATTTTTTTCTTATTATGTAGGTACCATATTTTTAAAACTGTCATGTACTAGGTAGTTAAAAAACCACTTTTGCGAATTGTCATCCCAACACAGGCGTATGTCTAGTCACCTAGTGGGATGGGCAATATACCAACCAATAAAAAAATATGTTTAAGTAAAATAATAAAAAATAAAAAAATTAATGCAACTATGGTCATTGACCAAGAATTAAAGCACAACACTTTTCAACCATCCTTTTCCTATCCATCAGCCTCCAAACGTCCCCCACCGGGAAACAAACGTTCCACTGTCTCCGGGCGGTTGAGACTATCTACTTGACACTACTGATATCGTTTTAATATTAATATGAAAATCAACCAGTTTTTGTAGGTACAAATCAATAATAAAATTCATTCATAAAAATATAAATAAAATTACGAAAACTTTAACGTATTTTAAAATGATGAATGGTGGCAAGCCCGGTTGAAAAACCGCCTTCCAGAAACATACGCTGTGGAAGTGTACCGTGTTTTATAGTGAAATACAGTGGTCAAGTTTCGGGGGAAAAACTCGTCGTGTCTTTGGAACTCGCAGGCGAAAATCCCGAGTCGTTACGGGCGCGGAACTTAAACAAGCAATTCCGGAAGTTGAGCGTTTGTTGGAGGGACGGGTCGGGGGCTGGGGAGGCTCGGAGCCAGAAGGCTGTTGCGGGAAATCTCTGGAACGGGTTGATGATGGAACAACTTTGTTGGCAACACCGTGATTCTCGGAAATAGTTGTCAAGTACTTGCATAGCCACGAATTTGTATCAGGTATTTGGTCAGTTGTGAATCAGCTGACATCAAAAATTGTTTAATGAGGTCAACCTATTGTTGAATATTATTTATTGAAGCTCGACATTTTGGATTGCTTACCTTTTGATTGGAAATCGTTCAAATATCCTGTAATGGTTTACAGATGAAACGTTCTACGGCCTTTTATTAAACGTTTATCTCCCGACTTTAGCAATCCTGAATATTATCTCATCAGTGATTTTTAAGATTAAGCCATCTCCATTTTTAACACTTTTCATAGGTTCAATTTGTTTATTTCGATTGAATTCAATAAACACGTATTCCCGCTTGATACAAGTCTTGCAATATCGCTTCTTCAATCTCGCAATTTCCGTTTACAATCGACAACAATAGCTTCAATGTTTTTAATCTAAGGGACCATTTTAAAATTTTATATCTCTATTCATTCGAAAAGTAATACTATGTAAAAATGAAAAAAAATACAATCTTAATTGAATCTAGTTAATGGTGCTTTTTTACAGAGAAATTACGCAGAAGATAGAAAGGTTAAGTTTATTGAGATACTAATGTAATATTTGAGAATAATTTTGCATTTACTTCAACCATCTGATTTTGTTTTTGTAAAAATGAATATAGATATATATACGGTATGTCACTTAAACTATAACTCACTTTTGATAGACGGAGTTTTGATATACATTTCGGTATTATGTGTTAAAAAAAAAATAAGAAAAATCGGACACAAACTTATTATCATTGGTTTTTATCGTTACTATTAGACAGCGTGAAACTGTTTTTTTTCTCATAAAAACCTGTATTTTGTCAGTATTCAATAGTTTTATGAGTAGTTTAATTGTCCATCCCACATGTTCAACCTGTTTTATTGTAGCGATGGTACTGTATTATAAATATACAAGAGAAATAATTTAAACAAGAATAACCCAAAAAATATTTTAATATTTCATCTTGAACTGGGTTCTTTTCTATGTACAAATAATAAAGTAAATTATTAGTACCACCGGGTCGGGATACCAGATAAATCACAAAATATTGTGACTAACTAACCAACTAACTAACCATCACGCCGTTTCCCCGCAAGTGTAGACAGGCAGGACGGACCGCCATACAACTCTGTCTTGGCACACACTCCTTGGTTCATTCTTATCCAAACATCGTCTCATACATACTATTTTGTTATTCTGACCCTTCACATAACCTAATTCAACTATTTGATTCACTTGATTATGCCATGTCTTCCTCGGGCGTTCCCGACTTCTTTCATTCACTTTCGCATCATATATTATTTTCAAACTCCTTTTTATTCGTTCATTTGCTCGACCTGTCCAAACCATCTTAGTGTCCCTTTCTTGATCCTATTCATTACGCTTACATCGGTCTTGCCTATTTTTCCGGATATCCACATTTTTAACACGGTCATACATGATTTTACTTCACATACGCCTCAGAGATCTCACTTCCACAGGATTCAGTCTACTTTCATCCTTCCTCTGCCAGATCCATGCCTCACTGCCATACATCAAATTAGGTATACTCTCCGTAACATTTACATTTACACTCCGTTGTGGACTGGTAGCTTCGCTTCTTTAGACATTTTTTTTATTTGAGCCAATAGCGTTCAGTCTTCCATAAATTGAGTGTCCTGCGTTTATCCTTTTTTTAATATCTTTATCAGTATTTTCGTATCTCGTAATCATACTTCCTAAATACACAAACTCATCCACTTGCATCAAGTATTACCAAATGCTCTTTATTTCAAAAGAACAAAATTTAAAACACATTAATTTTGTACATTAAACTTTTTATTGAGAGTTGCACCAAGAGTATTGGTTTAGGTCACATATTCAATTAACCTAAACAAACAATGACCCAATTCACGCTGCACTTCATTGCAGTGATGGAATAATCAAAGTGATATACGAAGCCGTTATTTTGGCCGCTCACTGCAACCGTTCCACAATCACCGTTCCCCGTCCCCTTTCGCTCCCAGGGTGCTTACTGCTCGTCGTACGTCATTTACGGGGTTATTAAGGCTAAGCGGCGTGCACACAATATGCTCAAACAAATCAGTGTACTTGTCATGTCGCCTGTTTTCCACCAGTCACCTCATAAAATTACGCGATAACCTCCTTCATTCATTTTTCTTCTGTATCAAGCTGTGACCGCGATTAGCCAGGTAATTTTACGTGGCCGACTGATTGCAGAGGGAATAATTAAGTTAATGTGTCGTGATAACACATTATTTTAATATAATTTCTAAATTGTTCAAAATTATTGTACCTCTATTATGTTTAGTTATGGTGTACACCGGTGGGGAATTTACACTTGACACGCTATGGGGCAGCCTAAATTCGGAGTTTCGTTTTAAATGAAATTGATTTTACAACGCTCAAGCAATGTCACGAAATCCTCGACATTTTTAAGGCATTATTAAATTCCACTCAAATTACGACTGACTGAAAGACTGGTAGAAAAAATCTTGATTTCTCCATAAACCTACCGTATTTCGAACGATGGGTATCTTTTACCAGGTGGGTGATGGCTGTTGAGTAAGAGTGTACAATATGTATGCATATTTCCAATTATAAATACATAAATTATAATCGCTCACATTTTAATTAAATATTGTTGTCGAATATGATATTGAAAATAAGAAGATGTTATCAAAGTTTTTTTCAATAAAAAAAGGTTATGATGCTCAAAACCATTTCAATTGTCCTCATTTATTTATTTTTAGATGCTGCCAGCTACCAATAATTTCGCACGACAGTAGTTATTCTAATAATGCCTTCAAATGGTTAAACGGTTGTTACGGTAATGATAAAAAAAATAGAACTTAATTGATTTAATAAAACAAATTTATAACTTTATTCCACTTTTTTTATTTTTTGACTGGACCGGTTTCAGCCCATAACGACCATCTACATACTAGTACAGGTTGTTCTTATTCTATGGCTTATATACTATTTTTGGGATTTCAGGGGTAGTAAACCATGATTTTTTTTTTTTTGATTTTATGGATTCTTTCGTAATTATATTTATCAAGTATTGTCTATCAACTAGTGATTTTACTAGTTACCATCTGATGGTTTTATTTACTTTAAGTTTATTTTTACATTAGTGTTTTCTTATTTTATATAAAAACTATCTGGTGATTTTAATTTTATATTTAAGATTCGCATGATTTTACTAGTTGCTTATTATTTTATATAATTTTTATTTAAGATGGGTTACAGTTGTATTTCTCTAAAAATATGATTTTACGATGTATTTATAAAATGCAACGTTGGTGAATACTGATTATTAATGAATTTATTTTAGGTTTTCTCAAGTAAAGTTATAAATTTGTTTTATTAAATCATTAAAATGGAATTCCACCATCAATTAACAGTTACAATATTAGAAATAATAAGAACTTAATTCCGAGAATATTTTTTTTGTATAATTTTATTTAATTTTTAATATTCTAGAATAATTTATTTTTATTGTAGTAGGCTGGTTACCATTAATTACAAAAGCTAATTACTACACAGATCAAAAGTATAACCAATAAGATCAAAACGTAGGTGAACATTTTTATTTGAAAAAACTACACATGGTTGTATGTTGTATTTTGTGAAACTATACTAAAGATATTATTTTTTGCAGTCGCCGGGATACGAAATCGCAAATGCCTTAACCCAACCATTAGATTTAACCCCAGGCAGGGACTCTTAATCAAATTACACAACTACCGAGAAAGTTATCTTACGATCTACACATTGGTAAAACTATAAAGCTATTGCTGAACCTGCTAAATCTCTGCGGTTCAAAGGACACGTTCGGTTCACGTGAAAATGCCAGGTTTGTTCCTTGTTCTGCCTTGCGGTGCGTGCTAAAAGGTCATAAGACCGCTACACCGCCGTAAACACTTTAAAACTCACCCACTCACATGTATATCGTAAGACATAATATTGTAGACCCGAAAAATATTGATGACAATGTTTTCGCTAATGTGAAAAATTTTAGTTTTTTTTTTTCTTCAAAATACTAAGATTTTTTGTTGCTCCATTTAAAACCCAGTGTTAATTCAAATTTACACCGACTGTGTATTTTTTTCTCCGTTTTCTCAATTAAGCTGGCAATCTTTTCTGTATAGCGTAGAGGTTCCGCTAAGTTGCAGTCCTTATTTCCGTCACAAAATAAATATTTTGATACCTCCCGCTTCGGTGATCATGCTCGGTCTGGGTTGTATTTTTTTCTTTGTTTTTTGTTTTCTTATGCCTGCTACATTGTAAGGCTTGTTTAAACTAAAACTGTTGTGGGTTATGTTTATTCTACCTGACATATTTCCTCAGGGGAAATTCCCTCAGGGGAAATCCCAGTATAAAACTGTATATATTTTTTATTTATAATTTTAATCACAATGAATATATAAATAAATAAAAAATAAAATAAAACTATCTGAAACTCAACGTTAATTTAAATTATCGTACAAAGCGGTTATAAAAAACAAAAAAATCTCAAATAATTTTCTATGGTATATTATCAAGCTTTTTTTTAGTTTGTGAAAACAACAATTCGGGTCTCAAGGGCTTAAACAAGGATGTACAGTGATGAGTGATTTACAAATATGGACAATGTTTCGTTTTTACTTTTGTAATGTATTTTTTTATGCAAATTATTTTTGGTATCGGAACCTACAACAATTTTTTTTCCTTACAAATCTGTGCGACTTACTTTTTTCATAGATACTGATGAACTTAAGGATTATTTTTAAAGCGTTTTCGGAGAGCTCCACAAAGACGCTCTACAAATAATTATGAAAGTATTCTTATTATTGCTATTTTTATTTCATTTTGGTATTATTTGCTAAATTTACACAGGAACGCAAATATATTTTTTTAAATCTTGCAAAGTACCTTGTAAACGCTTTGATAATATTAGCGCTTTCCCTCATATTTTATGCTAGACGTGCACAAAAACGAAAAGTTTCTGAGGAAAATTATTTATAGCGGCGTTAAATGAGGTATAAATAATGCTAACTCTGTTAAAAGTGCTCTTGAAAAAGGTTACTCCATTATAAGCCCCACATTAAAAGGAATATAGATGTTGCGTTATTCCGATGAAAAATAAATACGAGCCAAAATCATTATAGCCTTAGTCAGCATATTCGCGGGGGGCCTTTTACGTGGAAAATGAGCATTTATCATCAAGCCGTTAAATCAGAGCGCTGGCAAAGGCTGTATTAAAACACAAAGTCATAATTTTAATAAAAACTACCTAGGGCTATGCATAAAAACAGAATCAATTTTGTTGTCATGATGGCTAGTCAACGCGCAACGGTTCTGCTAGCCTATAAATAACGTAATAATGAACAACTGCCCTACGCTGCTTTGAAGAGTCCTCTTTGTTGCCATATTGTTAAAACCATTTAGTCGCAAATTACACCGTAGCTTGACCAGAAATTATAAAAAAGTTGATAAGGAACCTATTTTGCGACAAATTGAATCCATCAATTCAATTATTTTTATTTTAATACACGAAGTCACGCATTAAAGTAAGACAAAACATGTTCTTGGGTACTTTCATAAAGTTCGCTGCCTAATAAATATTGGCGTTGTACCTATACACCAACTGGTTAATGCAGGGATGTCAAATTTTCTAACATACGTTTATATAATATAAGAAATTTACAAATGTTTTTAATCACTAAGAAAACAAAATTTAAAAAATGTTAATTGATTTGAAAAAGATTTACTATGTTTGTTTCTTTCGTCAAGAATATTTTAAAAAATTAGCGTTTATGTCAAATTGAGCTGACTTCAAATGTAATCGAAGATGTGCCGAATTTTCGACTTTGAAAAATAACGTATATATAACATTGCATTATACCTGGGTTGGTAATTTATAATAATTACACACTTCAATAGCAAACTTGAAGTTATTTTACATAAAAAAGTAAGTTTTTGAGGATAGGGAGTTCAGGCTTTTGTAAGTTAGTATTTTTTAAAATTCATAATTATTAATCAATTTTTAACTCCGAGTAAAAACCAAAGCAGGATATTAGTAAGAATCGTGACCTTGACAAAACCGGGTAAGTACCACGGCAATTTTAAATAAATTAAGTCATTTCCTACCGCCAAGCATGTATTTGCATTGGTCTGTCAACAAATACTTGACACGACACGCGTGTGAACAATAATTACATTTTAAGTCTGCGAATTGGGTAAAAACGAAATAAGTTATTTATTTTTACCACTCTACCTGTTTCAACGAGTTTTATAAATTTTAATTTGTTAACTTAATTTCATCGTTCAATTACTGAAATTATGATGAAATGTCATATCTCGGTGGTCGAGCGGTTAAGATCGTCGACCACGAATCTAGAGGTCACCGTTTCAAATCCCGGTGTGCGCTAATAATTTTTATTAGTATGTGTTATTTCACATTTAATTCATATATACCTAGTATATTTGAAGCAAGTTCCAGAGTGGTCTTTCAGTACTCTCTGTATCGTCACCACCAGTAGACCACCATTTAGAATTGAAACATTGCTTAAAAAGAATTTAGCCGGGCTTGGTGACCAGATCTGAATAGACAGGTACTTTCCAACCTTCCTCTTCCCCATCTCCTTTACCAACCCCACCCCCTTCAGCCTTACAACATCCCCAATCGGTAAGGACATAGTCCCAGTGTATTCGGAGAGTTGAGACTCTTGTGCGGTATTCACATTTAAAAAATCAATAACCTAAATTTATTGGAATATGATCTCCATCAACTGGCTGAATAACAATATTTTTTAACAACTGAGGGGTATAAAAGCAAAAGCAGCTATCTCTCACTGTTGTGTTTTTGAGGAGAGGCAAAAACAACTTGTAAATATTCATTGGGATTTCGTCTTGAAGCTGAAAAAAGAACTTCATGTAGTATTCTGAAATTTGGGAATATTCGCATCCGCTTTATACAACATTAGAGATTGCTGTGTTTCCTACAAAACTTTTAGAAAAATCACCATCTTTGTTTTGTGCAGATTGGCTTCAAAGAATACCTTTATTTATTTGATTGGTCGAAATGGAGATTGTTGTTTGCTTTTTAAAGAAAGCGGATATTATTATCCTTGTTTTTAATACATACTTTCAAATAAACGCAGTTTTTGAAAGCTGAGTTTGCAACTAACTATTGAATTTATTAGTTTCACAATTTTAAATCTCTATGGAACTGCATTCTTAACTTCGGAGCTGTAGTTGCTTTTGTACCCCTCAATTATTTATCAAATACGATTCTATTTATTTTTAATAGATATAGATTATGATTTATATGTTGAATCAAATTTTAATTTCGATTTAAAATCCCATCATCAGAGGGCGCTTATTGCCTCCTGCCTCTTGCCCCCTGCCCCCTGGCCAGGGTGCTCACTGCTCACTGCTCAACTGGCCCGGCTCAGTGCCCAGGGTCGTGAGATAATTCTCACAGGCTGTTACCTCGCGATCCCTGGGGTGGGGGTGGCAGTCAGTTTAGTTTTGCGAATTTGTTGCATTCAAATAACTTCATCGTTCCGGCGAATAATCAGAGAAATAAAGTTGACTTGGTAACTTACCCTAGAGTTTTTATTTTTTTTGATAAAGTCTCTGTAGTATGGTGAACTTTGTATTGAACTGTGAGTCGAAATGTCTTGCGTTTGATTTTCAAAAGTATATTGAAAATGGCGACTGGTAGCTTTTTGCATTTTTTTTTTCAAATTTGTAAGTATCTATGAAAGTCATCAGCTACAATTGAGTATGTGGTGTTGTTTTTTTAAGATTTTATACATTATTTTTTGATAATGATTTGAATGATTTTTTTTCTCTTTTCATTTATTTAATATCAATAAGGTTGGGTGCCTACGTTGGTAAAATTTACTAAGTCATAAAAAAAAGTGTTCACCTCAAATAATAACCATTTTGTGTTTTTGAATCAATATCAAAAAAAATCCATCAATAACGTCATTTTCATAGATTTACTTAGACACAGAGACATGCATGGTAATCAACGTAATTATAATTTTTTTAAATATTTTCTCTGACTGCTTGATTTATTTCCAAATATAAAAGGAATATTTTTGGTAAGTTGTGATATTGACTGCAAGCCAACACTTTTTCTATATTTGATTAAAATAACTATTTGTATCATTGTATTGATGTTCTCGCAAGCGTATGGCGGTATCAGTACGCGTGAAACAATATATAAAAATATGAAACAATGTTGAATAACTTCACACTACTATCTCATAAGTTCTTTTAAAAGTTAAAAAAGATTGACAGCATCATGTGAAATTTGATGTAGGAAACAACCTCATTAGCTTGGTGACAATTTTGAATAAAATATACCAGTTTTAAAATACATAGGTAGATACATATTGTCTAATTGTCTTCCTATAATAATGATAAAGATCAGTTTTGCGTCGCTTTAACAAAAATGCAACTATCTCAATAAACACACGAATCAAAGTTGCGTATTGGGACAACCAATTTTCCTAAAAAAATCGTAAATAATTGGTACAAAACATTTGAATAATGAAAAAAAATTCAAACAAAAACCTTGTTCCCGAAAATCGGAAACATGTTACTACACGCCACCGTGAACTGACGGCACGTATAGAACAGAACATTATATTATGCACACATGGCGTTTACCCTTTATTTCGTATAATTATTATAATGTTCATACATTAAAAAGCATCACGTCGTTCTACGTTTGAAAGGGCCGGGCCCAGCGTGGAGCGCACGTAAAATAATAAGCGACCCTCCTTGGCGTGATTGCGATGTCACAGAAACCACAAACTTAAGTCTAGCCCTTTATTCGTATGAAGTTTCAGCGCCCTAAGGAAGGGAGCCAATTGATTAAATTATACTTAATTAAGTGAAGTTCTTTGCATGTAATAATGACACGGATATTTTTCCGGCATGAGCAGTTTTTTCTGTATTAGTAATGTCTCCTTTTCTTGAAAAGCACCACATTTTGTGTAAGTTTTAAATATTCAAATAGCAAGTATGTAAAACTTTCGTTTTGATTTGTTAAAAAATTCTCTGCACGATCTGTCCAGTACTTCTTTGTCAGAGCGGTAAGCTCCCTGGTTCGGTACCCAGAGGTCAATTTATTGGTAAATTTGCACCTCGTTTCAGAGTTAAAGACACTTAATATCTCGCTGATAAGAGACCAGCGATCGGAGTCGGAATTACACCTTGCTTGAAATAGCTTCAACTTTGTTTAGTAACCAAGTAATAGCCAATAACTTCTCAGCCTTCCCCTTCTCCACCCCCCCACCCTATTTTACACTTAATTCACTCACTGACTTCGGGCAATAAAAACTATTGCACAGCGCCCTTATAGTTTTTTCAAACAAACGGCGCTATAAAAATTATCAAAATCTCATTATATATTTACTGTAGAAATTTTCAACAATGCCAGGAAATATTTATTTCTCTTTCTCTTTCAGCTAGCCGATTAGATGGATAGAGGTGTATAAATGATGAGATAATCTTTTCTACGCAGTGAGCGGGCTGCCTTTTGCTGCTGAATAGCTTTTTTGTGTATGTTTACATACAAGTACTTGAAGTGAAATTTTGTAGACTGTGTTTTATGTGCTTAAAGCAATCTTTTATTTAAGCCTACTCACCAACGTGAGGGAGGAAATAAGATGGAATTTGGACGGAGACGAAGCGGTTCCGTACTGGGGTCTAGAAGTGGGAGGAATCAGGTTTGAATCTAATTTGGTGTAAAATGTTTTGGCTAAATCTTTTGTGTTTTTTGGAGTGGTGAAATTTTTGACCCCGTGTTAATGATGCTATTTTTTATTTGATGTAGCCCATACGGGTGGGGCGTATTGGTCAGACTGTCGATGTGTAAATGAGTAGTTTATTTTTGAGGAAAATCTAATATAATATTATTGTTATCACTTGAAAAGGAAATATAAGTGCTCCTTCTTCTTCTGGTGCTAATTCTGTGGAACTGGATTCGTACCAGTCAGGTAGATTTTGAATCCATAAAGCGCGGCGTATTTCTCTAATTATAATAACAATTGACTGATTTATATAGCGCCGTTTTCGTGACAGAAATATCACCTCAAGGGCGCTGCGACGTCTTTCATCGTTCCTTCCCCGGATTTATTTTTTGGGCAATCTTGTATGTTTCGTGCATCATTATATCATAAAAATATTGGAGTTTTCTTCATTTCATATGCAACAATCAAAGTGTAAGATTTTTTCTGTCACTTCATTAAAATTTAAAATAACATATAAGTACCATTTATTTATAATGTACGCGATCGAGAATGTAGGTATTCATCATCGTTCCTGAATATTCATTGCAGTGAGAATTAAGATGGATCTGCTAACACCATAAGCACTTTCAAGGCAGTAATGTCGGCTATAAATTTGCATATGTTTTGTGTTTGTCGGTGCATTTACCACGCCAGGAATGCTTACGTTCCAATGGAACGAATAATACCCCGTTGAAGGGAGGTACTCAAATTTGTATGCGAATAAAGGCTTTTGAATACATACACGAGATTTCGTGTTGTACATGCAGATGATCCGTCCTGCGATTGGTAAACATGTAGGTACCTATGTAAATAAACTTTCAGAGTGCTTTTCGATATATTCATTCACAGTTTATCGCGCAGACTGCGTGAACCAAAGTAAAATTGTTGATCCAAATCTATAGGTACATTACATTATTTATATTTTTCAGTTGTCTTATCCGACTTCGTTCGTGATTTCGATTATTGTACTTAATACTTACTACCTTATATATCACCGGAAACACTGAGCCATTGTTTACAAAAAAATGATTTCGCAAAACCAAGTCATCATGGTCTCACTATATTTCTCTATCCGGTGCTCATGATGTAAATTATGTTTTTTTCTGAAAATAGTTGCGTTTACCTTTGAATTCCAGAAAAAAAGCTGTTTCATACTTCGTGATGTCAGAGCTTATTGTTTGTGAGTTTTTGCTGTTTTAACAGACAGATATTTTGCTATGAGTTGTAAATGATGAATACATGGAGCAAGTGGATGAGTTTGTGTATTTAGGAAGTATGTTCTAGAGAGACGAAAAGGCTGATAAGGATATTGAAAAAAGGGTGAATGCAGGAAACTCCATTAATGGAGGACTGAATGCTGTTGGCGCAAAGAAGAAATTGTCCAAAGAAGCGAAGCTAGCAGTCCACAATGGAGTGCTTATACCAACCCTGATGTATGGCAGTGAGGCATGGCAGAAGAAGGATGAAAGTAGACTGAATGCTGTGAAAATGAGATCTTTGAGACGTATGTGCGGTAAAACCATAAATGACCGTATTAAAAATGTGGATATCCGGAAAGAATGCAAGGCTGATGTGAGCGTAATGAATAAAATCAAGAAAGGGACACTTAGATGGTTTGGGCATGTAGAGCGAATGAACGAAGAAAGGAATGTGAAAAGAATATATGATGCGAAAGTGAATAGAAGAAGAAGTCGAGGACGCCCGAGAAAGACATGGCACGATCAAGTAAATCAAATACTTGAATCGGGTCATGTGAAGAGTCAGAATAACAGAAGAGTATGTATGAGACGATGTATGAATGTGAATGAAGCAAGGAGTGTGTGCCAAGACAGAGATACATTGCTTTAGAAAAACATAACAAGTTGCGATATTTAAAATATTGTGTAATGTTTTATTGTATTTAATTCAAGTTATTATTTATTCAGAAATGTGTGTATTTTCCAGAGCCAAGATATCATTTTAAATGTACATATTTTAGAACCGAGAAAATTTTAAAACTTTCGTCACATGAATTACAGAATGCATCAAAGTTTATTTATTTAGAGTGCATCGACTTAAACAAATATTATCCGCACAAGTGAGCCGATATGAGCCGTCGAGTCGCGATGCACAGACTCGGTGGGAAAGGGCAGATGTTGCGAGAAACGGTTTTAAGGGAGAGAAGCGGGAGCTGTTATTTTATTCATTAAAAAGGTATCGCCCCTTTTTTATTCCGACCGAACGAAAATCCTCTCAAAGAGTTAGTTTTCCAAGTGACAAGATAAGTGGCACGTGAAAATGTTTCCGTATGGTAATCAGCCTGTCAATATTAGATTTATCGCTGTCTTTTTGCGCGCCGCTTCGAATGAGTATTGTTTGTCAATTCATGTTATTCATTCATGCATGTAGGCAATTTCATTTCTGAGGAAGATAACTAACGTGAATTTACGTGGTAACGGATAACATGCTTAATATTTTAGCAAACGTCAAAATTATTTTTTTAAGGTGACTACAATAATATTTTCCGACAGTCGAATAATCATTTTCTAGAAATTTTAATACTAATTACACATCACAAATAAGCAATTATATTAAGAAAGGTCAGAGAGATGTAATACCGTTGAGATATTGAGCACGAGAATGAATCGTCTGAACGAGACATTCTTCTAATGTCAATCGAGTATAAATGTTGAGGTCGCTTCAAGTTGATGTCGAAGGGATGGTTGGCGCTAGTTTATTGGAGTATCTAACATTAAATGCTGTATATTTCTACCTGACGTTTTAGTTCAAAATATTGTGATATTAGTCGTTTACGATGGACAGGGGATCCAGACTGTGGCTGGGTGTGACTGGGTGGCTTTAAAAGTCAACAGCAGAATGCACTTACGATTTGTAAAGTGTCTGCAGTATTATATTATTATCCGCAGGATCTGTACAATACGCCATTATTAGGAGAGACATTTTAATTTCAGTCATAGGCTTCAATGAAACCCCGGTGTCTTAGCTGGTCAATAATAGAGCATAAATCTATTTTTAATAGAAAAAAAAATAAAAGGGTGCGTCTGCGCATATTGCATAGTGCATACTAGTAATTTGTGTTATGTCATCAACATTTTAAGTAGTTTTTACTTTTACAACCAATATTTGTACATGAATAAAAAATAACTATTAAACATATATAAACTTACAGTTCAAAAGGTGTTACTCCAACATTTTCGTCATGGAAAAAATGGCTCACCTGCAAAGAAAGAAAAAAAAAGCTTTAGATTACATCCTTCAACAACACACAATAAATCATCTATGAATATATCAATCATTTTAGATTAGATTTTGCAAAAAAATGGATTTCTCCTCTCAAAGAAATACAGGTCTTTGTTTCTTGTGTGTGAAATTATGAAAAGAAACAGGTGTATGCTTACAATACTTTGAAAGGAAGGATTTAATTACATGGTTTCCGAGTAATTTATTGTTTGTATAATATGTTTTTTATTTTTTTTTATTATTATGTTTCAACATTTTCGAAAAATATTTTTAATAGACGGAAAAAAATCAGTTCTTGCCAATACTCGTGAAAAAGTTGCCAAGTTTTTCGTTTCAAAGGGTAAAAAATAATTATTTTCCATGACAATTCTCTAGGGAAGAGTTAAATATTTTTCGCCTAACTTTCTTTAAAAATCTTTCTCTTCTAATCCCCTGGAACCGTATGAATGAATTAATATGCAAGTTTTTCTAAAAGAAAGCTTCTTTTACTGCATGGCAAAGGGTTTGAAAACTTTACCGTGTTCCCAATTTTCCACTAAAACTATGGTGAATCCATAATAATCTGAAAAATAACGAGTGTGTTGAGAATTAAAAAAATAAAAATCGCGTATTCGTAGTAGAACTTTTATCGAAAATAATTTCTCAATTGTTTTTTCGCGATACGATTAAAATCAATTTTCTTCTTTAACCATTTAACTTACTCATTTTCTTCTTCCGATATTCATCGAAGAGTAAGTTGAATGGTCTGGATCCAGAGATCACGGGTTCAAAACCCGATAAAGAGCAAACATTCCTTTCGGAGTGGAAGATACTTACAGAATCGCCTTGGTGATCCAGTCAAAATGGTATTGCGCATTGTTCTTAGTGGCTGTAGCGATTATGTATGTATAGTGATGTCTAAATAGCCAGATTCTTACTGCCTGTAACATTTTTTTTAAATTAGGGTGCCACAGTCTAACTTTTTTTAAATCTACTACGAGTCCAGTAGGTACAAGTATTTTTGTCATTTCAGTATCAAATTAATTCATAAATAAACATATGTCTAATATCAACAGAGTTTGTTTCTTTATTTAGTATTAAAAACTTTATTTTGTAAAAAAAAATGTTGCTTTTTAACCAGTGATAATAAACCTATCGCAGAACACGGAATTCAGATAAAATGATATAAACGCAAATAAATCTTATGAAAGAAGTATAATATGATATTCTCCGCCGTAAAGCAGAATTGCTTTCCCAAGACGATACATTAAATTTTAACGAGATACTCGCAGTCGTATAATGAGATATATTTACTTATCTAGAGATTATCACTCTTTATGCCTGTATTTGCTTGACTCATAAAATATGCCCTCAAACTAATGCCAACATCTCACAGTCAGATAATTGCTCGGGAAAAAGGGAGCCTTTTCGCCATTACGGCGTATTTCCCTGAAAAATGCAGACGCTCGCATTAGCCAATAAAACGTCTGGGCCTTCCCAAAAAAGCTGTGATGCAACAATTTTACGGGATATGTAATGCCGAATTAAAATGTTTATGTTTAATTTAAATTCTCGTAAATCCAATTTTAAATTAAATTCAGTCACTGTTTTATTAGGCAAATTACTATACACTCTATGTGAGAAAATTCCAGAAAAAATCTGTCGTATCCTTTTAAACGTAAAAATAGATATCGACGTTAAAAAAAAAAACAAAAATGCATTTGTTACTTTAATTAGTAAAGTAATAAGAAAAAATACTTGAACAACAAAAAAGCACCAATCGAGACTCTAAAAGGCCAACATCAAGAAAACGTCAATAATCGATGACCAGCTTTAACTGTGGGCGGAGGTCTCGAATTTGATTCTCAAAGAAGTAAAAAAATATTTATTTTTATGTACACCACCTTGTGGGCATGTAGAGCGAATGAACGAAGAAAGGAGTGTGAAAAGAATATATGATGCAATAGTGAATGGAACAAGATGTCGAGGACGCCCGAGAAAGACATGGCACGATCAAGTAAATCAAATACTTGAATCGGGTCATGTGAAGAATCAGAATAACAGAAGAGTGTGTATGAGACGGTGTATGAATGTAAATGAAGCAAGAAGTGTGTGCAAAAA
This sequence comes from Drusus annulatus, assembly GCA_022651775.1. Taxonomy (NCBI): domain Eukaryota; kingdom Metazoa; phylum Arthropoda; class Insecta; order Trichoptera; family Limnephilidae; genus Drusus; species Drusus annulatus. The sequence goes on along the minus strand of JAGWCC010000311.1, from coordinate 499,794 downwards.
GAGTTACATGGCAGTCCGTCTTCTCTGCCTACCCCTACGGAGAAAAGGCGTGATGGTGACGTAGTTAGTTACACCACCTTATTTGAGCTTTAAGGTAGGCAGTTTTAGGCACAACCGAGCCATAAATAAATTCACTAGAAAGATGTTATCTAAATACATAAATGACTATTTCGTTTTTTTTTCCGTTTCTAGTACCTACTTACTTTTCAAGTAAGCTGTATAGTTTGATTACAAATCAAAGGGTAATCATTTCTTATTTCTACTCGCAGAGATTCAAGCCGTTAACATCTCTTAACCAAGAGGCAATGATATGAATGTTCGGCTGTAACCTTTTCAGTTACTACGTCTTCAGTAAAAAGGCCTGTGGTATTTCGCCATTTGCTCGTTATTCGTGGAAATGGAATTATGCGTACATTCTCTCTCTGTACCGCAGTGCTTGCAACGTCGGCAAACGTAGAAGGGAAATTGTCGGCGTCTCGTTTTCAAGCAATGATAGAAAATCTTTTTGAATTATATTATTGTGGCCACTGGTAATGAAAGCAGTCCTGATTGTATTGAAAATAGCTTAAAAAACTTCAACGGTATGCATATATCGAATATAAAGCGTTCTTAGAAATACATTTTTGAATTGTTGTTGAACTAACGAATCATCGCGTCATTTATTTGCAGGAATAGGCAGATAAGATGTTAATACACGCAAACATTAAAATCTGTAATAATAATTGGAACTTATTGTGCCTTGGCTGTTTTAAGTCAAATACGAGGGATTTTATGATCACTTGCATTTATATTGGGAGAAGGCAATGACGATTTGTGGACACTAAAAATAATTGAAATAACTAATGCCTGTTAACTCATTTAAAAAACAACCCCTTTCCGTAAAGTTGAAAAATCCATCCATCCTATCACGGGTGCTAATCCTCTTTAATGTCATTGTATTATTTTTAATTTTACATCCTATATATTTGTATATTTTACAAAGGTACAGGTAAAGGCACGGTTAGGCGGATAATGAGTGCACTCTCCCTTCGGTGAACATTGCAAAGGCAATGCAGAACTATTAAGAATATTGGCAGTTGCCCATAGGCATTGTTGTAGCAATCCCTCAACTTGTTCCATTGCGCTGTTGGTTATTGTGTCCACAGCTCAGATGTATATAGGGCAGTGCAGTACGTCTTAAAAAGAAGTTTCCTGACATCGTCACTACAGTGGTAGAACCGCCTCGAGAGCATTACGGCTCGTGTATTTATAACTCTTCTTTGTCGTTCCATATCTTCAATATTGTTCAAATCTTCTGTAAGGATATGTTCCAGGTATTTAACATGTAAGGTCACAAACAGTTTATTTTCTTCTAACCGGATTGGTGGAATATTTTGTGGCTCTTTATTGTGTTTGAATAACGGACTTTTTAAGGTTATACAACAAGTTATACTTGAGTAGTTGAGTTCTTGTAGAAGGTCGTTTATATAAACATTAAATAAAGTAGGCAACATATTTACCCCTTGCCTGACTTCGCCCATTGGATATTATTTTTCTGCTTCCCGTACTAAATAGCCAGCATATTGACCAATGGCGGCTCGTGAGTTTTTAGTGTGCTAGAGTGTGAAGATTGAAAAACACGACAATGCTAGTGTTGTTGTAACGGAAAATGATTTTTTTGTTCGATGATTTTTGGGATTTTTCAGTTTTGGTGGCGCGTTGCACGGATTTCTAAAAAATCTTTTTTCTAGAGTGGCAAGATTTAAAAAACGTTAGCACACTAAAAACTCACGAGCGGCCACTGATTGACTACAGCCGCTGGAAAATCTCGTTTTATGCGTTTTTCCCATAATAAGTGGTGAGATGCATGATCAAACCCTTGCTGAGATCGAGGAAACGTACATAAATGGTGGTTTTTTTTTTTTTTTATATGTAGCTATTGTTCACTTATCTCCATAAATGGCCATGTCAGTTAATAAAGTGCTCTTGAATCCAAATTGGTTTTCCAGGCTAAATAGTTGTTCCTTCACTAGCGTGAATGAGGTTTTTTCAATTTGAGTCTTGAAACCATTGCCGCCAAAGAGATCAGTCGGTAATTCAATAATATCGATGATTCGGTTTGGCTCATGTCCATCGACATGTGAGTGTATCAAGAGGCTGGAGTATAGGGCGGCTAGAATAGTACAGAGCTGATCTCCTGAGTACTTTATATGCTTGATACTTATGGAGTCGTATCCTGAAGTCTTACTTTGGGCGATTTGCTTAATCGCGACTGCAACCATTTCAGGTATTACATTCATGACGAGGTCGTCATTAGCCGCAGGTGGACACGTTATTTTAGAAGATGTCGTGACATCTCTCTTAGAAAAAAGAAGTCTCTAAATTCATTGGCTATGATTTCATCCTTCGTAATGTTATTGACGAATTGTGGAACTTTGATCTTGAATTTGAAGACTTAATTAATTTATTAATCTGTGCTCTTTTTTTCTGGAACCCATATTGATGGATACTGAGTTTACCAGATTTGTAGATGGGTCTGATGATGCTGCATTTTAGAACTTCTGGTGTAATTGCCTCCATATAAATAATATTTTTATTAACAGAGTTAAAAACGGTCCGGTTTTTTTTTTATGATCGGGCAATTTAATTTTATCTGTCGCCGATTAGCTATTTTCAAATTTTGACAAGTTTTTTCGATATCACAAGTTTTTGCGTTTGGATATACACAGTTTTTTGTCACATTTACATATGGATTCATTGCCTAACATTGTTATAAAATAATTTCGCTAAGTTTTAAGTTACTTGCACAAACAACTGATTTTTTATTAAATAATTTGAAATTACTCTGTCGCAGTCTCACTCTTTCCTTCTAACAATCTGTTAATTTCAACCTACGTTCCTACTCTCTCCCCGGCCGGCTGACAATTTTGTGGGATAGTTTCAATTTACCTATCCCCTTCTTCTTGCCACCAGCTTTCTCCCCAACTTCAAATCGCTTCTCTATAATTAAGTCTCAATAACAGTTCAAAAATACAATTTACAAATGGCTCCCGGTTTCTGAGGGCTTGATTCTTAATAACTATCTTACTCTAACATTTACATATTTAATTTTACAACGATTGTGTAGCCGGGAGCCAAGTTATCACAACGATATACTTTATTTGGCCGTGTGATTGACCCGGCTTCCGTGATAAGGTCAGAAAGATTAATTTCTCCCGCTTGAGTTGGCCCGAGATCCGTGGGGCTGAGCCGTGGTTGGTCGGCACTAGACAACCCGCCATCGCGGTACTTCCCGGCATAGTCTAGCGGCCCCAGCCCTACGGGCTAATCTCTTGGCGTCATTGTGACCCAACAAGCCGGGGGAAAAATATACATACATAAAAATGTTCTATGAATAATAATATTAAATCTAACTTAACAGCTACACATTATCGTAGGCACTGCTATCGTGGCTCTGTACATCCGACACAACTATATACCAGATGATTAACATTCTTCGTTGTCAATACAAAGTGAAAAAAACGTTGTATTGCTCGCGCAACATGAAGAAGGGAGTGCATGCCATGGTGGGCTGCTCCCGCATTGGAGGTTAACAGAATGTTGTTATCTCCATCGCGCGGACAAGTCGTATTTTTGCACAAAAAAAAATATAGCTATGTACATCATTATTTCTTTGGTGGGTACAATGATAAGAGCCGAATCAAAAAGTTATTCTTCAATTGATTCTACCAAAGAAATAGAGATTGAACTGAAGATATAGAGATCGGACAGCCATGGAATGCCAACCCTTTATATCCAGTCTCTAACAGGTATCGTTGTCCTCGAGTTTCCAATCAAATTACTGAAAAAATCCAAGCCTCAGAAAAAACGGTTATTCCTATAATGGGTCAATTATTAATTTTACCCTAAAAATAGCGAATGATACAGTAATCTTCATAACACCTGATCTCGTAAGTTAAATAGACGGCTAATGATTAAAAACACAGAAAGTTATAAATATATTAAATAATAGTTGTTGATAGAAACAGAAAACTGTAATATTCGAAAGAGTCTTCCATCATTCGAACCAAATGCAAAGAAAATGATTTGTTTGTTAAGTTCAAGAGATGTTTTCAACGAAGTAGGTGAACATCAGCGATGAAATTGTTTTCCAGAAAAGTTTCCAGGCTTGTTGGAATTTGATGGACTCCGCCGTCTTGCAATAAGAGAACTCTCAGCGATTGCTGTGATTTTGTTTGCGAACTTCTCACTGAACAAAGGACTGTTCTCTTGTAAAAAAGAACCTTTCTTAATAAAGGTAGTGACAGACTTTCAACTGACGGCATAATTTGTACCAAATGGGCGGCAAAGGAGACTGATTGTTTTAACTTTCCATTACCGAAAATTGACAGTTGTTCAATTTTTTAACTGACGTTCAAATAAATTTTATTTTAACTTTACTCAATTTATTTTTTAATATCATCTGAAAAACTTTTATAATGCATAATCTTCAAATCACCAAAACAACCCATTTCGATTGTGTTTCTGACTAATCATTAAAAAAAACACCAGTTCCAATTGAAATATAAATTATTGTGGTACGTATTTATATAATATTTTCTTATCGACACATTGTTTGGAAGAGGGCTGTGAAGAATGGGCTAATAATGCTCTCAAAATGGCCGACAATCTGTGAGCTTTATCGTTATTCAATTTACAACTCTTTTTTGTCTAGAATTTCTAATTGCACATAATTCCTTTCTGTTTTTAAAATATGTTTAGTCAACAACTATAGATAGAGCTTGAAAATATCTATTTATGTGTCACATAATAAAACAAGACGCCAAATTTATCTACCTAAAATTTCAATTGATCAATAATATAAAAATATTATTGATGCCAGGGCGAAGCCAAAACTGACAGCCTCCATAGTCGAGTAAGATGCTCGAGTATGAATCCGAAGGTCGCGGGTTCAAACCCGGCGTGGGCCAAGAACTTTTATTTAAATAATATGTGTAATAAAACACATTTAATTCATATAAAAAATAATATCAAGTATATTTGCAGCACGTTCCAGAGTGAGAGATACTCTTAGTATCGCCCTGGTGAAAGACCACCATTCAGAATCGAAACGATGCTTGAAATGGCTATAGCCGTGTTTAGTGACCAGATCTGAATAGCCAGGTACTTCCCAATTTTCCTTTTCCGATCTCTTTCCCCTCCCTACTACCTTCAGCCTCACAACATACCCCAATTGTGGATGCCATAGTCTCACTGGCTTTAGACGATTGGGAGCAGTTGGAACTCTTGTGCGGTATTCACTATAAAAAATAAAATAGTAAAAAGAAGTCGGGTTAAAGCAAGTAATATAATTTTGTTTTGTATTTTTTCTCAGTATCTAAGAGGGTTGATTTCTCTATTTTAGTATGACATAATATAATATAAGGTTATGGTATATTCCAGTATCATTAAAACGATTAAATAAACTTCCGAGTGAATAGGCTAGGCATCGCACCAGTCGTTTTTATAGATAACTCAGTAATAAATAGACCGTTGATAAGAGATAAGCCACCAGGAGTGAATGTGACACAAGACGAATTCCAAGGGTGGGAACGAGAAGAATAGGGAGATGAAAGGGTGGTAAAATGGCGTTCAAATATTGGCCGCTAAACTGTGGGTAATAGAAATTCAGATCCATACGTCGGGCCGTACGAGAAAACGATGGGAGCGAGGGGGGGTCTATTGAAATTCTGCCATTCTTTTGAAGTTTTAATCAAGATAGTGCAATTTTTCATTCGGCCTGTCTGGGTGTTAAGATTTATGTTTTTACTCTTTACAAATAGTGCGTTTACATCAAATAGGAGCATAATGGTTTTAAACATAAAACAGTTAATACAAGTATTTATCAAATTAAAGTGGATTCAAACAAAAGGTATTTTCATTTATTTCCAGTGTTTATTTATTTATAGTATTTTTTACCGAGAAAAAAATCTTAATGTGAATGATAATTATTGATAAAATAATTTATTTGTCTTTCTGGGAGGGAAGATGTTCTTTTCAAGATTGAGATCAAATTTAAATACCCGTATTTCAAAAGTTGTAATATAATAATTGAAAAATCCACGATAAAATATTTTGCATCCCTCATAAATCAAACCCACAAACTCCCGACTTAAATATTTTTGCATGGATCATGGTGTTGATCAAGGAAATCTAAAAATAATTGATATTAATCATCATTTTTCATTTTCTCGCATACATATTTTCATTTATACACGAAAAATAATTTGAAAAAAACATCATCGTTTAATGTCGACCGTCAGATGTTATTGTTCATCCAGTTTCAAACATTCGAAAACGCTTATCCACTCCGATTCAAACGTATCTGGCGAATAATCTCTTCGCCATACTGAAATCTTTCCACGACGTTGACTAAAATAAATAAAATGAACTCAACTCCATCTGCTGGAGGACCATTTATATTCGCCTTGTGGCCGTAGAAAGGCACTTTTTGGTATGACGATCACATGCAGATATGGGATAGGGTAGGTAATAGATCCTACAGGCCTCGGTAGCAGCCCGCTATCATTTGTCATGTCGGAAGCGTTCCTACGGATAATGCGATGAGTGCAGGGCTGTGTCACGAACAATAACTGTCGACATCATTTCTGGATACGTTTACCGCACCAGGATGAAAATGTAATTTTTAATTTTGTAAAATATGTTAAACTATGTATTAAAATTTATCCGAAGAATGTTATATTACCTTCGTACATAAGAAAAATGTTACTTCTTACATTTGTTGTGTATTCCTCATTAAAAGGGCAGCGGTCTTCAATAGAGTTTTGAAACCAACCTCATTTTTGTTGGGTATGGAAGGACAAAAGAATTTGATTGCAGTAGAAATATTACCTCTGAGGCGTATGTGTGATAAAAACATGGACCGTACTGCAAATATGGAAATCCGAAAATAATTCAACGGCGATTTAATCATAAGGAACAATAAGAAAATGAATTCTTGGGTGAATTGGGGACGTTTTATTATATATATTGTAGATTTGACGGAGAAAGAGAGAAAGGAGAACATAAGACGCGCAAATGAATGGAAGAAAAAGTCGGGGGACGCCAGAGAAAGACATGGAACGATTATGTGATTCAAATACTTGATGCGGCACATGTCACGAGTTGCTATAACACAAGAGTTTGTGTGAGGTGTATAAAGATAGAGTGGTGTGGCGAACAATCCTCTTAAACAGCCTCTGTGGTCAAGTGGTTAAGATCCTGGACTACGAATCTATAGGTCACAGGTTTAAATCCAAGCATATGCGAAATATATATATATAGTTAATCTTTGTTCTTTCACAAATAATAATGAAGATAAGTCGAAGACAGTCTTAGCATTGAATTCAGAATCGAAACGTTGCTTTAGTCGTGGTTGGTGATCAGATCTAACAAGCCAGGTACTTTGCGATCTTTCTCTTTTTCATTTCTTTTCCCTCTCCACTACCTTAAGCCTCTTCATTTTAGACAGTTGGGACTCTTGTGCGGTGTTCAGTATAATAAATATATAAAATTTACAATAAAAAAGCGTAGTTTTGTAAATAAAATTGCAAGAGTTAAGTTTATAACGAAGATTTCCTGCTATTCTAGAAAAGCTCTTCAGATACCTTTGACTTTATAGGAAAAGTGTTGGTTAAATGAAAATATCTGCCAATTTTGAGAAATAACAAAATTTTTCAATTTACACATTGGCAAAAACAAGAAAACTCCAGTAAATTTCGAATAAATTTTAATTGCTTTCCTCCTTTAGCTCGTGAACAGACATTACTGTTACAATGGGATGAATTCTTAAGGAACGACAAAAAAAACTCTCGAAACTTTTAACTGACTCCTTAAACTATAAAAGTTCCACAGCAGGAATACAGACTTTATAAGTTCAAATTCCTGGCACTCTTTTAAACGCGGAAAGGTGTTTGGCACGAGACAGTGTTGTTTTTTGGATGAGGTTAAATTAAGCTTAACTACTTCCTGAACGCAATATTAATTAGTTTGGGTTAGAGGAGAATTTTTGCTGCCGCAGTGAAATTTTTGAAAAACGTCAGTCAAATTATTGACTGTCTGGATTTTTATCATTGTTTCATTTACGAGTACCAAGTACCAAAACAATTCAATAGGCGGACTTCCAAATATAATTGTAAAATATGTTTTTTAAATGTATATTTTACTCTCTCTACAATCAACAGACTTTATCGGACCTAGGAAACCGATATGAGGACCGACACAAATGTTATCTTTGATATCCCTTCTAAAACACTAATAAAGTTTTTAAAGAAATGACAAAATAAGCTTGTATGAGACCTGAGAAGGATTTTATTTTAATTTTTATGACCGACTGGTTTCGCTTAGATTTTTATGCCCTGATGATGCTTAGGCTAAGCGAAACTGGTCGGTCAAAAAAATTAAAATAATATCCGTGGCGTTTTACAAAGTTATTTTTTCATTTCTTTAAATATGTCAAACCACAAAGTGATTAGTTTCTGCGAAAACATAAAGTTTTTAAGTTTCTCTAAACCTATATTTAACTCCATCGGTTTAAATCTACTATAGTTACTCTTTTAATGTTTGTTCTACTTGTTTCTTTGTCGATAAATGTACGTATTTTTTCTACGTTAATTTGTTACAAAATATTTACATAATTTATATTATTTCAATTGTATTAATATGGCAACTATCAACGGTAAATAAATATAATTATATAATTTAATTAACTACCTTAAATCTCAAAAGTGGTATTTTATCATTTACTTTTATTGTTTTGGATTTTTTTAAATGCTAGGGTAGGTAATAGATCCTACAGGCCTCGGTGGCAGCCCGCTATCATTTGTCATGTAAATAATTTTTACATGACATGTTATATAATTTTTCATACACAGGTAAATAATTTTTCTTAGAACTCAAAAAAAACCTAAATTCGTTTTTGTATATGCACATATTTATTACACTCACTGTCCCCTACCTCAGAACAGATTCTAATTCCCTAGTGAGGTAGGTAATACTGTATTTCTTGTTATGTCATATTGTATTATATTGTTTGATTACTCTGTATTTTGTTGTAACTCATGTAGTCCTTTAATTTCCCTTGTCCCAGAATGAGTTTTTTTAACTCATCGGGATTGCTATGTATGTTTTCATAATATTTAATAATAAATAAAATTTTAAAAAAATTTAAGAGAAAAGTGAATAAATAAATAAATAATTTAAAAATATATAAAAATAAAAATCGATTCGCATGTTGTGCATTTTCAAGCATAAGACTTGGTCTCTTAGTTATTTTTTTTCATTTTATGACAGCATGTCTTCGTGTGTTTATCTATAACATCGTTACATAAATTACACCACAGAACGCTTCGTAATATCGTTTAAAAAAATATTTTCCATTATTTCAAGTCCACGTGTCTAAACAATCTAATCGGCCCTTTTCAAAACACCTTTGTGAGATCGTCTTATTCCTTTTCCCACAGACCGTCCTTTTCCTTTCTGCGTTGTTGTTACAAATGGTTCCGACGGAAGATATGGCCGGATGATCCGTGCAAGTTTATGGGATTATTGCGGCTTCGAAGACGTCGTTAGCCCCGGGCTCCGGGCCCCGGGCCTCGGGTCAAAGGGCCTGGCCTGGCCTTACGTAGATGGGCCCGCTTAGAGCCACTCCTCGGACGATTAAATGCTCTTAATTAGCCTTTGCCTCATTTGTTTTGGTAAGGCTATCGCTCCTACTAAATGGACTCAACAATTCCTTCACATAAAGTGTAAGTGCAATGGTCCAGACAAATTATTCTACAAGATGTTTAATTTCATGTAACCATTGCTTTTCATGAATTACGTAAATGGAAATGCGGAACTTTGATAGCGTTTGTAATATTAAATTGTATTGAAGTTGTGTTAGTAAGATAGAGTTGGCATTCGGAATTGTATCGAAATTTTAATATTATGGTAATGTTGTAGCAAAAATTCAATACACAATCTAATACCCTAATTAAAAGCACTATAATATGGTCAATTTCGTGAAATCAAACAATATAATCAATTTTGATTCAATTGGGAAAATAAATATTTCAAAATTCTAATGAAATCCTCTTAAATGTTTTCCTTCGTTCATTATACATTAACATACAACAACAAAAATATGCAAATAAATTAAAAGTGTATTTCACAGATGGTGTTATCATTAATAATGGATTTTGATCGGTGAAGAAATGGTATTTGAATAAAATAGAACTGTCTTCGTTATGATGGCAATCTACTTTAGTGATACTACTGGAGCTAAGAACGATTTCTTTCATTATCTCTGCTGAACATTTTCTAGATTTAACTCTCTCTCTTCACCTCGTTTTATGGAAGCATCAACTTTGGTTTAAGTACCTCTACTTAAACCGCAGCCATTTTCTTTTATGTTATCTTTTATACAAGTTCCAAAATACAAAACAGCAGGATTTTTGTAAATAAAATAAAATTGTAGCCTGCTTTGAATATCTGAGAGAAATTCTGCATTCCTCCATTCACCTAAAATAATGATAACTTTTTAAAATTGTTGCGATTAAAACAATTCAAAAGAAGTACGCTCTTTGAAATAACAGCTGATTTAGTTTCTAGTGGAGATATCTGATAAAGGAGAAGTTTTGAGGTCGTACCGGACGTTGCTCGTTAAGGAGAGCTCAATTATACAGATATTCTAAATGGAAATTAATAATATCTCGAGATTTCCCTTCTTTTGATTATAACTATTTCTATTCAGTAACGAACAAGATGCGGATTATATCATTTATTACCAGTCTTAGATCAATGTTTAGGTTCCTTAATAATTTATTGTTTTAAAAATGTATGAGACAAGTACCTACTACATATAAAGAAGTGGTTTTATAGAGGTGGGTTATTAATTAATACATATGTGTTAATGTAAATATATTGGTTGTAAGTCACTAGTTATATGTATTATTCATAAGTTAGTAATAAGTTTTAGTTTTAATATTATGTTAATTATGCTGTAAAGCGCACTTGAGGTGATATTTCCGTCACGAAAATGGCTCTATATAAATCAGCCAACTATTATGATTATTATTATATTAACGAAATGATTTGTGTTTTAAACACTTTCTCAATTTTTAGTTATACTAAACTTTTTGGCTTATTTTGTACTCGAAGAACTCCATTAAAGCAAGGCGAAATGTTAATTACACGTATTAGTAAATACATTTACCTTCCTGACTTGGCTATAAACTTTTACATACAAACGAGTGGCATTGATATAAAATTAATGGGAACACTTACATAATTTGTATAAAACATATTTCGGTTTTATCCACATTTTAGACTAATTGCCCCGCGAACACACATTTTCGGAAGCAGGAGAAAATATTTTCATATTATTCTTAACCCGAGAATATTTGTCTAAAAAAAAAACATGCCATATATATCGACGCCGGTAAGACATAAAAGCTGAAGCGCCATTTAGGGAAATTTACACCAGAGCAATTTGTTTTTTTTTTTGTTTACAATAAAATTCGTAAGTCTTCGGTAGCTGCTTGAATTTAAAAAAAAAGTTAAACGACAAAAGGCTAAAAAAGTCCCAAACTTGTGTCGCTTAAGTCAAGCCTTTTCTCAAATGGTGCATATATTTTAGATGGCTGAGGCGCCTTCAGAATCTTCAGAATCAAACGAGAATTAGAGCTTTCGATGCAGAAAAAAAGCATATTTAACTATTTTTTGTGTCGCTTAAGCCTTTTTGGCTTTCCTTTTATGATATGCCTACCGAACATTCCACCAATTTTTTCCTTCAACTGAATTAAACTTTCATAGATTTTTTTTATTTGTGTATTCATACTTATTATTATCATATTAATAGCATTTCCAAAATACTGAAACAATGTTGCAAAGTTTTTTCAGCAATTTTGGAATTTGAAATATATTATTATTGAGTTTATTCATATTTTTATTGAAAAACAATAGTCTTTTTACAAATAAAATACAATCGACGGTTGAGTACAAATAAATCTTCAGTTCCTATTCCATCATTTCTAGGCTCGAATGCCGAATGCCAAATGCTGAATTTCAAACGCTGAACGCTGAAAGGCGGCGTGTTGGGCGGACGAAGGCTGGGAGCTAGTTCTCGAACGCCGCCCATCACATTCTATAAGCACAATCTTTAACAATAACATTTACAGGAAATTGAATTTCACTGCGCAATACAAGGCGGAATTTTTCGCGTTTACGTAGTCTTAAAAGCTGGGGAAAACTCCTACGTGCGAACAATAAACAGAATCAGTAGGTGTGTACATAAATCTTTTCACTTTCTAGAGTAAACATTTTGGGAAAAATGTTTTCAGAAATCGATAGGAAACTTAATAAGAATGCGTCGGTACGTCAAAATAAGGCTCTGGATATTTTTAAAGGGAAAAGTAAAAAGCTGATTAAACCTAGTATCGCTAAAATGTTACACCAACCATTTACTCTATTAGTTTGTCTACTTTTTATGAACTATTGACATCACCCAGTAAGTATCCTGGTTATATTAATAACAATATGATCAAGACTGTCCTCAGTAAAACTGCCAAGATTTTTACCACACGGTATTTTGGGGCGATGGCATTTTATTTTATATTATGTTTACTTCGAACCATGCCGGCTTCTTTACTATAAAATCTTGATTTCTTATTTTAATCAGCACACAAAATTCATGAATTTAATTTGGAAAACCTTCAGAATTTAAAAATATTTAAATTTTGTTTATTTTTTAATTAAAGAGTATTTTGACGAAAATAAAACTTTCCCCAAGACCACAGATTTTATTTTAATTTTTATGATTTTAGTATTTTATTTAAGAGATGAGATGGTGTAAAAAAAAATCTAAGGCCCGGGTGTTATTCAATTAATTTAATAAAAAGAATACTATTTATCCAAAACGTCATAATTTTACTGGGAAAAAGATAAATATTAGCTCATAAAAATATCTGCGCGCATTCGATTTCGGAAATATCTTCTCATAAAATTGGGCTTCATCGTATTATTCTTCAGATATGTGTGAGTAAGACAAAACCGAACGAAAGAGGATTAGAGCGCTTTATCACTTGGCTGCACACTACTCGTCTATTATTTTCCCCTCCATATTGCACTGATATATTGGTTCAAGGATTTTAGAAAATGGTTTTTGAACGTTTTTATTCTTGTCATCATATTTGTGTAGAGTAAAATTGGTACAACAATTAAAGTCGCAACGCTGAACAACAATGCGACTGTCAGAAGTTTTCAAAAAATTATAAGCATTTTTCAGTCAACTATATTCATAGTGACTTTTCCTTATCTCTTACAACTTACACTAACTACGTAACAAAACATTTAAAACTAGTGACTTACAACTGACAAAACTTAAAATTACGAATAATACTAATCGTTCTTAAAACAGACAACTTACTTCATTATAAAAACTTACAACTAACGTAGCAGTATGTTAGTGAATTGTCACAATATTGTACATAGAACTTTAATTACACAGCATTTACAATGTAAATCATAAAACTTTAAAAATGTGACAGAATGTAAACTAAACTTCATACAACGAAATGTTGTTGATAAAGTAAGATAGACACGGCAATCTTTAAAACGCTTTCAGTTTGGGACTCTTTTCATCAAACTGTTATAATCCTTACTGGCTCTAGCTGACATCGGCGTATTTATGTCTGTCCTTTCCTGTTTCAAATATGAACGTCGCTTGTCGATTTCCACAGCCATATGGCGCGACATTCGTCTATCAGAGTCTCCACTGTTCAGTTCTATAGAAATTGCATTATTTCAATTGAAACTCCATATTAAAACCTTTTGGTCTACCTGTATCTATACGAATTGCTGTATAGTGGAAGTGTCGACAGCTGCATACGAAGCAGTTTCATTCATTCAATTTTCTTTCAGTGATATGTGTCGTGAAATAGCTCGGAAAGCATTGACAGTGATATGGGTAACCTATAAAATAAATCTAAGCTCGATAATAAAACGAACGGAGCAATGATTGACCCAATCTAATACATATTGATATTATTATAACTATGAGACCAAAAGTTAAGAAAGATTCCCTGACAAAATTTCAAATGAATAAAAACTATCCTGTCAAATATGTAGATGTCGACAATAATTGAATGAGTTAAAACACAATTCTTGCTAACATTAATGATTTCCTTAAATATCAACCAATTTGCCTTAGTGATGTTATAATTATCAAAGATATACATTTAAAGAAAGTTTATCTGGAATAAGAAAAGCTTTAGAACTTTTTATTAATATAATACGACCGGTCGGTAGCTGAGTGGACAAACGCGTCGGATTCCCACCCGGGCGTCGTGCGTTCAATTCCTCTGCTGGCTAAGTCCTCCATCATTGCACAAGCAACATCTTCCGCTTCTTATGATGGCAGTAGGAGTTTTTCAAATATTGTCAGGTTATTCGTAACCCGGGAATGTTTGTCTTTCTTTTAAAAAAAAATTAAAAAATAATGGTGTTTTATTATATAAAAGTTAACAATCACCCAAAAAGGTTCTGTTTTTATAACTTGATTTTATAGACCATAATACCATAAAAAGAGTTAATTATTTTTAATGATTTCTTACCAAAGAATAAACACAAATACCACTGATAATTCTTTTCGACTATAAGCAAGAAAATCCAATTTATTTACTTCATGATGAGAAATGAGAGTTAGAATTCTATTCGCTTTTGACAAGAGGGTCATGAAATTTAGGACACGTGGAACTTTTTTTACTTACGATATCATAAACGTGGTAGGGAATACTGCCTCACTGCTGGATTTATTCAACACGTACAATTTTCTTGTAATAAAGAAAAAACTTGAAATTACACCTTTCGCTTGCTTGTAGTAAATAATACACTTTTGGGCGGGAATACTTTTCCTAGCGAGGCAGTAAACACGCGAGGGCGGGGGCGGTCCCCCACACCCCATACCTCGCCCGCCCCCACCACTCACTTGTGTCGAATAGTTGAATAGTTTGACAAGGGATCTTTTCTGGCAGTCTTTCTTTGGGAATAATATTGTGCGAATTAATTCAGGGATTTGGAAATTTTCGTCAAGGTTGTAATTTCACTCACGAAAATGTTAAAGTTACTTTATTTTTTTTGTAGAACTCAAACGTTTTTTGTCGGTTTGGAAAATTATTTTGATCAATATCTTCTCGAACATGCACTTACAAAACACGCCACGTGTTGGATTCAGAAAATTCAACCCGAAAAACATTAAAATTAATATGCTAGATCTGCTGCTCAATTCGCCTGAGATTTGGATTAAATATGTTGCGAACACATTATAACATTTCAAAGATTAAATTGTGTTGTGAGCTAAGGAGAGTTGCGTCGTTCTAGATATTGACAAATAATAAATTGTACTTAGTTCTTGACTGCATTTCTCACCATTTGAGAGTTTTTACTACTTTATGGAAGCACATGTTTCGTGTGGGAAACAAGTGTAGAAAATTACAACGTTCTGTTTTTTGCACAATATCGCAAGGCACACACTATAAAAATATAGTCTGCATCATCACGTATGAAGATAAATATGATATTCATTATTCTCCTGTGTAAAGCCGTGTGAACGGAGAGGAAGGGAACTAAGATAATTCCCATTGAATTATTCAGGGCATGTTCTGTCATTTTCGATATTCCATTCCGGGTATCATTTATTGCCGCTATCGAATTCAACAAACTCTTTTCCAGCCTCACAGCCTTGGAAATTTGCAAGCCGAACTTTGCTACAATTCGCATCATATCTACTAAGTTAGCGAGGGGCGAAGGGATGAAACTACCCTCCTGAGATGTCTGGAATCATTTAATCAGGTACGCTTCCGCATAGCGAGATAAATAATTGGATCGTACATGATTTGCAGGGTGATGAATAAAATAGGAAGTCTGGAAAGAAAGGCCCTACTCCAATCACGATCTTATTATTTTATGACTTTACTTCTGGAAAGAACGTTTTCCGGAATAACCCAAACCACCAAAATACTGCAGCGCCATTCTGCAAAATGAACTAATACCACAAAAAACTCAAACGGAGATTTCATAAATTTCGTTACGCATACTGAAAATAACGTTCTGAATTGCAGTTTTTTCCTCAATTCAGAGTGTTTCCTGCAAAATGCATAACCGAGAAGCTCTGCTGTATTTAACCCATCTATTTTACAGGTTTTTTTTTTCATTCCAAATAGAATTTCAAAAGAAACTCCGTTTAAAATTTATTTTTTTTCATTTGGATTCAAAGGAGTTTTTAAAACTTTGTAAAATCCAGAAAACACATACTTTATTGACTTTCCAAATAATAACACTCTACAACGTTTTAGGATGCCCTCATATATTGCATTAAAAATGGGGCTCACAGCCTCTTTTATAAATAAAACATGATGATCTTGTTAAATAATCGTGTATGCTTCATCTTACGCGCAATCGAGTGGATCCTGAATTATTTATCACCATTAACGAGAACATTCTCCCGCCGCCACCACTTCATATCTCCACCATGGTTTCCCATAGATTTTAGATTCTCAGAGCTTCACCAGTTGAACGTAAGATGTAGCTTCATTAATCAAAGCACGTTCTTATGGAGCGACTCAATTTAATTCAACGAAACACCTAGAAAATCTATCGAATTCTCGGCAAACATTTAAGCTTCATCGTTCATTTAAATATGTACAAATCGCTAGGAGATTAAAGAATATTGAAAAAATGTCCTTTTTTCAAAACCTGTTCGTTGCCAAATAAACTAAACCGCCCCCAGAATGTACTAAAAAACAACTTATTCACGTTAGATCGTACAAATATGTGATGCGTAAAATGTGTACTTTTTTATATGGTCCACATTTTCTCTAGAACATCTTTTTTTACTGTGGACCTTTAACATTTTATTCTAGTTTATGCTCCCGGCTGTGTGTGAAAATGACTTTCACGTTCCAACATATTTCCTTGAAGCCACTGTTCAACAATCATTTATTCAGAATGCGGTGGTTTATTAATTTCCTGAGTAGTAATCAAATAATGTTGAGCCGGTTTATTGGGCACACGATGTTTTTGTTATTTATATAGGTTATATTATAAACAAAACAGATACGTTTGTTGGGTAGATTTTATTGTACGATCTAAAAAACAAACCAAAGTTCCTCCAATAGAATATAAAATAATTTTTTATTTTTGGCTGACGTTTTGACTACGTAAAAACCCCTTTTTCTAACAGGTATGTACTTACTCTCTTTTAACGACATGAATCAATATACTTCTGTTGTAAACTTGTGTGTTAATGATGTTGGTTTGATCGCACATGCAGTTGTTTTGTTGTGATAAAAATTAAAACAAGAACTGCATGATGAAACCTCACACGCTGTTGATAATGGATGGTTTGACATATCCATGAAGATAATGGACAAGCAATCCGTAACTGAGTAAATTAGAACATCCAATGTTTAAAGCAAATTCTCGCAAATCACCAGTTGAACGCGTGACGAAATTAATTGAACATCGGGACGGAGGGAATGTTCCCTCGCATTGTCTTCTGCCCCCCGGAGGCTGCGCTCCGCACCACTTCATTGTTTGGCATCTCAAGTGTGATTATCGACGTTGATTTATTTCTCGCCTCTTATATGAAGAACGCTATTCCCAGAGACAATTGGAGAAAGAGGGGCAACAACAATCGTGCTGTACGGTAATTTATGGTTATCCTGGAAGAAATGCTCCAATTTTGAAAGGGATGCTGTGAAGATAATTTATGCCCGATGACTTCATGAATAATAAATTAATTTCATGAAAAGATTATTTTCCCATTCAATTATTTCGCATTTTATTAGTTTTGTGTGTATTGTATAATGGTTTTACGAATGTAATTTTTCAACCAGATTTGACAAGGGTCGCTTGATATTGGTCGTTTAACGATTTTCCACACATTAAACTTTGATTGGTGAGTGTAGTAGGCATTTATTTTTATTTTTTTATTATTATTTTTATTAAATTATTTTAATATCTTGGTACATAACAATCCTGATGAGTTATAATAACTCACTCTTGGATAAAGAAATTGAACATCACTCAATACAAACACACACAATGCAGAGTAATCAAACTTATACATTTACATGAAAAATACAGTATAAAAATGGGGTAATTAGTTTTAAGAGAAAATACAATTAAATTATAAACAAAAACAAACAAAAAAACATTAAGGAAGTTCGAAAATACAATTTGCAGTCATTTTCGCAGACCTAACCTTTAAGGTACATACGAAAGAACCAGACAAAAGTGTTTATTAAATCTACCACCACAGTAAATCTGTATTCCATAAAATATCCTACTAATAAGATGAACAAAAAATGATAAAAATTAAAATGTATTATTATAACTGGGACATAAAATCTTAAAAATAGATTTTTGCTTTTGTTTACCTCATGAATATGTCGAGGTATATTTTCGGAATCAGCCATGAGAGTCATGAATAGCTTTATTTCTTGTTTGATTCTTGGTGCAGAGAAGAGAAAAAAAACTCTAAAGATGTGTCCTTAAGGTAATCACCACAGGATGGGGGTGCGTGAGTGCCTCCGCTGTTAGAAAGCGAGGCAGGAGAAGGCTGCTGCGGGAAGGAAGAGAAAGAGAAAGCTTTCCTCTGGCGGAAGAGTGGAAAATTAGATTCCAAATTTGAATACCGCGCCATGTGGCCCTTCATCGCTGAGCACCGTCACCTTTCAGCCAGGGCTTGTCATTCAAAAGTCGCGTTCAAATATTGTAATGAAGTACTTTCATATACATTATGTACAAAGGTTACCAAAATAGGAAAGAAAATGTTATTCAGAGTTTTTGATTGGAGGATGGAGATAAAACATATTTTGTGTCCGAATTTTGATTTTAAAAGAAGATTACTGTGACCTGAGTTTAGTTTGATTTTTTTTAAATATCGCTTAAGACAAGAACTCTTTTGATTTGGCGTTTTCACTTGGCAGACAATCAATTTTTCATCATCATCGTCAAGAAGTAGCTTAAATCGACTCTATCTAAAATATAGGTTCACGTCATCCGTACCTTTTTTCACAGCTTACCGAGATGAGTTTACTTTTCTTCGTTATAATCCTAAAAAAACAACAATCTCAAAACATCTGCTGTAGACGCCGCCTTATTGGTGAAGGACTACCCGCAGATGAGGAGATGGGGGAGGCTTTTGAGAGCATTTCAATGTAAAGCCTTCAAACCCCTCCCCTTACCCCGGCCACAGTATCAATTCCTCCCCCAGAACACCTGCTGCGGAAGGGGGGGGGAAACATTACAACTCATTTGCAACGGCGCGAAAATTGAATGCATTCCATTATAGCTGTTAGGTCGCTGCGTAATTTGCCACAAAGCCCACGTATTCATTTCCCGGGCATTCTATTTAACAACCACTAAGCCCTCATGACGTTCTTGGAACTTTGTGGATTACATTTCTTATATTTCACATAAAACAATTTATGGGGAAAATTGTTTCGTTTTTTATTTATATTGTTTTTATTTATTTCGATACTATACGAGTACGCTAATAACCGATGGCTTTAGAATTAAGTATCAAACAGCAAGAAAGCATGTTAATTTTAGCCATAATTTATTTCTTTTGATTTATTAATTTTCTTCTGAGCTTTCTTGTATTATTGCTTTCGAAAACAAGTAATAATACTTTCATAACTTCTCCATAAAATGATTTAACCTTTCGTTTATTTAATTCACCTCGTAGAAAAAGTTTCTTATTACAGCGAGGCAATAACAGACACTAAAAAAAATAAAATAAAATTCAAACGCCAGACGAAGTTGATGGAATGTTTTGGTGATTTTACGGCCACGCAGCTGTACATAAGTAACAAAGCAGCTTTCCAGGCAGCGCTCCTAGCCAGATAATTCTGCATAATAATATATGGGTATAATAAGAAAGGCGGCTTTAGGCGCAGACTGCGGCTACAGACAGCAAATGAAACCAAGAAGCCGTGCAGTTGGAGAGAAAGGAAAACGGATGCTGGCGGAGGCAAAGAGGAGATTCTTATCTTTCTACCCGTGAGTTTTGTTTCACCCACTTTTTGCATGTGGAGCAGATCAAGTCTGGGAGGGGACAATAGCAACGTACAAAAGATGCACCAAACCGCCGCAATATCCCGATGTTTCGAGTGCATCCATTTTGTTTTCGGTCTGGCCTTTTGTGATTTCCTTATGCAGAGCAATAACTTTGCTGAATACTGATTTCCCGTTTACTCCCTATGCTTTGGAAATATTGCTCTGAATTTATCCTAACACCACACGATACACTTGTTCCGTTTCACAACTGCACAGCTTAAAGGATTTGTATCAAGGATAAAACCATGAAAAAACTGTATGTTTTTTTTAACTCTCATAGATTGAAATGTTATGTGATTACAAGTAATGTTTAACCAATTCTTCTAGGTTTAATTATCTACAGTTTACAGTTCTATTAGGTAATATAGCTCTATTTACATCTTTCAGGGAAATCAAACGCTTACACTATGAACAGGTTTAAAGTCTGTGAACTTAAAGAAACGATTACATACGAGTATATAAACATCATGGGATGTAAATCTAATATACAGCATCCCTAAATATGGCATAGGCCCCGAGTGCAATGCTTGTGGATATCAAAAACATATTTATATATCCTACAAAAAGTTACGATTTTTATTTTCACAAATAAAATGTGTTGGTGTATATCGTAGATGATTATTACTATCAGTTTTATAAGGCAAAAGTAATGACTTGAAATAGCGTTGATTTTTTTTTTTTAAATAGACTCAGAATAAAGTGCTACCGGAAAATTATTAAATTTGGTGAAATAAATAACAATGTTACATTTTAGTAGAAAGCAATCACTTTGTGGTTGGATATATGTAATGAAAATTAAATAGTAACTTTTTTTAAAACAGTTTTTTTTTTATGACCGACCTGTTTTGCTTAGCCTAAGCAACATCATTATAAATCAAATAAATTTTGTGATCTAATACAAAGTTATCATTTCATTTTCATTAAGAATATTACTATTTATTTCACCAAATAAATGCTAATAAATTCAATCTATGAACAAAATCTACACATTACGAAATGGCGAGGAAAATACAAATTCCCTAAATACGCGATTATCAAACAAATATTACTCCTTGTTGAAATTATAAATAACTTTAAAGCATTAATTCGTATGTTTTTTTTTAATATTTAAATAATACCAATAATCTAAAATACAAATATGAAGCAGAAAAAGTCAGACAATAAAAAAGACAATGGTCACAACCGAGACACAATGAAAATGTGAGATTGATTAAAATGCCACTTTCTAATGAGGTCCCAATGGCCGAATTATTTAAGGCTTTACTCTCGGATAGAGTAGAGGATCCAAGTTTGTGTATCGGTTAGGACCATTGTCTTTTTTATTTTCTGGCCTTTTCTGTTTCAAATTTGTGTTTTAGATTATTGATATAATTTAAATATTTTATATATTACTCCTTTCATTATTTTGTTCAAATGCAATTCAACCCATCTCTATAACAGGAATTGCATCGCCGAATAAACCAGTTGAGATAAATACCTACAATACCTAGATCAGATTACCGATTACTCAGTTTGAACATGTGAAAGGCTTTATTCTATTTGCTGGCAGCTTGACGCTATCCGCTATCCGGAGGGGAGGTTTTAGAACTGAAAAAGAACATGAAAGTGTATCTGGAATTGGAAATGGCTTCCAGTTTAACGCTCCATTGATCGGATAATTTACAACAGCGATGGATGTGCACTGTATACTGTTTACTATACATGTACTACATGTAGCTATACGCTGTGGATGCTACGGCATTCGCTTGTTTAGTGCACTGAAATGTCGCGATGCGTTTCACTGCAAACATAAACAAACGAACCCATCTCTCTCTAACCCACGGTGTTTAGTTTATAGCTTGTCGAATGTTCAGGTCTTACTATTTTGGTACGTTACATTTAATAATGTATGCACTTCTAACACTAATTACTCAATCTAAGTATACTTTTTAATTTATTTATTTTTGTAACGTTTAATCTTACTTTACTTTAAATTTGTATGATACAACTCCCTTAGTTCTTTTGACTAGTATTAATCTAAAGCTTAGCTGATTGGCTTTGATCGAGATTTAATTGCTGTCGTTTTCCTATTGAGTAGTTGAAAAATATGCAATAAACAATTTGTCGTCTCGTCTTATTTGTTGACTAATTTTGGTTGTGATATTATTGGAAAACATCATGACTATTATTGTAATGTAATAATCTAATATATATATATATATATATATATATATATATATATATATATATATATATATATATATATATATTTCAATACTTCGATTCTAGACGGGCCCAGTGGTCGAGTGGTTAAGACGCTCGACTAAGAATTCAGAGATCGCGGGTTCAAATCCCGGTTTAATAGCAAATAAATTTTACTTCAATAATATGTGTAAATTTCCATTTAATTCAATCTTTAGCCGGGTTTTGTGACCAGGTCTGAATAGCCAGGTTCTTCCCAACCTTCCTGTTCCCCACATTCTTCCTCTCCCCACCCCATCTTACCACCTCACGTTTAGCCTCACAACATACCCCAATTGGAGATGCCATATTCCCATTGGCTCCAGACTGTTGGGAACAACTGGGACTCTTGTGTGGTATTCATTAAAAAAAAGATAATATATACGAAGAATATTACTACCAGAAGTACAACTCTATAACTAATAATGTTGCTAGTTTTACAACCGGGTTTGCCCGAGGTTCTAGCACTTGTTTTGTTCAAAAATTTGTAACAAACATGTTGGTTAGCTGTTGATATTTTCGTTCACCTAGAAACCAACAAATTTCGACCAGTTTGGTGTAAATTAGATGACGCCAAGTCTCGCAGGTCGGTGGTTTTCGCTACTTCTGACAAAAGTATTTCCGATTTAAAGTAAAATGTTATTGAAAACAAAATAATTAGATAGCTCGCATAAAATTGCCAATGCAGTTTGTAATACTTGATGATGAAAGAAGTTACCTGTACAAGACGTGTAAAATCGAAGGTAGTATGGATTCTAGGCAAGAAACCCGTTTACTTGACCATTATTTCACGCCAAGTTTTCTTGATCCCCGCCACCCCCTGCACGAAAACACAAAGCCCTAAAGGCGCAATCAAATTCGGAAAAAATCCATCCAAGCCCCAAGTGGGTGAGCGGGGCGCAGGGAGCGCCATCTCCCTCTTACGCCAGTCCCAAGTGTCGATTGCCGGGGATAGCCGGCGAGCTTGAGCCACTTGAGCTTTATCCCCACAAGGCATTTCGGATAAAACAGATAAAACTTTAGCCAACTTCAACCGTTATTCCGACTCAGACAGGTGCCGTGAAGAAATTTGTAGCACCCTGCACTATAGTGCTGTTCCTACTTCATTGTATTTGGGCGAGTATTTGTTTATTTGATGCTTTTTTTACCCGAGATTCGGGTGAAATCGATGAACTTTTAAGCGCTTTTTGAGAACAGAATTGTTTTTATGAGGACAAAAAGTTTTGGACACTAATCTAAAGAAAATCTCTTCACGTATAAAGTGATTTTCATATTTTAATATAAAAACCTTATAGATGGACATCATATAATATAAAATAAAACAACCAATTGCCTGCTGATTTAGCTTATGCATGTGCATTCTCGTGCAGTATGTTATCAGAGTTTAAGGCACAACTAAAACCTTATTATTTTCATGTGAAGTAATAAACATTTTACGTTAAAAATAATGATAAAACTATTTTCTTAAATGTTTTTTTTTTATTAAAAAAAGTTAATTTAATTTAATTTAGTGTCACAAAATTGGCATACTTCATATCTCGATATGCACATTTTTTCTAGAATACCTTTATATGTTTATAAAATATAACTTAAGCATAATTAAAAAAATATATTAAAACACTGGCAACGGTCAATGGGAGTCGGTAGGAGCCAGTGAGACTATAGCACCCCCAAATGGGGAAAGTTGTGAGGCGGTAAGAATTGGGGGAATGGAGGTGAATTGGAAAACTAAGATTAGAAAGTACCTAGTTATTGAGTTTTACTTTAAATTATGTTCGCTAAAGCTATTTCAAGTAGCTTTCCGGTTTTAATGGCGAGATGATACTGAGAGTAGTAGCTCTTACTTTTGAAGGAAGTACAAATATAATATTAAATAAAAAGAATACTCTGTTTTAAAACCACAGAATTTATTGTGATGAAGGCCAACCGGTTTCGCTTGGATCAAGCTTCGTCAGGGCACATATAATAACAGTTATTATATGTGCCCTGACGAAGCTTGATCCAAGCTAAACCGGTTGGTCTTCATCATAATAAATTCTGTGGTTTTAAAACAAAGTATTCTTTTATTTAATATAATGTCCAACCACCATGTGATTGCTTCTTACGAAAAAACAAATATAATAATTTTGATGATTTATATGTTTAAATAGAAAATAAACATTTTTATATGCAGTGTTTGCGTTTCTTCAAGTTTTGAACGTGTAATAATAAGGACTAATGTTCTGAATCAATTTTAAAAAAGACGGTTTTCTATATTAAAAAAAAAACCTTTACTATATAACACCACACTCAATCACCAACAAATGAAACTAACATGATTGTGTTAAACTTTAATCAGATGAGTTTTATTTGAGCAGGCGCCGAATCAGGCAACGACAACGAAATGTGTATAATTACAAGAAATAAAAATCTAGCTTTTTCTGTGGTTTTAAGCGTTAATTTTTCTGCGAGATAATAAGTATTACTTGCGATCGGGTCGCGGGGTCGCCGGAAAAAATCAGCAGCCCCAACGCGGGTCGCACCCAACGAAACCCCCGGCGTTATAAATTAAAAGCTTACGTTCTATTGCGGCTAAATACCTCGATTTATCATGTTAAACTGACGTTCGGCGGAGAGAAAGGGGGGTGGGGGCTCGCAGGAGCCGGGATGATATAGCGCGACGAATTGTGCCCGACATACGTTCTGGCACAATGCCTGTCAACGTTTTTATCCACGACGATTTTTTACCGACACAATAGTGTGTTAGTGGCACGCTTCCGTATTGGAGTATTTATTAGCGAGATTACCCTCATTACGCGATGGATGTTTTCATTTCGTCTCTTCTTCTGCTTAGACAAATTTAGGTCAAAAATCAAATCGACTGAAAACAGGTGAAATTCTTCAAGCCATCACTTTTGAAAATGTTGCCGTTAAGTGGTTAAATAGAAAATATTCTTTAAATGACAACTATGTTTAATAATTTACAACAGTACCTACCGTACTATTGTAGCAATTCTGCTTCAACCTCACATTTCAACACGCCTATGCGACGAATACAACATTTGAGAAACGTATACTCCGATGTCGCTGATATATTTAACACGTCAATATCAAACTATAAGTTTAGTTTAGTACAGTTGTTATCATCTGGAAGTGCTAAACTAATAGTTAGACCTATTACTTAGTATTATTTCTAATTTTGTAACTGTTAATTCATGGTAGAATTCCATTTTAGTGATCAAATAAAAACAAATTTATAACTTTATTCCACTTTTTTTATTTTTTGACTTGACCGGTTTCAGCCTATAACGGCCATCTTCAGACTAGTACAGGTTGTTCTTATTCTATGGCTTATATACTATTTAGTATATAATAAGAACAACCTGTACTAGTCTGAAGATGGCCGTTATAGGCTGAAACCGGTCCAGTCAAAAATTAAAAAAAGTGGAATAAAGTTATAAATTTGTTTTTATTTAATCACTGTTACTTAGTACTATTTTTTTTTCTTTTACAATATTTTGAACCTGTTATTTATTGAATATTATTAATTATTTTTTATCTGCTATTCAATACTCTTTTTTATTTTATTTTACATAATTTTTTGCACTTATGAGGTTATTGTTTAAAAAAAAATGTTAACATGTATGTAAAAGCCTGTAATGGGCGTAAATAAATAAATAAATAATTTAAACTGGTAAAGGCGTTTTTTTAATAAAATAAAATAAATTAACCATTAAATTTGTTAAAAATAAATAAAAATAAATTTCATAAAAATATTTTAAAAACCATAAAAACGTCTAGACTAAATTTTGATTAGTTTAGCGATTTGTAAAACTTTTGTTTTTTTTTCCATTTATTTAATATTTTCATTTCAAGCCCTAAAAGGTTTTACCTATTTGGGGTGGAAATGCATTTTTTTCTAAATTCATTATATAATATTATCAGAAATTACAAGTGTTTTTTTCACTTGTTTTCGACTACCAGACAAGGCATTTGCCCGTGTTGTGGCGGTTGGTAACACGATTGGCATGCCACGCTATTATATCACCATTAATTAATTATGCTGCAGAGAAAAGGTAATTTATACCCAGTACCGTTAAATAAATATTAGAATTGATCATTTCAAAATATTAATACAATAAATAGTAGAAAATACTCTCAGTATCACCCCGTTTAGATTCAACTATTCAGTATGAAAACGTTATTAAAAATGGCTTTAGTTGTATGTATTTGAATAACCTGTAATTTTTTTTAAATCTCTTTTTCCCTTTCTCCTTCCACTTCTTTTATTCATTCCATCTCAACATGCTATGAATTGTTAGCGTATTATGTTTATGGTTTTAGGCAATTGGGACTCTAGTGTGATTTCACAGGAAAGTGATTTAGTAAAATTAAGATAACTATGATAAATGGAACACATAAACAGTTCGCTTTAACTTTCACAGCCCACTTTATTAAAATTCAAAGGCCAGGAACACGTCGCTTCGATATTGCACTTTGAGTATATCCGACGTTGCCCTGGACAGATTGCGTGATTAACCCATGTTATGCAAGACCAATCACTTTTATTTGATTTAATTATAATATTTTCATCTGAAGATATTGTTAATTATGATAGTAATATTTTCAGTAATAATCTATTGAGAACATTACAGTTGTATTATCACGCCAGCAAGTTGATGCCAAAGAGGAGTTAATAAAATAGAAAAATGTATTTTATGTTATTTGATTTTTATGTTTTTGTTTTCAGCTTTACCTGTCACAACCGTTCAAGAATAAATTGTTGTTTATAGTCCGCCAACATATTCAAATGCCAATATTTCATCTGGAAATAATGCAAAATTGGACACATTGCAAATCACAGTCCAGCAATAGCATTATCATACATCATTTTTATGACCGACAGTGCACAGAGGACCGGCCTTCAGTCCGACGCCCCATGTCGATTCTGGCCTACCGTGAAATTAATGGTATTGAATTTAATTTGGGAGAAAAAACACGCAGGTTGTAGGCAGAACAATCATGACACATGACGGGTCATTCATTCAGCTGCACTTCAAAGGGTGCAATGCGGATCAAACCCGAACAGATAACGTCAAAAACAAATTGCGGGTGTTTTTCTTTACCGATTTGAAATATGAACCGACCGAATTGCCCCAACCTGATCAATGAATATGATAAAAAGGTTTTAGGATAACGTGTTTAGTTCGATCTTCCTATACTCAAATATCTTTCGGGGGTTTTAATTATAACTAACGACGTGGGTAAATTGACGAGATTCATTGTGAACTTGATCTCGGTTTATCTTTATTGATAAATTGTTGCCATACAACAAAATTTTAATTATTAGAAAATTTTTCTTGTTGTTTTTTTTTTGTGTAAAGATGATCCAAATAACATTGCACGTGTCTACAAAAAATGTTGTCAGCTGACTAAAGTTAGGTTATTCCATTTTTAATTTTGATTGTAAAATGTTGTTACGAGAAATTTATTCTGAAACAATTTGTCAATTATATTTGCGTAGAAAGCAATCACTTTGTGGTTTGACATTTTAAAGAAATGAAAAAATAACTTTGTATAAGACCACGAATACTATTTTAATTTTATGACCGACCGGTTTCAATTAACCTGATGATGTTTAGGCTAAGCGAAACCAGTCGGTCATAAGAATTAAAATAATATCCGTGGTCTTATTTAAAGTTAATTTTCATTTCTTTAATTTGTTAATTATTTATTTTTAGCTATATGAAGACAATATTCCATTTGTGCTTTTTATTTTAATAATTCTACACAAGAGGCTTTTAGGTTTTCCTATCATCTTTGGAAATTCTGTGTGGAGGTTCAAATAATTATGATTTCAATATGAAAAGCTGTGTTAACTTCATGATGCCAAAGCACATCCTTGAATAGGTATTGCTTTTTCAGATAAATATAGATGCGCCTGTTTCTTAGTCAAAATGAAATGTTGAACGACAAAATTTCCACAAACATTTCGAATCCCTATTAAAATCCACTGGCTATTATACTATGATCTTATCCCTGCCATAGGTAGCTACTATTCAAATTTCTCAAGGACTATAATACGGGTCTTAAATAACACCCTGAGTCCTTGAGTGAAACTTCAGGCGTTTGGGCAGAATTTGCATAAGTAGTTATGCAAATCGGTTAGGGCTCGTCCGGCAGAAGTCCACTTAGGCCCGGTTAGCCCTTCATTACCTGCATTGTGAGTAGAGGCCCTTGGACCCTTTGGTACGTAGAGCGCCCAAGCATCAAAGATCGATCACGACGATTTTCTACGGAGATGAGATAATGCCGGTATGCTCAACGATAGACTAGTTGGAGCGGATACTTTTGGAGCTTTTTTTAATGGCTTCAAGCAAAGATCTGGACCTGCATATTCAGGTTTTTTTTTTATTATTTGTGATGAATAGAGAAAAAATAAGATATTTTAAACAACTGTAATTTCGAAAAATGGTATCTCCGATTAGGAGAATGTGGTGAGATGGATAAAAGAAGGAGGGAGAGAGGAAGGTTAAGAAGTACCTGAGAATTTAGATGTTCTCACCAAACATAGTTAAAGTCATTTCAAGAAACGTTTCGTTTCTTAAAAGATGTCCTTTATAAATACACTGAGAGTACATTCCACTCCTAAACGAGTTTCAAACATATAAAATTGTATTTTAATTTCCGTAGGTATGTAAATATACCCATATAAAATATACTAAATCTCTTTTTAACTCCTAGACATAATATTTTTTATCGATTTTGTAATCCAACTTTATATACTATACAATATCACCAAACTGCTGCATACAACCCGAAAAAATAGATTCATTCACATCGGAAATTAGCGACATTTCTCCGCAAGCCTCACAATAGTGCGCCTCTCTACGACACCATACTCGTAGACAGCCACCCTCCGAA
This sequence comes from Drusus annulatus, assembly GCA_022651775.1. Lineage (NCBI taxonomy): Eukaryota > Metazoa > Arthropoda > Insecta > Trichoptera > Limnephilidae > Drusus > Drusus annulatus. The sequence goes on along the minus strand of JAGWCC010000311.1, from coordinate 470,553 downwards.
TTCGACGTGCTTCCAGCGAGCGCGTCCGGTGGACGTTACCTCGTAGCGGCGTAGCGCCGTGTCGCTGTGTCGCTGTGCGCTGTATCGCCGCGAAGGATCGTTATTGTGTGCCGTTCTTTAGTGGTTCCTGTCCGCGTGCAAACATCGACGGGCTATTTATTACCGCAATGCTTCCGGTTATTTATATTTTTATAAATTTTATTCAGTGTCTTGAAATGTTTAAATGGTGCGTGAAAGGTGATTTATGAGCGATGTAATTGTTTTACAGTATGCACGGGGTGTGTGGAAAAAACTAAATTTATTAACTAGCAAACTTTCAAAGTTAATAGTAGTTTGCTCAAAGATTTATATAGATATTCAAATGTGTGTAAAATTACAAATTTGTATGGTTTTTTTTGTATTTTTAGGCAAAAATTTTGATAATTTTTTAAATTTGTAATCACAATGAAAATAAACTGCAAACTTTGTAAACGACAATGGTAATTAGAAACAAGGAAAAGTTTTTATTTTACAAAAGAAACAGATTCGATTTCAAATACGCATCATTGGACTAAATCTTAAAACTTTCGTTAAATATGGTTAAACCTATACATTCCATGCAACGTAATAAGGCTTATACGTTCGATAAAGATTCGTCTGAAACACGATATTTAAAAAACAATTATTGATAAAAATAAGTTTTACGGAGGTAAGAACCGACGATTGTACAACATATCTGTAAACATTATATTTATCAAAAATAAAAATGCTCCGACTCTCACAGTCATTATATAGATGTCAACACTGCATTTTAATTTTAAAAAAACATGTTTGTCGAACAACTGTTAAGCGGAAGCTTTTTTTTCTAACCCTTTCTCTCTAGGTTAGCTACACCAAAACAGTATAACATAAGTTTAATTCGTTCCTACCTCGTGGAAATAGAATATCAGTTTCACATTGCGTATACGAACACTTTACGTGATGTATAGACTTGCATATTGCATTATACTGTGACAGAGCAGCCAGTGGTAGACACGACCGATTTATTGGAATCGTAAATCGCAGACGATTGCGATTCGTTGTCGGGATTCATTTATATGAACTGAATCGAATTTGCGATCTGCGGGGTATATTTTTCCTACTTGAATGTCACTGTTTTTCCATTTTTTTACCAACGCAACAGTTTGTAACCAGTATTTTGCGGAAATGCTTCATCCAGGGAAAAAAAGTGATTTTTTAGGAAAAACGTTTTATCGAATGAATTCCCAGCCATCTTAATACGAAAACTAATGTGTTTTATTACATATAAATGAGTTGTGTTTGAAAATACTTCATTGTCAATTTTTGGTATATAGGATAAAACTGTAGTCCATTATTGATTTATAAAACGGGTTTTTCAAAAAAAAAAATACAACGATAGATGACATAAAAACTCTCCTTTATAATAACATAACCGTCAGAATATTATCACTTCTTTGTTTAAATAACCGGATATGAATCAGTGTTAAATGGCCTGAGAATAAATAGCAGATAGGATGACTATTACGTTGGAGGGAGCACTTTCTGCTTTGGTTTGAGCGATAGCCCCAACGCAAGAGCTTCAAGTACCCAAATGCACCATCGCTCTTCACATATATGAAACTGCAGTGTGTTATAATATCACTGTACAATATTGTGGAATTTGCTATATTTTATGAAAATTGTTCCTGTGCCGTGTTCAGATCGCATGGAAATTGAATACTTAGAATTAATTGAATAAAACTCTGAAAGTGTCTAACAAACCTTTCCTTATTTTCCAGGTTTATTTTTTTATTTTTACTTTTTTTGTCACACCAGATAAAACATAGGTAGAATTCGTACTTCTGATTTATTTGATATTTCGGTCTCACCGATTTGACAAGTTCTAAGTTAAATGACAATCTGTCTTCATTATCCAAATCTGAATAGCCAAATATCTCCAACCTATAGTTCCCTTTATTTTTTTCTCCCCCGCGCCATTATGCTTCTGACATATTTAATTTTCCAATTGATATAACTCAGTGACACTTGGTACAAGGATCAAATAGATGAAATATGGCATATTTAACATACCCAATAATAATTTCATTTCAATACACAGATTTAACTTGTACATTATTTTACCTCTATTATAATAATCAATATTTTTATCAATTCGTTATCGATGCTTCGGACACATTCAATACAAGAAATGCTTTCCACTAATACCGATTTGTTGTTAGTTATTTAATGGCTTATTGCAGGTTTAAAAAAATACATTTAAATTATTTTCACGGTTTCTCCTTATCTTTTTGTTTATTACACCTTGATAATTATAAAGATAAAGAGTAAAAATTCTAATAATATCATCAAGCGAGTACAAAAAAAATATTAATACAATACAATTATTCCCTCAGAGACCATAAAAGATCTTTAAATTAATCGAGAGCGTGTTGCCGGTATGATTAATAATTTATAATAATATGCACAGTAGAAATTAGCGTACGCGTGTATGACAGGAGCTATCTGCAATCCCAGAAGGCCGCCCTTCTGCGCAGTAATGGTAACAGCCCTATCCAGGGGACTCGGAATGCAAATTTACGAGTGGGTGGTCGCGTATCTGATTTTTTTCATTTTAGGAAATGCTCCACTAGGCATTGAAGCTTAAAAATATTTAAAAAAAAAAACATATTGAAAAAAGTACAGCAATCAAATGATACATGTAAAATGTTTGGTAACTAGATTACTTAATTACAGGGAGGAAAGAATAAAATGAATATTTCAATCTTTATTTTAGGTGATAAAAAGTGTTTTCCCCCTTCAAAGTAAGTTAATTCCTAATAATTATAAAACTTATTACATCTTTACTCTCGAAAGAAACTTTGTACAATGTGTTGGTTTATTGAATCGTACCTTTCTCTTATCCCGCTATTATTTTACACAAGGCTGCGGAATTTATTATTAATATAACAAAATGGGATAAAATCTCAAATATTTGATTTGACACTATAACAGGTTAAATTACGGCCATTAGAGGTCATTGTGCCCATCCGGGATATGCAGAGTAAAAACTTTCTCTATACTACTTTACGCTGCAGACAGGTCGTTAAATTTTAAAACGATACCCCACTGAGCAGGGGTGCATTCATCCCTCAGCAGGGGAGAGGGTTAAACAGATTATGAATTACGATATTTGAACGGGGAGCACAGCGACAAAAGGGGTGAAATAACGCCCGTTTGGGTGGCGCATTGTATCGTGTTTTTTACTTCCCATATCCATACGATCGCTAATTGTAAAATGGATGCCCCCGCTCGCTGTCCGCACTCGCAGGTTCGACAATTTAATTTTAAACAAAACAATGTACACACATTATCTTTTTTACTAATGTGTGCTTCGGCTTGCTTACAAAATATTGTGTTTTGATTTCCGCCTTTTGGGACGATAAATTTATACATTTTATATTACTTTTATAATAATAATTTCATCAATGCTTTTATTTGAAATTTGAACCCTTTTACATATATATTTCGTAATTTTTTTCTACATAGTAACAGCTGAAATGCGTTTTTTGTTGTTGTTTTTTGTATTTATTCTAGAGTTTGTATTTTTACTTCAAGTTTGAATGTTTTTATTGGTTAAAATACATTATTGCATCCAAAACTACAAAGCGAATTTTTGATGTCTCAAAAAACAATCTGTAACTTTCGAAAATCAGTTTTTAATTTCTTCCTGAACAATTACGTTTTTGACACATAGGAGGTATTTTCGGGTTGACGACGATATTTTAATGAGTTGGCGTAAACAATTATTTAATGATGGCCCCTGCAGCGCAAGTGTTGTACCTACTCCAATTAGGTACTTATCACATGTTATTCAATATATTATTATTAAAAAATGTATACGTATATACAGGGTTATGTATGTTTAAACAAAAATGTGTTAATTTAATCTAAAACACCTGTTCATTTTTAATCATTGAACCTGTTTTTAAATTCAGATTTGCTGCAATAATGTGTTTGCTTTCATTTAAAATTACGATTCATTAAATGCTTGGGTAGTGTCAGTCGTTTCATTGACCGCAGTACAATATTACGATAACAGCATTTTAAACAAAAAATTAACACCACAAACGAACGAAGTTACGAATCGACACAATAATATTGCAGTTTATTTATTCGAAAGAGATATAAATAAAACATCATTATGGAAACAATAAATCGTTCAGTATACCATTGTGAACACATAATAAATATTTACGTAAGTGAAATATCACGAGATAAACAAAACTACTGGGTGCAGCTTGTTAAGGGGGGTGGTTATTGTATTTGATTTACAGTGGTGTATTTTAATTGAAGTTTTATGTTATAAGTCTATTTGCAAAAGATTTTTAGTTTATCATTTACTGACAGAAATATATGTTTAAATTAAATTTGAATGGCATTACGCGGGTACTGTTTTTACAGTAACCATAAACAATTAGGTGCGAACGTAATCTTATTAACATTAAAGATTTATTTTTTTTTAGTCAATATATAATATACATATATTTTTAAATTATCATATAGTTGTTAGATCACTATCAAAATAAAATAATGGTATTTGCTTTCCATCTTTATTTTTAAATCACCAATAAAATGTTATTTAAATAACCCGCTTGTTTGTTTTTCTTCTTTATATTTGAGGAAACGCTTATTTTATTTTACTATACATATACGTTTATTGCATTTTTCATACTTAAAGCTTAGTTTTTCAATACAATACTTTAACATCGCTTCATTGCTAAGATATTGAGAAATATACCTAGTACATATTGTAATGTTTTTTTTTTTAACTATCATGAATATTCAGCTCCCTAAACATATCCCTATAACATATCGTTGCCGGAAAGGTAAAAGTTTACACCAGAAAACTTTACAGTTTTATTTGTTTACAATCAAGTCTTCAGAACCTGGTTGGATTTTTGAAAAAAAGTCAATTCAGGTAACTCAATGCTCTCATTGAGTTACTTGAAGCGACAAAAAGCTTTAAAAAAATCCCAAACTTGTTTTGCTTGAGTCAAGCCTTCCAAATGGTAAATATATACTAGATGGCTAGAGAGCCACGAAATTCTTCAGAATCAAACGAGAGTCAGAGCATTCGATGCATAAAAAACTGCATATTTAACTCATTTTTGACCAAAGTGTCGCTTAAGCCCTTTTAACTTTCTAGTGATGATATATCGTGGCTAAGTGTTATTTGCTGAGCTTTATGCTGTAGCATTTGTTTCTCTTGCATGAAAAAATAATACATTAACAATGACAATAATACCAAAAAGTAACTATCAACGCGACACTATATTATCGTTTTAACTAGGCACCTGCACCCAAGAAAATATGGTTCATTATACATATTATAGAATCTGAGAACGGCCGTTAAAAAATAAGGTTTGAAAACTTATTTGCTTACGATTGTGCTAGGAACATAACTTCCGCTCCTATTCCATTATTAGGTGCTAAATACCTATATTATCATCTCTACAACGTCTGGAATTTTTTTCCACTCCAAAACTACCTCTTCGTTTCCTATATTGTAAAGCTTCCTTTTGTGCAAAACCGAGTATTATTCAATAAGCTCTACAAAATTTCCAACTTGAATTTTTCCGATTTTCAATAATCTTTTCTTCTATTTTCGTAGAAAGCAAATACTTTGTGGTTTGACATATTTAATGAAATGAAAGAATAATTTTGTAAAAGACCACAGATTTTATTTTAATTTTTACGACCGACCGGTTTCACTTAGCCCAAGTATCATTAGGATACAAAGTTAAACTAAACAGAAAATACAAAGTGTGCGTATAGGGGAGAACAAAATATTAAATTAAATAAGAGAACAGTAAGAAAACAAAAGAATAACAATTAAATTATAACAACGAAACAGAGAGAAAGAGATAGATTATATAAATTGAAAGAGGCAAAATGTCAACTGAGAAGGTGATAAAGGAATAATGAGAAATTTTAAATGGTTACAAGATATATCGTATACATAATTAACTGATTGTTGAGAATATTACTATTAATTTTTATTTCTTTCTTTATTTCTAGTGCTTCTAAATTATTTAATCTGTTACCATAACCATTTTTGTGGAGAATATGAGCATCTTTGCTTTTATTGAAGGGATGATCTTTTTCAATTTAAAACGGTCGTTAAAATTAAAGTAAAATCTGTGGTCTAATAAATACAAAGTTATTTTTTTAAATTTCAAAATTTTTTTTTTCTAATTTCACAAATATTGCTATTATGGATTTCCATAAGATGCATACCTCATGATGGAATTACCGAAACGAGCTGAAAATTGTTCCGTTGACATAAAAATCTCAGATACAAAAGCTGTGCAAATTTGATAGCACACGAGCTCTCGTTTAAGAGTTTTTATTGTTTCGGAAACAAACACTTTGTAAACAATTGTAAAAAATGCTATATTGTTAAGTTGAAACGTAATTTTTGACATGTGTTTATTTTATCTACTATTTTTTTATTATGATTAATTATACCGTAATATTTCTAATATTACTTAGTAAATAGATACGTTATATGGATAACTTCGCATCATAAATGTCTTCTGCCTTCGTTCTTCGATTAATTAACAATTTCCTGAAGCGAATCACTGAAACCAATCAGTCCCAAGGCGTGATTGCACATTCACACCGCTTTAGGCGTCAATCGAGCCGTTCTTCCATCAAATTTCAATCACGGCTTTGGTGACGGTTCGAACCTTAATGCGCGAAATTGTTACATGGGTCGTTAAGGGGTTAAAACTCAGGTGGTCTGGGCTACCTGCGGGCGGGAAGGGTTGAACAACGCGGATGGACACGTAATCTCGATCGAAGCAATCGATGCCTCGACTCCTGGGTTGGCAAAGGGGGTTGAACTTGTATCGATTGGTAGAAATATAATACATGTTTGGTTTATTTAAGTGCTGTTCCCAGGGACAGAAAAAGTGATAAACATAGGAGCGCTGAAGAGATCACCCGATAGAAGTGTGTTGTGTTCGTGTCGGTGTGTCTCAAGTAAGCTCATTTTTTCCTCATTTCTAAATATTTTAACAACCGAAATTATTTTTTGAGCAGATAAATAACTTCTAAAGCCTGTCTGAGCCCTGGGAGTCGAAAAGTCTTATGTACTCAGATGAAATCAGTTTTCTTTAAAATCGTTATAGATCAAACTTCCAGGAAAATTTTTGTACATTGATTACTATGCTGGTCTCATAGACGTGTAGAGTAACACATGGAAAAGTTCATACAGCAGGGAGGACATTATTGCGATTGAAAACATGATCATCCACTTGTACAGTAAAAAAACGCAAACAGTGAGCTTTGGCGTCGAGAATTTAAATATTTGGGTTGGCGAGGCTAACTATTTTTTGCTCGCAACGTCATTTCCGTGATGAAGCTCTGAAATATCCATTAACCTTTTTTAAAATTAATTCAAGCCATTTTGCTTATTGCATGTTTTTCATCTCTTCGATGAGAGAAAAAAAGAGTGTTGACATTTGGAGACTTAAGGGAGAAGTAAAACTATCAAGTTTTGCGTAAAAATATATCAGTTTTAATAATATTTCCAAAATTCTTCAGAAATTTTCGACCAGCGTACAAAAAAGTCAAACATCTTACAGCCCATTTTCACCACCTACATAATAATAAACGTTTAAACAAAATAGTCTGGCTTAAAACTAAGCATGATCCGCATATATTACACAAGATCATATCGTGGGGTTCCATTTTGACTTTCAAATCCATCGCATAATAATTTACATTGTGTGTTAACCTCAGATTTGGAGTAGATAGCTTCCGGTCGGGCGAAGGTTGCGGAGGGGGGGGGGGTGCTGGCGGGGCCTGTGTCAATGTTGACTGTACATTATCCGCACACAGGCAACTACCCCATCGTAAATACTAGGAACTAGTGACCGTCGTTCTAGAACAAAGTGCCTACCCGCAGGTACACCGTAACGACATGTCTCGACTATATTACACACTGCGGTAATTGCATATAGTGATTGATGATTACCCCTTGATAATTACAATCTGTTTGGGTTAAGATAAAAAAATAATGTCGCGCTTACTAAAAACGAATTCCAAAGAGCGATCACTGGTATCTCCCAAATTTGAAAAATCTCTCGGTTAACTGACCATGAAAAATTTTGCACTAATTGAACGTGATTAACATTTGTTTTCTGGAAAAATCTTTAAGCTGTTATTCTATACCTGAATACTGAAAATTAAATAGGACATACGTGCCAAATTGTTGATAACAAGATACACTTAAAATAAGATAAGATGTGTAATAAAAAGATATATTGTTTAAAACAACTTTTATTGAGTTTCAAAAAATATATTCCTCTAAACACGGTTAGTAAGTGGATTTAAACTTTATAAGTAAAAAAACGGCACGTTTTCCTTGAATATTTGCTTTAAATAGGGATTAAGTGCCATGCTTAGGTTTTTTAAGAAGATAGTAGGTTAGAATTATAGATAAATTACTTTACCTCTTTTAATATTATTTAGAACACTAATCAAATAATTTTTAATAGAAAATCTTATAATTTTCAACAGTATGTTTCTTGCAGTAAAAGTAGAATATTATACAAGATAAAATGATTAACTACGAATAATGTTAAACCCTTAATCTATTCATTTATTATTTTTTCTACTACCGCTGATTATTATTATTTAAAAAAATAAAACAAAAATGAATCCCTTATATATTATTTAACTTATTATATTAAGGTTTTTTACAAATGCGTCAAAATATTGTTAGATTAAGATGTATGGTCTATAGGGATGTACCAATTCCATAATTATTTTAGTCCACCACTGCTTTTTTTCACAATTTCAACTTTTTTGCACCTCTCTAGATTATTGTGAGTGTCTCGAATACTCACCATTGTCGGATCTTAAGAACTGAATTTCACCCAATGTGCTGTAGAGATTTTCAGATATACAGTGTTAATAGAATATTCTGCAGCCGTTTTAAGATCTATTGGTATTTATTTATTTATTTATTTTATTTATACTGGGTTTAACAGATTTTTCACTTACGTGAAAAAATCCATTATAAAAACCAGTTCTTAGGTATCACATTAAAAGGTTTTCTATCACCGACAGTTTTAATCATTGTATGTACATTTTCTGAAACCATGGCATGGCGTCACTCTCTTCCCTTTCTTGATCAAAGCGAAATTTCGGTCATAATAATAATAATATGTGATAGCATAATAATGGCACGATAGGAAAAAAATGATGGATCTCGCTAAATATGCCCTTGTTTACTAAGTAGAACCACAAAAAACATTATTTTATTTTTATTCTGCCCGCAGCAGTTATCATTCTTTATAAAAAAATTGGTGGTGAAATTTAAAGTAAATGTTTCATATGTACAAGAGTTAATCTTTGCTTTCTCTTTTAGATATATACCGTTGCGCCACATGTGTATTAAAGCCTTATTCGTATATGTACCTACTCCACGATTAAAATTTGACAGTTGCCTTGTGAATTAGATTTGGGAGTGCGTTAGAGTCGGGGTGAGTAGAACTTGCTGTAGATTCATTAATGGTGTGCACATATCTCTGTTTTGCACTGTGATTTTTGCACATCCATTTTCATTTGTTGTAAAGCTCTTCCAGCTTTTCTTTGGTGCAATTCAAGACGAGATTTAATATCAAATAACTCGTATTAGAATCTTTGCACTTAAAATATCGTAATTTGCACATGTATCGGTACGTTTATATCCTGAAAACTGTGTTGTAGTACTTTATTACTGGTGAGGAACTTTTGTCGATTTATTAGTACTTTTCGAAAAAATCTCATTCGTGGAACTTTTCTAGCACCAGGAACCGGTTCCAAAAAGAACTGGATAAATAACCGGGTCCTCGCTGGTCACCGGTAACTGGAACCGCAGGTACACCCAATTCTAATATCGACTATCTCTACTTATAAGACACTTTGGACAAAAAATAAAAAAAGTACGCCAGAAATAACCAGTTCGTATTAAAATCGGGACTCCAATATTCCTTTTCGGATCTTACACGACCATAATGGCTTTCGTGTCGTGGTAAAGAGTTGATTTGTGCTATTATTTTGTTCTCGTCGTCAACAGTAAATGTTCTACGTTTTTTATCACCACGACCTTAATTGAACGTGGTATTGTGTAATAACCTGTTTTTAGTTTAAAAATCAGCGAATATATTTTTTTCGGAACCTATTTCCTATTTTATTTTCAGTATTAGTCTTTTTAACAGCTACTTCTAATTCAACTAGTAATAAATAAATAAATTATTGAAAGTATACAGATTGAAGCAAATAATTTTAATTTATATAATGTACTTACAATTGCTCTTAGTCGTTTACACAATTTATGTATTTATATATCCCACTTAAAAAAAGAAACACTAATGACACATAAATAAATACATTCTTCACCAGTCCAATATTTTCACATGTACACAAACCAGGAATACCAACATGTGAGCAGTCTGAAGTTTGTGTTTTTAGTTTAAGCGTAATATGTTTACCTTAGAATTGAGCAATTCAACATGTATCAAATAGTTTTTTTTTCATTTATAATTAGGCCAGAGTCGTGAGATCATTTTAAAAGTTCAATATGGTATTTTTGTGAAAGGTCCATACACGATAACAAATTTTGCGAGAAATTACCAAAGCAGTTTCATCTGCATACAAAATATACTTTATATGTCAAAAGTAATTAATAAAAGAATCATACATTATGTTTCAAATTGAACCTAATATGGGACCTTGAGGAACGCCTGTCAAAAACTCTTTTTTTTGCTTGGTGTTCAATAGTTCATCATTTTATTATTATTCAAATTAAATAAGTTCTGTTAATTTTTTGACTTTTACTAGAGGAGAGCACCCAAAGGGGTCTATAAACCATTTTCTGTCTAACATACGATACATAATGTTTGACAGTGCCCTTGGAAGGTGAAACATATACTACGCAAACATTAATGTACATATAAGAACATGGAAACAGAGTTAACGCTAAGATTTTCATCGTTAAAAACAGTGATTCATTCGTAAAAAAATATCGGCGTACCTCTACTGTTTAAAAATTATAAACGATGATAAAAACAACTCTACGGTATTTTGTGACCTGTTTATGTGCAAAGACTATGAGTCTGGATATCCCTGCGTATAGTTTACACTCTTATAGGACATTTAAAAAAATATATTATGCGTTTCACCGCATAAAAAATTGTTTTCTACTCTTCTGTTTCCATTGACACATGATCAAATCCTGGCTTCTTGCTATCCACATTTCTATTTTCTTAATGTTCAAAGTAAGCATCTTCAATTCAACAAGCATCTCGTATATAATATCTGGCTCCGTAATCATCCCGTGTTTATCAATACATAGGCCGAGGAGGGGATAAGTAATGCCAAATCCCCACACCCGAGATCATTACTTGAGCCCCCGCTAAGCCCGGTCCCTCACTGAGACTTATCACTCGCTCAGCGACAACTTGGGAAGTCAACAGTAACTGATCCGGCCGCTTAATAGAATCTGAACTATAATACCTGGATAATAAGCATGCTGAAATCTTTGGAATCGTCCTAATTTTAAAATTTGTTGCTGGAAATACATTTAAAATTGGAAATTACGTGCAAATAGGCAAAAATTTTAACACAAAAACAACGCGTAAGAAATCCATATGCAGGAAGGAGTGCAATTAAGGCATCACCATTCACCATGATGGTGTGAGGCCGAAAGAAGTAAGGGAATTGAAAGAAGTGAGGGAAGAAGAAGGTTTGGAAATATCTGAGCATTCCGATATACCTGTACTTACACTTACAGTTATGTCATTACCTCAGTGATACGGGAGTATTTTACACTACGAATTGAAAACATTTCATTTATTCATGTGAAATAACTACTAATATAACTAATTATCGGGATTTTTGTCGGACCCATAGATTGCTTACTTAACTTACCGCAATGCCTTGTAGGCCATCGTAACTATTCTAATCATCATGTTTAGGTGTCTTTTACTTCATATGCTGTTATAAAGTTAAGCTACATGATCATACTGTTATACGTATAAGTTAATTAGTGATTGTAAGGAAAAATAATAAGGACGTAAGTAAAAAACAATGAAACATATCACAAAGGAGGGGATACTCAAAGGTACAGGCTTTTATTGGTATATTTAGCGTATGCAAGAGGCAGGCATTCGTTTATTTAAATAATATTATGATATGAAAACAAATTAAAAATTAACTTGACAAAGGTCTTAACCATTTTGATAACCACCTGATTCTCTAAACTCTTTGAGCTCTAGAGACTTAACATTTTTTTCCATGATAAAAAAATAATTGTTGAGTTTTAAGCTCGGGCGTGTTAAGGGAAAGATTCGTTTTTTTTAAACTGATCAATACTGTCCATTTATTTCACACAAATAGAATGAATATGAAGGGCTTAGTAAATACACCTTCAGCAGCTTTAGCCCCTGCAATTATTGTTGGTGGCTCGTGTTTGCCGAAAGAGTGTGCCGCTGACAGAATCTATTGGTCAGGCGCTTTGTTCCGTAGCGAGTTTTCCACCTCTAAAAAATCCATGTTCTGTGCTACGAAAAGTATGATTCATTAATTTTGAATAAATTTCAAATAATAATATTAACAGTTTATTACACCCTTTTTCCTGAAAAGACTACAAGGATGGAAATAAGTAATTTTCAGAAATCCTTTTCAATAAAAAGTTATAAGTTTATACAAATAATGATCGACATAATATATTTGTCTTAAAATTGGCAAATATCTGACGAATATGCAGACAGATGGACGTAGAAATAAGTCCCGGAAGAAAGAATGGCGCTATCCAGTGAATATAATACTTTAGTCGGGTCATGCACAGAGGTGGTGTGACAGAAGACGTATGAGACTGGTAATACATATTAATCAAGCAAGGAGTCGGTGTTGAGATAGATTTGGTTGAAGGTTCATCTACTCTTGAGATGAAATAGCGTCATGGTTATTTAGTTAAACTAACAAACAAACAATCATGCTGTTTCCCAGGAGGATAGGCAGATATGGTAGACCGCCACACAATTCTGTATTGGCACACCCTCCTTGCTTCATTCACACTCATGCATCGTCTCGATATATACTCTTCTGCTGACTATTGACATGACCACTTGGTCAATATTTGACTCACTTGGTCGTGTCATTTCTTCCTCGGTAAAATTTCTCTTCTTTCCATGTCTAGTTAGTTAGTTTGTTAAACTTTCTTTACCCAAGCACTTTCATTCCCTTTCAGACTTAAGAAGTTTAAACATAACTATTCGTTTTTATGATGTCTTTCAAAGTCTGTCACGTTTTTCATCTGTGACAAGAATGTTGACACACATATTTTGGAAAGATAACCGTTTCATTTAACCGCTTGGGCGAACGCCGGAAAAACATGATCTCGTTTAGACCAAGAATGCCTCACTTGGTAACGCAGTCATTAAGAATAATGCGAAGAAGAATGATAATTTATCGTAACTGAGTTCGCAGGATGTTAGTTTTAAGCCAACAAGGCTTTAGATTCCACTAATAGCTGGGCTTAACCCCGCGCAGAGTAAACTCGGCTTCAATTCCCAAGTGCGGAATAATGATGAGTACTTGGGGATATTTTATTATGTTTTTCATCAATTGTTTAATTTTTATATAAAAACTAATAGATTATAATTTTTGAATCTTTCACTTTGATACATGTAACATCTGCTTGTATCGTGTTTCTCGGAACAAGGGTTGGCTGTTCACTTTTTAACGGATGCATTTTTATGGTTCTTAAGTATTTATACTGATAAAGTTTGACGAAGACAGATCATCTTTAATTAATAAATGTTTCTAGCGTTCAAAAGCCAAATTATTGAGATACCAAATTTAACTAGTAAGTAACATTGAAAGTATTCTGTGAACAGTCAACGTAGTTACATCGTAACAAAAACATTTTAAGTAACGGTTGTGAGATTGTTCTTTTTTTAAATTTCTCTCCTGAACAAAAAAATGCACTAATGAAATAATCTTTACATACATAATACCTGCTATAGCTTTGACCGTGACATGTGATATACAAATAAGATCTTGTTGCTATATAGAGATTTAAAATTCGAACATTATCTAAGTATGATAAGACCTCTACTCTATACTCCCGGATGGGGTAGAGGTCCGAGTCCGAGTTTCGGTCGTTTCTTTTTTTATTTTCTGATTCATTTTCGTTGAAGGTTATTAACATTATTTCAATAATTAGTAGGTAATAATTTTAAAAATATTGTTTTATATACGAGTAGCACCTTAAAGTATTTAGCGTATAAAGGCGGATCACCAGAAATACAACTTTTAATAAAAAATATATTATAATTCCTTCAGTAAAAGTTATTTAAAAAAATTATCGTTTATATTATAATTTCGTAAAATTTTCACCCAAAATGCAATTTCTTTGCACTAAGCCGAAAAAAACAAGCACTGCCATAAATGTTTAGCCATGCATTTATTATCGAATTGCAATTTTTCAATACGTTGATTAATGAATCTTACTATTATTTTGAAGTCGTTACTAAGAGATCACACGATCCACGGGGTGTTAGTCCAGGTTAAGGGTGAAGGGGAAAAGCAGCCTGTGTCCAGTGACCAGCTCCTGCCACCTCCGAACCGTTATCCGCGGAGTGCGGCGTACAACATAAAAATTAATGGGCCTGCAATAACATTAATTGTTTTCCATTGTTGGGGACATTTGATGCTGGAGACAGTAGAACACACACAGTCCTAGGGGCTACAGGATATAACAATCCGAGCCAAAGTATGATTTACAGCACGTATCCTGTGTCCTGTAAGGCTATTAATTAGTATCCAGACTATTACGTAGGAGGCTGTATCGGTATTTAATAAGAATTGATGAGACACGCAATCAGCAATTTCGTTTCAAATACGAGATATTATTTAACCAGTTAACGCGTTATTATCTTTATGAAGAATACACATACTTCATCCCTCAATGTGAGTAAATTTTCATTTTTGATCAAAAATGAGCTTTATTTTACGTAGGTAATCTTGAATGATTGTTTTGATGCCGGCGAAATGTGTATTGGAAGTGACATACTTCGCTTCAACGGTGAGCTGAAATATCTACGATACATTCTACTAATGATGCATTCGTCAACTTAAAGTATCCAGGACGCGTTATCGATAAACTTTGGCTTCTTCAATATTCTGGAGTCACATCATCATAAATATATGTCTTTGGAATGGATTACACATTATTTTCTTTATGCTACCAACTTGCAAAAAATACGTTTTCAATATTTTGTGCAGTTTTAAAACCACCGTAAAGATCAAGTTCAAAATGAGATTCGTTGTTGAAAGAAGTTTTTTAAAGCTGACAAAAGGGTAGGTAATACAAAATAAACCGATACATACAACTTTGGATTAAATTTGTAACCAGGAAGTACAAGGTAAGTTTTATGAAATATTCAAAAATAACTTCATTATTGCAATAATATTAACAACGTTGAAATGCAATTTAAATTGTAGGTTTCGCCTGGTCATAAACTTGGATCCGCCACTTGCCAAGAGGTCGTGCTTTTCATTTAACCACGTCACCTTTTTTCCAACCTAATTGCAAGATAAAATTGTAAGAAATATGAAACAGTATTAATGATTTTCTAAAAATAATATATATTGTATTAGAGACATAATCTCAAGTTAACAACGTGAAAGTGAAATTATTTATTTCACAGTAGCAACACCAAAAAATGAACAGTTATATTAAAGCCCCGCTATGTTCGGAATGTTTTTTTGATGGATTATATTGGTCTGTTGAAAAATGAAAGGTTTGAAGGGGTCGGGTGAGGGACTAGCCCTTTCCACCGCGGCCGCTGCCCAGCGGGTGATCACCTTCACCATTGATTTATGTGGCAGACCTTCAAAGGAATTCCTACAAACCTCCGGCATTATTGTCGATACGTCATCGCCAGTATTGCCATCAAGAGAAAAACGAGCCAACGTTTAAGGAAGAAGAACAAATATCTTGGCTCTTTTTTCTTGTTGAAACATTTTTACAACATGAAATAACCCGTCAAATAACGGAACTTTGTAAAATTTATCTTTAACCCTGATTTAATTTCATCGTAGTCTTAAAGTAACGTAAAACCCTTTTAAGGACAGAAATGTGTATATTTTTAAAGATGTGGATATCATACCCTTAAAAGGATTTTTTTTATATTTCGTACTGCTAAAAGAATGTTTTGTTGAAAAATTGTTTCATAAGGAGTGCTTCAGGTAAGCTGTCAAGATTTATTTAGGTTAAACGTGAGGTTATTTTATAAGTATGAGACTCTTTGTAATATTTCTTTTAGACTAATAAGTTTTCACTATCAACAGGAGAGAACTAATATTTTTTTTATTAATGCATCTGTTGATTTTTAAAGATTTGTTATTTGCAGTTATTTTCAATACGCGTTGCAGCTGGTTTACTTTCCAAAGACATCGTCAAACTGTATAAAAAAGTTCGACAGTTTGACAATACCTTCAGAAAAGCGATACTATGATATTGCGTAATAAGAACCATACAAATAGTTTTCAAATGTTTTTTTGTTTTAATTCTAACAATACATATTTCAATAAAAAAAACAGTAATCATTAAAATAAAGTTCTACAAAGTAAACGCAATAACAATTATTACGAGAGTGTTTGTTTTTAATCCACTAATAAATGGCGCTATATAAATTGTCCAATCAATAATTACTAGACTTTCTCATTAAGAAAATCTTCCTTCATAACACAGTACGTACAAGTATGTATACACGTTTTAATCAAGCCAAGTACGAACTTAAGCCAAATGGAAAACTGCTGCTGGCGAAAGATAAACTACTCTGAAATTGCATCAAATATGGGAGTTCACGTGACAGGCAAAATTAAGTCATTATGTGGGTTTTTAGTGTCACGAGAGTGTGGTTGGACTGACATTATTATTTACACGGACGAAGAAAACTTTTATACATAGTACAACGTTGATGGTCATTAGCAAATTAACTGGAAAATATACAATCTGTTTGATGTACTAGTATGATGAAATTAAATGTAGCTAATAGGAACACAAAAAATACAATTACGGTTACTTATATTATTTTACCGTTATTAACTTTCATTATTAATGATCGTTAAAATTGTCCATCGTAGTTACTCAATACACAAATTAAGAAAATAACGGGCATAAGAAGGTGTAAGGCGCAATAATGTAATGAGTCTTTTTTTAATGGATGAGAAAATTTAAACAATGTTCAAAGATTATGTTAATTTTCTTACTTTTGATACAGACGAAAATTATGAATAAATATTTTTATTATTGAAACAAATTAAATAAAAATATATTGTTGCGACCGAAAATCCAAAGCTTTGTTTTCCAATTAACATTGTTTTAAATTATGCATATGGTTTCAATAGTTAATATCATAATGGAAACGTTAAGTTTAAAACGTATTTTCAATTTTTTCAAGATTTTTTTGCATTTAAAAAAATAATCGATTACTAAATCCAATCGATGTGTTAATTTTTAAATTATTTACCAGTTTCTAGTTAATTTATACTAAGTAGATACCTTTTTAAATATCTATAATGTCATTATTTAGAAGCGAATTGCCGCAATTTTTAGAAAACACTTTTGTCAGACACAGACAAAAAATAGATAACTGCATTAATCTAACTCATTTACCTTTGCGTATTATTTCATAATACAAGAGCGACACAAAAACACTCAATTTTACTCCATTAGCAATGTATCATATAGCGCCGTAGTCGGCAATCATTCACCACCACCGTCGCGTTGGCTGACACTAAGTGCAATTCTCCCCGCTGCCCGAGCCCCGTTGCTCGCCCAACCAACACCTACCACCCCCCACCTCCTGCGCTACCTGCTGCCCTGGTAGCTTGGTACAAGTGCGTAGTCGCCCGGTATAAACAACTTTTTTTTTTTATAAATTTCTATAAGTTACTGATTTGATTCTTAAGAAACATTCATTGAACAGTTTAGCTTAAGGGTCAGCACGCAAAAATACACACTTTTTGATTTTCTAGTACAAGCAGAACACCAATTTATATCTGTCAATTCCATAAGGGTAGTTAGAAAAATGTCTAAGGTTTTCAGTAAATACAATTCTTAAACAATAATCTTTCATATTCTTTGTGAAATACATACTGGATTTTTTTTTCATAGACTTTAAAGGATTACAGTAAAAAAAATATTCACTGGAAACCTCAGACATTTTTTGTAACCACCTATAGAAAATTTGTATTTAAATCAATTGTAGTATAGCTCGTATTCGAATGCTACAGAGTGACGATTACCGTCATTCTTGGGTTCTGGTCTTTAAGATGAGATAACTTCTTTTGTAATCTTTTGAAAGACCGTCTTTAAAAATAAGTAAACTCCAATATGTTGATGAATTTGAGGAATGGTAAATGATTTAAATATAACAATTCTTTTCGTTAATCTTTTAAACTATAAGTATAAATCAGTTTATACTTATACGTTCTTTAAAAATAAACCGTCGAACTCCGATATAAAAACAAAATTATTAAATTAATCAAGCTACAAAGTGTTTGCTTCCTTCAATAAGTAAATAGAAGATTACTCAAATGATAATTTAGGGCAAGATATTCTTCTTGCTCTTAATTTAAGTTTACACACAGAAAGCGTAATCAATATGTTGGTATTGCATGATCCAATAAGATAACACACTGGCGTACTGTATAATGCAACCGCGAAAACGGTTTTAGGTTATTTTTTTTGTTCTGGCCACATACAACGCATTAGCATTAATATAAAGTCCCCTAATAAATGTATTCACGTAATTAAAAACGTGCATTATACACAGTAATTATACTAACTAGAAACACTAAAAAATCCACAGCGACTTGCAAAATTATCCAAAAAAGTCATTGGCACCAAAATATCCAAATACATCTACCATCTAGATCTAGACGTTTGAACCCCCAAATCTAAATATTTAAGACCCTTTCTGGTAAAAAAAAATATACCAAATAAACTAGCTAGTAAGTAATTTTATATCAATGCTTTTTCTTTTTAAAAACCTCGTGAATTTTCAAATAAATAAATTAATACTATTTCGTTTTCTTTGAATGTTATTCATATTGTTTGAATAATATCAAAGATCAGCGTATAATTTTAACAGGTGAATCAAATAAAATAGTATTTGTGTAACAACTAAGTAGTTCATGAAATAATCTGCAGATCTTCTTGGTAGAGCGGCAAACTCTTTGGCTCCTGCTTTTAAAAAACACGTTTGAGCACATGCGCAATTGAAAAAAAATTAAAAATACCACAGTTGTTCGAAGATGATCCCGAAATCGCTTTCGGTGAGAGACCGCCAATCAGTACCGAAACGTTTGAAACTAGAAAGAACATCTTTGGTCATCAAATCTATCAGGTTCCTTCCAACCTCCCTCTCCTTCCTTCCCTTCTTTATTCAGCCTCAAAACATTCTCTACAGTTCCACCGGATTCGGGAGGTTGATTGAAGCGGTAACACAAAAATAAAAAAAATGAAACGTTTCAAAAATAACATTGTCTCCCACAAAACTTCGTGAAAGCGGTGATCCGTTTTTGAGCTCATCGAGTTAACTCTAAAAAACATCATTGTTTAACTTTTTTCTAGCCCAAATAAATGATATTGAAATTTCCCATAGGCAATAACTTCCCACTACAGGGCTTTGCATTCCTCCCCTTGGCTCCTTGCCCCCTACCCGCCTACCCTTTCCCAGCCCCTAACTGTGCCGAGCCGAGCATGCGTTGAAGGGCAGACACGTGGAACCGGAATACCATCAAGCGTTATTTTGCATTTTTGTCAGGGCATGAATTCGAACGAACAAAGCCCGCCGAGCGACAGAAAACAACCAAACTCCGGAATACCAAAGCTTGGCAAATGAAAATGAAATGAATTCACTTAACTCACCCGAATGCATTTTAAACGTGTCAGCAATACGTTGCCAGAAAAATATATATACGATACCAGTCTTGTACATTTTTATTGTTGGGTTAAATCGACTATATCCGTGTCTGCATTCGCGTGGTTATTTAAATAAAATCTTTGAAATAATTATAATAAATAATTATTCAAATATTTTTTGTATAACACAACCTGAAAGGCGCTTTATGGAGTTAAAAAAAGTTCAGGCCGTCCTTAAAATACTTAGAATTCTAAAAAAAATGTGTGATATGCATGCATAATAGTGTCAAAATTTTGTATTACAGAATTTAGGTACTACCAGTTGAAGTAAGGATTTCCATATTATTTTTCATTCGTGTTTATGTCTTTCTAAAGAGATGAGTTTTGAATTTCGACGTGAATTTTATTGAGGATTTAATCGGTTTTGGTTCATATGGTCGTGTGTTTCAAGTTTTAGTGCCTGATACTCTGAAAGTGCCATCCCCGAAATTATTTTTTTGAACTGTGCTACGCTTCCCTTACCCATCCGATATTGCCATTTGTAATAAAATTGATTCTGATCAAACATGAGTGTGAAACAACTAGGAAGGTTTATAAAATGTTGGTGCAAACAATCGTGAAACATGAAAATAAGTCCCCCAAACAAATTCACCCGTGTAGAAAATATATGCATTTTGAGAAAATGTGCTTAAAAATGGTCAAAACAGGCAAACCGCAAAAGGTGTTCCGTTAAAGAAAACACTCGTAAAATCTGAAAGTGGTGTACCGTAAAATGGTGCAATATTTGTAGGGACAATAACTCGCGAGCTGCCCTCGCTTGCCCATAAGATATGGCTTATAAAGTGTGCTTACAGCGGGGTATCAAAAGCTTATGCATTTTTACGAGTAAAATATACTGTTCATTGTTCAACACCTTTTGGTAAAATTCTATATTCCATGATTTTTTTTCAAAGTATTTTTTTGTCGTTGTTGCGTTTTGATTAAAATTAATAGGGGGTGATTTTAAAGGTTTTTAAAAATATTGATACAGTTCATATGCAATCAATTAATTTTGTAAGTTTCTTCGAAGAATGATATTTAAGATTTGTCACTTGTGAGTAAGTATTACATATATTAGTAGGAAGGTTATTGAAGGTTAAACCTCATATAAATTGTAAAAATACTGCCAGTGGGGATCAATCGTTGTACGCTATTGTTCCGATTTCTCTCATCCGAGATTACAAAAAAATCTAATAAGCGACGACAAAGATGAGCGATAAAAGAAACGTAATCGTGCCATAAATTTGGTTAATGTTCCTCTGTAATTCATGATTCTTTGCTGAAATTTTGTCTTGAGATCTGAAATAATATTTTTCATCTGGGCCTTCAGTAAAAATCACCTGACTATGTACGATAAAAAACTAGCATATGCATGAGTCATGTTAAGAGTTTTTACGTCTTCAGTGGAACAAACATAAATATGTATGGCGCGCTTCTGGAGTACCGCTGCAATATCATGTGCTTTTGTGTAAATCTCTATGGTCAATAGATTAGAGTTTATCGCGGTACATTCGGCCATCGTTAAAAAACAAATAGGAATCGCTTATCTAGGTGCATGGTTTTACTTATTCAGTAAAAAATCTTCGAGGAAAAGAATTCTCATCGCTTTAAGTACTTAAACATTTAAACTGAGAGCTCTGAGTTGCAACTTCCACCCCCTCCCCAGATCTCCTTCTAGATTCCACAAAATGCTCGTATATCTGCAGGTATAAAAATGGTGTGGGGTTTGCACTCGTATTGCAAGAGACTTCTGATGAATTAAAAATGCATCCATGTGTTTACTTCTTTGCCCTGAGAAGCGGAAGAGATCTTAACATTTCTCTGGAAAGCATTATTTTATTCCCTAGCGCTTACGGCTACACAACTTTTTAATGTCTTTATACATATTTCAAGAACTTGGACCGAGATCCGAAGGAATAAGTCAAAGTTGCGAGCAAATATTTCACGTGGAAAAACTCAAGTCAGTTGTTTAAGGTGACAAACGTATGGAAGTCGCTTTTTGTTTTAGTCATTTCATATATTTACCTCAAATGAAAAGCAACTCGTTTTTGAATCAAAAAATATCAACCCTGAATGTTTTATGCTAACCAGCTAAAGCTACTTCATTCCCTATGCACGTTGATTATTTACTACAAAGGGCAGAAAGAAACGGTCTGAAAAAACGATAATTGGTTAAAAGCAAGAGTAATTATTTCAAAGAAAGTTTAGACTTTTGACGTTTTAAATTGCCTCACTGAGTCTGTTAGTGGGCTTATGAAATCTGAAATTCAATAACTTTCCAGAAGGTTGGAGGTTGGAGGTTGTAGTAGCGGTGGCGTGATAACTTCGACCGCCTAGTTAAAGTTCTCACCAGGAACAGTCTCAAGAAGTCTCGGTGTACCTCCTCAGAGCCACATTGAGGCAGTCTATGGAAACTATTAATAATGTGAAACGACTGGGTTATGAATCCCAACTGAGCTATTAATAGTCGTCGGTGTATTGTGGTGCCCGCATCATACTCGCGGACCAGAATAATATCGTATAATCCTTAGCTCTCGAGATTTAAAAGCCTTTAAAATGGAGCCTCCGCTTCCTCGTTCAAACATAACAATAATAAAATATAAGAGCCTTAGATAGATTGTGCAGTTGTTATAATGTGATGTAATAGAGCGCTCTATTTCCGTATTATGCCACTAGTCAAAATAATGATTTGTTTTATCTGTAAGTTATATAATAACGTATCGTAATATTTGTTTTTTATTAATAAATAATTCATATCGACTCCCCCTGATGATCATAAATTAAAATATTTATTATTTGACTGTATGGATTATAACATTGTTAATAATAATTGGCTGATTTCTATAGCGCCGTTTTTGTTAAAGAAATATCACCTCAAGGGCGCTTTACAACTTAAATAACATAAACTAAAGCTTAATCACTAAGAATAATAACTAGTGGCGTATAAATTATAAATGCGGAATGTGTAATACACAAGCCGCCATTTGAAATGCAAATAGATAAATATTTTTTTTACAAATATGAAATTTGCTTGGTAAAATAATTTTCTTTTTTTAATTTTTTTTTAAAAGTTACATGATAATTAAATGATATACGATATTACAGCGTTCATAAAAATACGAAAGTTTATAAATATTTCCAACTTTACACAATTTCCGTAATATTAGTTGTGATCCGTAAGCTATGCCATGAATCTGTATTGAAATATTTGCAAAATATTCCGTACACACACATTAGTTTAACGGTGCTTAAACATGTGGAAAGAACATTTTCCGTGCGTTGTTTGAATAAGAGGATCCGCATTGCACCACAAACCAAATCTAATTAGACAATCCGGCTTGTTAGACACACAATTACCTGCAAATGTTTCTCTTCGCCTAATCAGGACATACTTCCTGTCGGTTTAAATAGGTGTAGGTTTTACTTGTGCCAGTGGTATGTATTGCGTCAAAGTCGATTTTAACTTTTGTTTTACATTTTACTAAACCTACCTACAAATTAATTTACCATATTTATTCAACTTTACATAAATTTTCCTGAAATAAAAACATTTATGCTATGAAATTAATGAAAGTCTACATATCAAGTGCGTAACCTTTTAAATATTTTTAGAGCCCTGTTCGTCATTTTTAATTTAAGTTGGTGGTACTGACTAAATAAGGTTTCGTTCACTAAATACCATTAGCTTAATTGACTCCAAAAACTACGGATGGTTTAGAACTATTTTTTATATAGGATAAAAAGTGATTATTAGGATACACTGCAATTAGGCTTCCAAAAAAATTGTATGCTGTCTAAAAGAAGTTTACCAGTGGTTTTTTGTCATGGTAGGTTTTTCAGCTTTTCGTGTGATGTCGAAGCTCGCAATTTATGTATAAATGAAAACAGCCTTTGGATATTGGTATGGAGACGATCTGCATAACTACCGTTAGCAGTCGAATGGTTGTTTCAATGTGCCATCTATCATGCTTCATGTTCTCCCAATGACCTTCAGTTTTACAATGTGACTCTCCTATCATCTTAGTCTTCTTCACGTAAAGGGAGGACATTGACACTAGAAGTGGACCGTTAAATAATAAATATATATATGGATTAGGAGTGAAAAATTATAATTTGATCAGAATATTAATCACTTTTTAACGTTCAATTTCTTTAAACTACGGTAATTAAGAATGATTAAATAATCAGAGGGTCTGTTTTTCATTATGAATCACAACGTACAGTTATTTAGCCAATGAACGATTGGAATTTTCGAACAAAGGAAGGCGATTTAACCGTTTACCCGTATACAGTAACCTTTTTGGAGGCAAATAAACAAAAGCCCAAATTTAATTAGCATTTCATTGCAATTAACATGTGACCCAAGCCAATATAAAGACATCCTGCCCTCACGAGCCGCACCAATCTTAATCCCCCTCTGTCACTAATTTAATTCTCTTTTCTGGCCACACTTGGGTCACTTCTCCCACTTCCCCGGTGAATCGGGCCTCCCGAAGGATGTCTCCTTTTATTCGATTAATTCAATCGCTTGAATAATGGATGGGAAATAAAACACCCTTTTTATAAAATAACCATCAACCCAAAGGTGTATTCTTTAATTTCATTTTTTAAATATATTTTTAATGAAAAATCTTAGCGGGAATGAGGTACATGACATATGCGCCGAAAAATGTCCTCATCAGGGAATCACGTCTTCCAGATATTTCCATTTTACAATACGATAGCAAGATTTTGGCACCATCCACCATTATATTTATTTGCAACGTATGGAATTGCACCACCCTCCTCCCAACATACTGGAACAAACGATTTATTCTTGAAATTCAATCCTTATAAAATGTGTGCAAATTAGGTAGAAAAATTAAATGGATGAGAATATTGTATTATTCCAGGAAGTATACATTTACATATCCCTTACATTTAGACTAATATGTTACCTATCTTTAAGTTTCCATTTTGTAATCGTACTTTAATAAAAAAATGTACATTTATTTTTTCCGACGATAGAGTTGAACATTTGGATAATATTTGCCACGCGTTGTTGTAAGAAAGTCCGAAGCACTCAAATCACCCCTTAGCTTCTTTGCGATAACTTCTGACTAGACCGGGTGTCCACATTTACATTTGTTCCATTTCATCCTTTATCTTCAGTTCCTCTGATGAATTCCTGCCAGAATCACAGCAGCTGTTCCCAAGAAAGATGGCCTCCGGATTTGATGTTTATCTCGTTTCAATTCAATTTGGGATATGTCCCTAAAAGGGTTGGCTTACAAAGTACTCGGCTATAGTTGTATTAGAGCCCCGAGGGTGTACGCAAATATCTAACTCAGTGTTTTATAGAAGAAAAAAAAACAGTTCTTGAGAAACCTTTTTTTTTAAGGTATAAAAATAAACGTATTTATTCATTCATTAGTAATTACCCCCTGAGGCCAAAACAGGTGTCCAAGCTTACACTTAGAACTTAAATATTTCAGAATGTGTGAATTTCAGTGGGGAGAAAGTTGTTTGCCATACGTGACCATCTTCTCTCCCACTTCTCGAAGGAAACATGGAACTAGTATTGTAAGTTACTTTTTTACACACTTTTTAAGACGTTTTAAATAAGCTTAATATTAATTTATACGAAATGAGTAAACGATTATTTTTCTATAATTTTATTGATGCGAAATTGTCATTTTATGCACCAATGAAGTATCATAAATGAGCATAATCACCTGGGAGGTCGGTATTTTCATTATTGTCTTTGATTTTAACATTATTTACTAACTCTCTACTTATCTTCATTGGCATAGTCATGTTTTTACGAATGTAATGTCCTGAACATGCGCATATTTGACGAAACATTTTGATTCACTCAATAATTGTAATAATTTATAGCCTGACTATTGTCCTGTGTATCATACATGTTTTCCACAAAACAATAGTCACGCTAAAAAGTAGAAAGTCGGATGATTGCGTTTACGAAATTCAAGTGTAATGGGTGAAGACCCGCTCATTGTTGTAAAGACTAGCTTTTGAAATATTATACTTTTAAATACATCAAGACCGTCAAGAGTATCCTGGAAATGCTTTGATAAAACTTTTTTTATCTTTTACAGATACATTTGCTCCTAGCATGTGCGACTTCGAGATCCAAGATTCGAAATGGTGACGTTAAATCCCATTTAAGTCTCATTCTATATTCAGATCTTTGTTACTACCTAGAAACACAAAGTTGTACTAAGATATAAAACGCTATAAACCAAGCCGAAGATTCTACCCATATCAACAATACACTTGCAAAAAGCAGTGAAAACGAAAATAGAACTTAATCAACTGAATCATATACTTGTATTTTTTTTAATATAAAGAAGGTCTAAGAATCTAACGAGGTCTTCAAGACACAATTATTAAAAGTTAAAGATTATCTTGCCATGCGCTAACTTTATCTCTAATCTAATCAAATCGAATCACTAATACATTAAAATGAAAAATAAGAAAAAATATTAAATATAAAAATAAGGGTACTTCCGAAACCGGTAGACAAAATATTAAATAAAAAAGTGGTTAAAAACAAAGTATATATGTTCCATTTATAAAAATATTTCACTCAAAAAGTTTTACGTGTTAACCCAGTTACCTCCGATTCAATCGGCAGTATAATTTTAACATACAAGTATAATAGATAAAACCAGCTAAACAATCAAGGATACGCCTAGACTTGAAGAATTCAAAATTAATTCTTCCTAAAAAATATACTTTTAATCAGTGGTTAATAAATCAACATAGCCGCCACTGAACACAAATAATTCAACATATATAAAACAATCCTTTGAAATGTGTTCGTAGGTAGAACTGAGCGGCACAGGACTATTACCTTCTGCGTAAACTTACGCAAAGTAAAAAAAATGCAATTTCTGCCTGAAGTTTAACAGCGCTACATGGCCTGGTCCTGCAGCCGGTTCATTTGGCCCGGCTGATGGGCCGGACCGCTGAATTTATCACACAGTCGGGGTGGCTAATCTAGTTTATTTCGCCATTAAGGGCGAACGTACTGTGTTTACGAAGCTGAACCGTCCTGAGTTACTTTACGGCACCTCGCGGAAAGACTTTGCCGTTTACTTGGTCTTATTTTATGAGGCTTTTATTATTTATCGGTGCTTTCTTCTGTGACATTATTTAACATATTGGCAATTTTGCTCGTGACGACGTTATTGGGTTAGGATGATGACAGCATTCATTATTTGCAGTACTTTGACATACGAGCTAACATCAAGCTTCTAATCGAGAAAGCTAATACAGATGGGTATGCTGTTTTTATAGGGATCTTCCAGTTTAATGGCTAGTTTGGCCTTTACATTGAAACCATTATTTTTTTACATGAAAACCATCATAGCTTTTCCTACATCGAACAACAAGATAGTATACTATGTGATTTTGGTGTTTCAAATGCTAAAATCACTCCATTGGTGTGACATTTTTTCAGATTTGCTTTTTGCTATATGCATTGCTAATATCAACATTTTGAATTTGAAACACACCGTAAACGTCCATCAGATGGCGACTTATTTACTTAAATGATGCTCTGTTACTCTTTTCCGTTTTGCATTTCTATGAAGACTCTAATGTAATGCGATTGTGTCTTTTATCTTCAATACTGCACTGTTTTATTGAACGCATTGTGAGATTTTTTTTTATTGGATTGATAACCTAACCTCTATTGTTGTGTTTCTATCAATCTGAATTACTTTGTTTTGATATTTACAAATATTTTTATTTTTAAATCATCCCATCATCTAGATTGACAATATAACATTCGCTATTTTCTTTATAATTTTACTTCTGAAATTCTTTTATACAAGGCAGTGTTCGT
Organism: Drusus annulatus; assembly: GCA_022651775.1. Taxonomy (NCBI): domain Eukaryota; kingdom Metazoa; phylum Arthropoda; class Insecta; order Trichoptera; family Limnephilidae; genus Drusus; species Drusus annulatus. Next base: position 442,690 of record JAGWCC010000311.1, on the reverse strand, counting down.
TTTTAAAGAGTTAATCAACTCACCGAACATATTTTATAAAAATATTTCACAACATCAGACATACGGAGGTTACAAAATATGACTTTACAGGAATGACCAATTGTGGAATGTTGAAATACGCAAGGAAACGAAGAAAATCAGAAGAGATACAATTTTTTGAAGTACTTACTTGACTTTTCAAATCTGGTAACGAAAAAATAAACTAAAGGTAATTCTTTCAATATTTCTACCCGGTTTGTTGCTTTCTCAACAGGCCGATACCTATTTAAAATAAATAAATAAATTTAAAAACACTTGACTGAACTTTGAAAGAGCTTTGACGGTCTCCTTGGTCGAGTGGTAAGACGCTCGACTACGAATCCAAAGGTCGCGGGTTCAAACCTGGCGTGCATTTATATAACTTTTATTTAATTAATTAATAACACATTTAATTATTATAAAATAATATAAAGTTTATTTGCGGCACGTTCCAGATTGGTAGATACACTAAGTATTGCCATAGTGAAAGACCACCATTCAAAATCGAAATGTTGCTTAAAAATGGTGTCAGCCGTGTTTGGTGACCAGATCTGAATGGCCAAGTACTTCCCAACCTTCCTCTTCCCCATCTCATTCCCCTCCTCACTACCTTTAGCTTCACAACATACCCATAATTAGGGATGCAGTTACAATTACTGACAGCGGTTTATTATTGTGATCCGCGGGTACAATGAAAACACAGGAACGCCGTAAAACTTTTAAGTTATAACAAATTTCAAAACATTCTAATATGTACTTTAAGTCTTATTTCTTCCAAACATTCTCATCACAACATGATTATTTCAAATAAGAAGTCAACATTGAATAGGTACCCTACTTTGCCTGTGTCAAAAATTGTAATTTTTGGGAAAGCTTCCAGTGTTATTTAATTTATAAGAAGGATATGAAAACACAATAAAATAAAATATTATGTAGTGCTTTGTTGCGTTAAGAGCCCGACTTTCCCTTTCCCTTAATTCTGTCTAGACGAGGCAGTTAGTACGGGCCGGTGTATTGTGACACTTGACTTATAACATGGGGCATCCTAACTACAGTCCCAGCCCCCAGCCTCCAGCCCTCAACCCTCAGCCGTCATTCCGTATTTCGTAAACGGAAATAAAGGGTACACTGCGTTTACTTTGAGTGGTACTGGGCAAAACGACCGCAACAAAACAGCTTCTAAGGGACCAAGTAGTCCCTTTAAAATGTTGATGCAAACAAATGCTCGCGCTACAGAGAAGCAACAATATTTTTTTAAATTTTAAGTTCTCGCAAGTCTCCCAACCGATTTTACCGTCCGAACTCGTACTCAACTTTACTGACCGCACTATCGGATTGATCTATGACTCACCTGATTTGACATTTTGTTATGCTATAGCAACGGGATCAATGCAATATGGCAGATAAAACATGGCTTATAAAATGTGCCATTTTTATAATAAGATACCAACAAAAACCAAAATGTAACACAAGATCTCAGCCTCTCCTCTTTTACAATTTTTTTTAAGCTAGTCAAATTATTACAATTTTTTTTAGTTTCAGATTTCCGTTTCCTATTAAGCTGGAATTGTCTAACTAGATTCTCTTTTTTCTCCGGTTGTTTTGTCGCATATCCCGACTAAAGCTTTTCACTTGGAATACATCATAAAGTTGTTAACAATGAGCAACCTCTTCCTTTTACTCCGATTTCAACTCCCATCCCCCATTAGAATTTTCGTTTAACGGCCATGTATTATTTGAACCTACGAGCGCTGAATTACGATTACATTTCGCTATAACGATGTGAGATGAACGCGTCACAAATAATGTGATCGTTAATGTGTAATATACCCGCACAAGTTTCCTAGACGTGGAGTGCCTTGAATTTTGAACGGTAATATTTGATTGTTAGTAGCTAAGATATCACATCATGTTATTTTAGCTGTGATAGTATTACGCTATTGAGGGGAAATTAACATTTAATATATGGAATTGCTTGATCAAACGTTAGATAATACATTTGATTGCTTAAAATCTCAGCAGAAAAATCACTGAAGCAGAAGTCTCAAATATATAACACGTGTGTATGTTAGTTATCAATCAAATAGGTTTTGTAATTATATTAAGAAATTATTTAAAACAATTACCATTAATTAAAAGATCTTTATTATCAAAATTATTCGTAGTGGAAAATCACAAAAGATGAAATTATGAGAATAAATTGGAGCAACCAATATGTGAACTCCCTAATCTGCTTTAAGCCATTGAGCCACCGAGGCAATCCTAAGATCTTGCCTGAATTACCAAAACCTGTGTATTTTTTTGATTTTCTTATACGCACACTTTATTTGAAAGTGGTGTTCTGACAATATTAAAATATTGTAATGGTGGACCACTAAGAAGGCGTATGCATTCCAATTCATAAGTGAATAAATACAGGTTATCAAATTAATCGATTCATCGAGAAACATCCAACTTTAAGTCATTTTCATTCTTATACGTTCGACTGAATGAATCGATGAATATTGCCGAAATAAACGTGACAAGTCGATGCTAAACGAAGTCAATCAGTGTTCAGTTTCATGGCAAACTCCTCAGAACTTTAGGATTAAGTGAATGTACTCCACCAGCAGCCACATTAGACATTTAAGTACGAGGAACGTTTGCGGGCTAAAGATTCCAACACCATTCGCCCGGGTACTTAAATGATGAAATTTAATTAAACCACAACTTTATTGAAACTACTCGTAGTTAAAATGGTTAATCTGCTTTAGGGTGTCATAATCTGCGTTACGTTATACTATATACAGATTATTTTATCTGTTTCTTAGTAGACAGAGAGTTTTTATATATTTTTTAATATTCTTACCTCAAAACATTATGTTTTATTGAGCATGTAAGGGTTATTATTTATTTATATTTATTAATTACAGAAAACAAACTTGAAAATCGTTAAAGAAATGTTTTGACTGTCCAACTAGGAAGATTTTTCCGTTTTTGGGAGTCAAATTGAATTTAGTTTTAAAAACAAAGATGATGGATAAGTAAACCATCAAAACATGTCACATATATTTCATATGAAGGTTATTTTATTATTGTATAATTAAAATTATTTTTTTATTGTAACAGATTTTAAAGTTCGGGTAGGACTTTTAGTTTGGACTTTCCATGACCGTTTTCAGATACTCGTGTTTTTCTAGTAGATGTTTTTATACTGCTTGTTCCATTATAAAATTGAGAACTACTTTAAATTTGTGGGTAGATACGTACTACAAGAAATATTATAATTATGAAAATGCCTGAAGTAAGTATTTTCGCCTCAAAAGATTTTTTTGGGCAAAAAAAAATATTGTTTCAGAAAAATCGAATTTTTGTTTAAAATTTAACGGCATGCCTTGGCCCTAACAAAATATGAAGCGATTTGCATAGCTCGAAATATATTCGGTTTTCATTTAAAATGATGTGCGCACATAATACTTATTCAAAAAACTGTTTACGTTAAGATGAAAGATATTTACGAATATATTCAACCAAAACTTTAAGAAATCAATACACGAATATAGATTTTTCCTGTTTCTTTTTTAGAAATGATAAATATTTTATTGAATAGGGTTTTATTTTTCTTTAACGGTTTAGTACAATGTTTCCGCGATGTAAACAAACGACCTCTGGGCATGTTTCGGGCACAGTTCGCGGTAAAAATTCTCTTCCTCCCCTTAAGCGTTGGTCGTTACCCTATTCAATTGGCAAACATTTATAGCGCGAGAGCCTACACATTGCACGCATAATTAGCTTCAACCACGGGGTGAAATACACCCCAACACCCAACGCCCTGGCAGACTCGGTAGACTGAGGCACGCTGGACATTAATTCTGCACAAAAAGCAGCCAGTGGCCTGTGGTTTTGGGAGGCTGTATTCTTAGAAACGTGCACAAGTAATTTTGAAATGTTTTAATGTATTCAGTTTATTCAAATTATGATTTAGCACTAGCTGAAATAATTTATTTCGACTGTTTAAGGGAAAGCTTGGGCAAAAAAAATAATTAAGAAATTATAATTTTAAAATAGTAGATTGTTGATCACGTTAAATAACTTTTTTTGTGAAACCGCACCAGAGTTTCAATAATACTTGGCTAATTTATATAGCGCTATTTTTTCGTAAATATACCTCAAAGTGCGCTACAACAATCTAGAAATAGTAGAACTACACGTCGATGTTCGGAGCCAATGCGACTATGGCAACCCCAACGTATGTTCTGAGACTGAAGGGAGTGGGGCAAAGAGGAAGATGGGAAATAGGAAGATTAGGAGGTACCTGGCCATTCTTTGGTGGTACAATCAAGTGCGTCAAATACTTGAGTCAGGTCATGTTAAGAGTCAGAATAATAAAAGAATACGTATGGGACGATTCATGACTGTGAATAAAACAAGCAGTGTGTGCTAAGACTTTTGTTTTAGTTAATCCTCTCCACCTATCCCCGCCGAGAAAGGTGTGATGTTAAGTTAGTAAAGATAAATAAATTTAAAACATCTAAATCAATTTCACGTTTATTTTCGAGTGGTTGTCTATCTCCAGGACGATAATGCGAATGTCTTCCACTCTACAAAAAGGGCTACACTATATTATGAATGATTGAAATTGAAAATGTGTAATAAAAGCACGAAAAACTCGCTTTTTTTGCCCACGTCGAGTTAAGAACCCGCAACCAAGGGAACCTGTTACTCCATGGAGATAGTTGAGATAGTCAAGATAGGTTATAAATTCCACATATTTAAATAAATAACAGAAACATGAGAAGAATTTTATTAAACATCGAAATCACATTGATTTATCGATTGTCTTATTGACGTACAAATCCGGCAACATTCACAGAACAGTAACATGTAACTAAATGTTCAACACCCACATATTTCGGACTTCTAACACGAATAAGATAAGTTCCGCCTCGTTTATATTTATTTATGAGTGTTCATTCAGTCGACGCACTAACGGCGAAAATAAACAATCCGAGTGTCCTGCTATCTCTATAAATCTGTCCTCAAACGAGTGAAAAGACTTTAGGGCGGGTTCCTCCACCACCCCTCACGGAACCGTTGTATTATCCACCACCTGAACTCTCCGCGAAGTGTAAACACACTTTTGATTACGGCGTAAACAGCCACATAGGAATCTTTCTTGGCAATCGCCGAGAGCACAAAATACTGCGCTGGAAATTGTGCAGTAAGTTGCCAGAAGATGTAACATAAGATCCAGCTTTCCAGGAACGCTCAGTATTGCGGTTGTAAGTTAAGCATATTTATTTTCGAAAGCATTTGGCACCGTGAAATCTACATTTTTATGCCGTATTATTATTTTTTTAAATTATCTCACAGGTTGGCATTGATGATATGAATTAATTAATATTAAAATAAATGTAAAAATAACTTTTGTTTAAGACCACGAATATGTTTTTTTTTATAACCGACCAGTTTCGCTTAACCTAAGCATCATCATGATACTATTAATAATTAATAATCAGGTAAATTTGTCCAGTACTCCAATTTCAGATATATTTCCTGTTAACTCATAAAATTTATTATTAATAATAATAAAGTAATATCTTATAGTAATAAATATATATAATTTTATTTTTATATATATATCTTAAAATCTATATCTTAAATTATAATACAGGCACCTATAAAATATTTCATTAAAATTTCCACGTAATAAGTGTAGCTTTAGAAAACCAGTGGGGAACCAATTTATTTTCTATTTTTTATAATTTAACGGCATATACTGCAGAAGATTTGCACGCTCATTCCGCGAAACGTCATAAAATCACAAATGCCTAATTGAGTTTTTAAACGGAGATATTTTTATTGTGGTTACTCACCAAGGTTACGTGCGATAATGATCTTGGCTCCCGTGCATATTCACAGACATAATACAAGGACATGCAAAATAAATCAGGCTACAAAAAAAACCAAACACAAAGCACTTTACTCTATAAAGGGATGAAATGTTATAATGCGCTACCGGAAACCATTGAAATTATACCAATTAATAAATTTAAAATAGTCAAAGGGTAATATCAAGTAGTATATAAGTTATTATTATTCATAAATAGAACACATACACTTTGTTTTTAACCACTTTTTATTTAATATTTTGTCTACCGGTTTCGGAAGTACCCTTCCATCATCAGGACAATATTAAATTAATCTGAAATACAAAATAAAATTAAGTTTAAAAACGAATGAATTATAATTAGTTACTTTGTAAACTTTGATGTAAAAGTAACTAAAATAAAATACATTAAACTAAAACTAAACCCAAAATAAGAGTAAACATTCATTATAATTGTTTACCAACTGGTCAGTGATTAAAATTGTATTGTTTGCATCATAAGACTTGCAACAAACGTACTGTTCATCTTAGAAATTTAAGTTTTTAATTGTGAGTGGAATCGTAATGGTATCTCCATTTAACTTTTTTTAGGGCAGAATAATGCCCATTGTTTGTTTCTTAGGGGGAAGACGGATAAACATATTAAATAGACCGTTTGTTTAAACTTTATGTTATGTACTCGTATAGTTATAGAACAAACAATGATAAAACTTTGATTATTGACCTGTACGGAAGATAACATTGGCTCCAGATTATAATGAATTACTTAAACTACGGTATCTTTGTTTAACAAAATTCAGAAGTTTAGCGTTGTCTAAATCTGCAGGGTAGGCGGATCGCGAGGGTCCCGCTTGGTGCTTTAACATTGGCCTGATTAAAGAACTAAGACGAGATTGGTGCTACGGAGGCGGAAGGGACGACATTAGACCGAAGAATCTTCAGGGTCAGCTAAGAGGCGGTTACGTGGAGAAATTTAACTTTTTTGGAACTAGGAACCGGTTCCAAAAATAACTGAAGAAATAACCGGTTCCTCGCCAGTCACCGGTAACTGGAACCACAAATACACCCAATGCCAGCTGCAAACCGCTGTTCTATTTGTAGTTTTGTCTAACCCCCAACGGTTCTGATATTAAAATGCACCACATTTTTAAAATAGAGTTCGACCCTTTTAACACATAATACTGAATCACTTAACAGTACTTATCTTATATGGTGTTTGGTTATTTTCTAGCTCTGTTAAGTACCCTTGAGGTGACATTTGAATAAAATCACGCTATTATATTAAGCCAAGTATTTTTTATTATTATTCAACTAATCCCAATGATTTTAAATACATATTTTAATATAATAACCTTAAATAACCAGATGTAAATATTAAATCAATACAATTTAACGTTTCGAGTTCAGCACATTCTGCCGCTTGCTACCAAGAAGTTAGCGTGAGCAGAATAAACTGCAAAGTAGTTTAAACCACTGCAGTCGTTTACCGCAGAATAGCAGCAGCAAGGAGCAGAGTTGGTCGAAACGTCAAAGACGAATGTGCAGCATCCTTGGCTTGGCTCACTATGACTATTATTATTATACGCCAACAGATGTGTGGGAATCCTAATGCAGACAGGACAACGATTCATAATATTAAGGTCTTTCTGTTTCAAACTGCAGTGGCACTTTGTCGAAAGTTGCATTTATAGCTATGTAACATAAAAAAATGCATATTTTTAAGAACTCAAATTAGACAGACACGAAACATAACAAAACGTGTCATTAATGTGTCGACACTTGTAATAAATTAACCTGACTACACTACTTGGATGTCGCTTCAGAGGCAGTGTATTTAAAATCCAATCAATTGGATTTTAACTCTTCATGTTCCACTCTTATCGGATGTAGCACAATTAAATAAAGAGCTGGACTATTGCCTTTGGTTTTTTTAAAGTTTATTGTTTTATTTTTAAATTTAAAAGCTTCTTTTTAATTTCGAAGTTTTAATTTTTTTGTATAGGTAACAGCGTATCTCGATGATTTTCATCGTGTTTGTGACCATCGATGTTCACACAAAAAATACCATTACATATAGGTTTATATATTCAACCATTTTTTCATGTCGTTCCATGTGGCTTTTTACAAAGCAATTGATTGTATGATTTTTAATTAACAGTAGTAAAAAAAGAGAAGTAAAAAATAATCACAGTTGTAGGAATTCATAAAAATTATAAATAACAGCAAAAAAGAGAGAAAACAAGCTTAAAATAGATGAACTAACTAACCAATCACAGCTTTAAGAGATTAAACAAAGTTTCAGTTAATTAATTATGTGGCAATGTCATTGCCATCATGAACTATGAGGCTTTTAAAAATACATTTAACTTTTTTTTAATTAAGGTTATACCATATTGTTTGATCCACATTTTTGTTCAATAAGTAAAAGGTTTTGAACAAAATAGTAAAACTCGGGGAAGGCGGGTTGTAAACCTAGTGTTTTATCATTTTTAAAGATTTCAGCGCCCTTGAGATCATTTTTCACAAAAACGACGCTAAATAAATTGAGCAAATATTTATATTGTATCTAATATAACAGAGAATTTAAGATTTAAAAAATTATGTATTACATACGTAATAAGTAAAGATAGAAGTAAAGAAACAGTGAAAAAGAAAGGAAATATTTAGATGAATCAACAAAAATAGTTTTCGAAGATGAAGAAGTGTTTAGGTTGTATGTTCTAATACGGAATCACTACTAGGTACTGTCCATACTTCTAATTTAATATTGGTCCTTCACTTTCTTAAAGTTTACAGTAAATATTTCTAAATGATGTACATGTCCATTTAAATTTAAGTGCATGCGTGTAGGAGGGCTCTGGCTATCAGGAGGCCAGAATCCGTAGAAGATGGCTAAAGTTTCCCTCGTAACGATCAGGTCGTTCGATTCTATGTCTGTTCTTTCAATGTTTGAGCATCAGAGGAAACTACTGTTTGGCGTTAGTTTGGGGAGCAAGGATTGCTCAAAATGCCAGTAAGACTTGTTTTTTATTTGAGATTTGAACTATTTGAACGTATCTGAATCCTAAATCCGACGACTTTATTTGAGAAACTTGGTTGCTAAAAAACTTTACATCGCCTATTTCAGTATTTTAAATATATGTTATATTGGTACAAATATAAGATATACTCCTACAAAAACATGTCAGGGTTAGTTATAAACAACTAATTGACTCTTTGAGTACTTCCAAATATGTTGTATTTATGAAAAATTGTAGTATCTAATAAGACCTAGGTTTCAATATAAGTGATTTTGATGATTTAATTATACCATTTTTTTTACTATATTCCACTATTTAAAAAAAATGGAATAAAGTGAAGAATTTGGTATTATTGGATCATTAAAATGGAGTTCACCACGAATTAACAGTCTCAAAATTATTATTAAAGTGCTTTTATTTCAGACTGTTTTAGGCTTGATGTTTTATTCTGCGAGTTTCAGTAACGCATTTTTTATTCATTTTTTTTCATTTCAGAAACCGAATAAATTCACTTAAGGGTCAGCAGAATGACGCTAAACGTTACTTCGTATCATTCTAATACCAGCAATACTACAAATGATTTATCTGCAAATTTTCCATCAGTAGTTAGAAAAATGTCTGAGGTTTCCAGTGAATACAATCTTTTAACTGTAATCCTTTTGAATTCTATGAAAAACATACCGAAATCCCAGTACAACGTGCAGTTTGAAAACCAGCAAAAGGCATTTTTGAACGTTTTACCTAAAATTGCAGAATGCATTTCATAAAGCATTTAAAATATTACTGTTTATGAATTATATTCACTGGAAACCTTAGACATGTTTTTTAACTACCCGCAATATAATCAACAGATAAATAATTTGTTTTTTCTTTGTATTAGAAAGCCGAAAAGTCTGTATTTTTAGGTGCTGATCCTTAATACAATAATAAAAATTATCATAAATAACAGCAAAAAAGAGAGAAAACAAGCTTAAAATGGATGAACTAACTAACCAATCACAGTCTTAAGAGATTAAACCTTGACATTTGTTGTTTTCCTTGTATTAGAAAGCCGAAAAGTCTGTATTTTTAGGTGCTGACCCTTAATACAATAATAAAAAGTCCTCTGTGTAAATATAGCCCACAAAGAACGACAGAAACTATAAAAATAACTATGTAAATTATCTTAAATAAATTTATTAAAACTCGTTTTGGCACATTTCGCGAATTTCATCAGACTGTTTCCTTTAAAAGTCAATTTAAAGTTTAGTTGAATAAGTTGAAAAGCGACCTTGTCTTAATTCGCAGCCTTATTTGACCCCCGTCATGCGGTGTTCGGCCGGCCCGACTGCGAAGGGTTATCCCGCCGTCACGTGCTCGGGAGCGGCCGTGACATCCGCGCCAAATGGTGGCGAAAGGCAAACTTCTGAATAACGGAAGTTAAAAGGGAGAGCTACTCGGATTATGCGAGTATGTACGTATCTAAGTATAATTTATTGGGATTTAAAATAGCTATAAGAGCTAAGTGAAACTATTCACTCAAAGACGTTTCATTCAAATTATAAATTATACTTTGCATAGTAAAAATAGACACAATCTTGTTCAATTTACAAATCGTGATTTGTCAAAATTTATCTTATTATATACTTAGGTTAGAGCAGAGTTCACGTGATATCTTATTGTGTTCCAGGATACGTAAAGATACATTAAGATTATTTATGCGTTATAACTTTTAACTAGATATGTATCTTATATGTATTATAAAGAAAATAAATATAATAATGTTAGTTGTTCGAGTGATCTAAAGCGTCAGGTAGCACCTAATTCTCGCGGATTCAATATTTTGCCAGCCAAGTCCTTCATCATTGCACAATCAACGTTTTCTGCTTATTATTATGGTAGTCAGAGCAATTCAAATATTGTCAGACTATTCGTAACTTAGGGCCCCTGCACGAAACATAGATATAAATTTTATCGACAATGTCGGTAATTTGGAATCGTTTCCAAGCCCGACTCCAGATCGCCAATGAACAAATAACAATTCGAATCGACTAAATTAAGCATTTTTAGTCAACGTGAGATCTATATCGATGTTTCGTGCTAGGGCCCCTGGAAATTTTTGGTGAGTTTTATATTATAAAAAAATCCTCTCGTGGTTCTTTCGTCAACGAGACTGTCGTTCGCAGTAACATTTGCTTTTATTAAACCTGACTCTTCTTAAAAGGCATCTACATAAGTTGACGATGAATGTTACAATTCAAACGTAGAGATAATATTTGAAGCTTTTAAAGTGTTATAGCAGTCGTTCTGGAAAGTTAAAAATAAAACAATCCACAGGTATAACTATTGGACGTGTGTAGAATATGAATAACCACATAAGATATGTAAGGTGAACAAAGGGGTATGATAATTAGATGAATATGTAATGGTCTTTAATATTTACTCATTGTAGATTTGTAATCTACTGTTTATCTCTTAAGAATACCATTAATTCTCCATGGTAAAGTATTATGATTCTTCTCAGTGGTTGGTTTAATACTCGATGAAGTATAAATAAAACATAAATTACTCAAAACATTGCTTGAAAATATTTATTTTCTTTTAGTATTTAGAATTTTCTTTCCGTTGTCATTCTAAATCACATTCCCTGATTGGGGGGTGACATAATCCCACTAGTTTCCAATGGAACTATAATGCGGTATTAAAATAAAATACAGAGTTAACGTCAGATATTATTTATATTAAGTCGTTAATGTTTTTCTGCACATGGGAAATTTAAAAATGAAGATATTTTCAAAAGTGAAATTTTCCTAACCGCATTCCCACATGACTTAGATGTATACAATCGTTGTTCGAAATATATTCATTGTTCTTATATTTCTGTGGCATAATTATAATATTTGTTAACAATAGACCTTAAAATACATATTATATTATCAAATTCACACGAAATAAACTTTGCGGTGATAACTGATATTGGTATTAATGATAATAAAATTAAATAGTAGAATAATTATTATTAATAATTAAGGAATATTTTTGCTCCCTTGATAAATACCAAAATATTTTTTCTGGTAACAACAAACAGTGTAAGTCAGACCAAGGGCATGGGCATAGAAGTGGGAAAAGCAAAGATAGTGTGAGTTCTTTAAAAAATGTTAAATTCCCAACACTGCTCGTAATATGACAGAAAACAAGGCACCTGGGGAGCAGTTCCGACTAGATTGCTTTGAATATTTTTCCCCTTTTTCATAAATTATGTGTTTATTCTGTTTTTGCTACTGATTCGGATCCTAAATAAATTTGTTTAGTGGAAAGTATTAGCAAACAAAGGATGTTAAATGGAAAGTATTTAATAGCAAACAAAGTATTTTTTTATTAAAAGGCAATTCAAGGAAAATATCCTAAAATTATCTATTAGAGAGGAGTCTACATTTACAAGAGTTCAAATACGAGTATTAACTTTTCAATTTTAGGTGTAAATAATAAGCACTTAACTCATTTATGACTCGTCTATATAGAATTACAATTAACTTAGTTATATAATACTATAAGATTCCAGTTCTTTCTGTCAACTACTATATAGTGTTTTCAGTACCTAACACTCTGACAAAGAGATATATTATTTTGTCCCATCCGAAAATTTGAAAACTACTCGTGTAATTCGACATTTCATCTCGCAGAAATAAAAAAATAAATAAAAAAATTCGTTTCGCTGTCATAAAACATGTTTATTTTAGCTTCTTTCGCCTTATCATAAAATGCATACGTCTTTATACTTTTATTTTCCCATACTATTGTATGTGCGCATTTTGCTAAGAAATAGAACCAAGCAAATTTAACAATACTGGAGAGTTATTCTCTTTTATCTTTTGTAGTCAATAAAATTTTGACCCCGTTCTGTAAATTTTATTCAGTTATTCAGTTACTCACTTGCTCACTTGCTCACGTTTGCATTTGCTCATTTCTAGCTCAATGGTGTTGAAGTCAAGCTGCTGTTATTGTAAAAAACGTGTTTTTTACAATAAAACGTTATTAGATGACAGTGAAATTATTTATAAAAAATACGTGTTTTTAAAAAATACTACATATGCCGTACTTTCATAGACATGAACATAGTCGGCAAAATGTTTTTTGTTAAACTATTGATTGAACGGATTTGACGATTTAAGAAATGACACTTTGTGATCAGTTTATGGTCATAAAAAATTCTGACAATACGCAATATTTTTATTTCAGATTACCCAACCATGTCATGGTCTAAAATAAAATGTAGCTTATATAGAGAAATTACGTATCAGTGATTTTGAACTCTGGCGGTGGTTCTTGATAATATATTTTCATGCAATGTTGTATTTGGTTGAAAATTCGACGTACTAACCAAAATAAAAAAAAAAGATTATTGAACACTGTTCAGTGTGCACGAGCCTGAATTTATACAAGGACATTAAGTAAAACGCACAACGCGGAATGTTTTTTAATGGATAGCATTTAGATTGACCACTGCGGTTTTACTGTTTCTAGTTTTAATGTAAACGTATATATTTTGGAAATAACACGGTTTGTCCAATATTTATTTATTTTATTTTATACGCCCGAGAGGGCTTTAACATGAAAAGGTTTAAAATCGACAGTGAAAAAATGAGAATCATATGCACGAACAAAATAAGGAATAGTTGTAGAGTAGTAAAAAAAATAGTCTTTGAATACATAAAAATATGATTGATTAAAGATATATCGCTGCGCTAGTTCAATACTATGACAACTCACATGATAGTTTTTTTAAGATATCGTATTTTTATAAGTTTGGAATGGTCTTACAAATCATCGGTTTAACATTTGATGTGATAAAGGAGAACATTACACTTAGTTAGGTTTTTTTAAACTAAGATGTATATTTGTACCAAAAAAACATCTTAAACTTGTTCAAAAACATACGTATAATATAGCACTGTTTTGATATGTTACTGTATTGACATGTTTTTTTTTCTAGAAATTTATTGATTTTATAAGTCTTCTATACAGTAACAACTCAAACATATGTAGGTAGGTAGTTAATTTAACAGGGCAAGAATTTTTTTTTTTTTTTTTTTTAAGGATTATATTTTTTTAAAACATGTGAATGTGAGACAAGTAAAACAGAAAAACATGAACGTAAAACACATTGTGTGTTAAACAGAAAGACTACTCAAAGAAATTGATATGATAAAAAATAATTATAGCGGTAAATCTATTCAAAGTAAGTAACAAAGATTTATTAAAATAAAAGAATACTTTGTTTTAAACCACGAATTTATTGTGTTTTAACGCCAACCGGTTTCGCTTAGACCAAGCTCCGTCAGAGCATATATAATAAGTTATGGTTGGTGTTAAAACATAATAAATTCGTAAATTAAAACAAAGAGTTATTTTATTTCAATATAATGTCAAACCACAAAGTGATTTTTTCTTACGAAAAAACCAAGATTTAGTTCACTCATTTATTAGACTCAGATTCTTGTTCGACGCCCCGAAATTAGCTTGATAAAGCTACTAAATTATTTGAATATCCATGTCACGGGGCTGGAATTAAATTTTTTTGCATTAAGACAAGAGGTGACATTTTCGCATGTGAAATTTAAGGACAATTATCATTAGCCTTGAGAAGCATTTCAACATTATCGGGGTGTGATTTTTTTCCTGAATTTACGTCAATTCTTCTATAGGTTGTGAAGTTTTGTAATACACCTTATTAAGGCTTGACTTCTCAAACTTTATTATTTTCACTTCATTTACAATAAGGTGTTTGTGAATTATAGTCTGTTAACTATTTATAGTGTGAATTATTTTAGAGATCTTATTGCATGCAAATACGTGAAAAACAAAAATTGATTCATGTTTTGTCCAACGAAGTTGTCAGAGTAAAACACGTAACATTTCCAAATGTTATTGTATTGACTGTTCCTTCGTCAATAGAAGAAAACTGTAATATTTTGATTTGTTATTGTATTGCATTGACACTCCTAACAAATGGAGCCAATGTCATACAATTTTTTTGAGTAAATTTGATGGAAATATATATTTTTTCGAGACGTTACTGGATTTCACGGCTAAAAGTTAATATAAGGAATCGAAAACAACAAGAACTCAAAAAAAGGTTTTTTTACTTGTTATTGTATTAAACTAGCACAGCGATATTTATTTATTTATAAATTAACGGACTAAAGTCCAATTACAAAAAATACATATTAAACACGAAATGGAAAAAAGAGCAACAGAGAAGGAATAGCATATACATAATAATAAATGAAGCGATGACAAAAATAAGGCAAAATAAACATAAGAGAGTACATTCAAGCCATGTTCTAGTCAAAGTTTCGGTAGAGTCGTAAAGAATGACGAAAATCATTTAGACTGCTACCAAAAATTTCAAGACCATGGCTTGAGTTAACAAGTCTTGACATTCTGGAAATTGGAGAATTAAACCCATAATTAGTATTGTGATGATTGATCAACAGCAATTCATTGTTTCTGAGTCTACGGCAAGGAATGTTGAACTGGATAAGTTGCAACAGAGAAGGTGAGTCAATAAAAAAATTAATAATTTTGTGAATGAAAATTAAATCAAAGTCTTTCCTGCGCTTATCTAATGAAGACATTTTCAATAATTGTTTAATTTCATCATATAAATAATGGCCTCTTTCTCGCCCTAATCTCCATGCAATAGAAATAAATATATTCTCCCGCGTAAGAAGCGATGTTGTACGGATTCAATCTGATGAATATGAACGGTATAGAAAGGGGACCAAATTACACTAGCATATTCTAGATGAGGGCGAACTAATGAACAGTAAAGGGTTTTTAGGGTCTTAATATTCTTAAGGTCACATGGAATTCTATTGATGAAGCCAAGAAGTTTTAGTGATTTATTAGCTACATTATTAATGTGATCACGAAAAGAAAGGTTATAGTCTAGAGTGACACCAAGATCTTTTATAGATCTGACGGTAGATAGGAAGACACTATTTAGTTTATAATTGAAGAGGAATCGGTTTATGAGTTCTATGAAATGACATAATTTTACATTTATCAATGTTTAATTCTAGGCATGATGATATTATAACCTTATTGTACCTACATCCCGTGCAATTAAATACATCAGCCACTTCTACTTACAAGCGAGTATCCGAAAGACTCAGTCCTGATTTTGTTGTTACAGCAAAATAAAATTTTGATCGAGTAGTTCTCGCTGGTATGTGATATGAATATTGTTAATAGCGTAATAGTTTAAACGTAATATGTTGCTTAACGTTGCGTAAGACGTCATTGTTATGTACATGTATATCTTAATCCATTGTTTTGTCAAATATCGTAAATAAGTTGATTGTTTTAATTATTGTGCCCTAATTTTGATGAATTACTTAATGAACTCGTATGGTCGTATGTATTAAATATAGAACGCTAGAACGTATCAGGTATCGTGTAGGAGGTTCATATGGAGTGACGCACTGGGTGCTAACAGTCCCAGTGACGCCACTGCATGGGCATGCTGACAGTCTGATGTGTAAATGTAATCGTGTAATGGCAGCTTTGCTCAAAGCTTTTAGTAGAAGCTTCACCGTGACACTGTCTCGGGTAGCTATGAGATGTGTGGCACGTGCGCAAACGCATTACAACTTAATTTGATTTTGTGGTTTACCAAAGACGATGTGAAATCTTATATACAACCACTATTCAATTAAACACTCTGCAATTTCTAACCATGGAAATGTTATACGGAGCTGATAGCTGGTATCTTCGAGATGTTTTGGTGAAAGACAAATGAAATTATCCTGTATTAAGTGTTGAGATAGGTACTCTATTTCCGGAGGTATAAATAAGTAGAATGAAAAGATGACGTCGTATTTGACTAAGAAGTTATTCATTGAAATGCTTTAACAGATGAGTACGTATAGGAATTTGGGTGGGGTGTTAATAATAATCAGTATTTTTTTGTGATAAATGCACTGAGAGTATTTTTTTAAATCACGAAAACAACGAGGTATATATTTCGAGGTTTTCAAATGTTTACACATTATTGTGTTGCAAATATCGTAGGCTTCTTGCAGCTTTGACTTGATTAATATGTATATTTAAGCAATAATAAGCAACTTCTAAAAAAGATACCGCCAAATTCCGAGATGCGGTACATCGCAGCATTACTTGATTTTTTTACACAATTAAAGCTCTTATTTTTCAACTGGTCTATGTGGTCAGTATTTTGAATTTCATTTTTTAATTTTATTTATCCAGAATTATTTAACGAAATTAGTTGACGTGATAAATTCTCAAAAAAAACGTATTTGTAAAAACGCTTGTAAATATACATGTTACCTGTATATATTTAATGCCAATGCTGGTTTCTTTGCACTAATGAAACCCATATTGGCATCAACTACTGTAATATTTCATGAAAATACAAATATGACTTTCTAATTTTGAAACTGTTAATTCGTGGTGGAATTCCATTTAAATGATTTAATAAAACAAATATATAACTTTATTCCACTTTTATTTTATGACTGGACCGGTTTCAGCCTATGACGGCCATCTTCAGACTAAATGCAAATGCAAATGCACTTAAAAATTCCAAACAATCAATAGGTAATAATAATAAATGTAAGTTATTACACAAGTGCATAGCACTTAAAAATTCCTTGATACCGAGAAATTATATAATAATAGAAGTAATCTACTCTAACAGTGCATAATGAATAGAATCATAAAAATAATTATACCATAATGCTGGGAGTAACCCAATAATTAGAAAATTATGTTGTACATCTGGACATCACAATTAAGATGGGAAAATCTAAAGTAAACTCATTAACAATCAGTATTCACCAACCTTTCATTATATAAATACACTGTCAATTCATATTTATAGAAATGCAACTGTAACCCATCTTAAATATTAAATAAAATAAATAAATATTCCAGATAGATATATAAAAAAATAATACCAATAAATTAAAAGTAACTTTTACCCTGTAACTATTAAAATCATGCAACAATACTGATGAATATAATTAAAGTAAAATCATTGTTTACTACCCCAAAAATAGTATATAAGCCGTAGGTTAACAACAACATGTACTAGTCTGAAGATGGCCGTCATAGGCTGAAACCGGTCCAGTCATAAAATAAAAGTGGAATAAAGTTATATATTTGTTTTATTAAATCATTAAACAAATATGACTGTCTTAAAACGAGAAATCTTCCTTTTTTTTAAATTTTATTTTTTTCTTTACTATATATAATAACTTTTTTTATCTAAATTAAGCGATGTAGTCGTTTTTAAAAACCTTTTGTTAGAAAGAAGGTAAAATTCATGACTATTTTCTTACGTCCAATAAAACTATCTCAAATCCAAACCTTTCAAAACACGCTCCATCATGGTTGTCAGTCAAGCAATCTTATTTACCTCGATGGAATAATAATTAGTTTATCGAATCTGTGCACAGCCCATAGAGCACAGCGGCCGATAGTCGCAGGAGCGTGATACAACAAGTTCGGAGTCAAACCAAACACATGGCCCATGGCCCCTTGCAATGTAACTTTCAGATATCCCGGTAGCCCAGATCCCTGTCCCTGTCGGTTCGGTGAGATATCCACAAGTATATCGATGGGATGGTGTTCGTCCCGATCAGGCATAAAACTGTATTTATTCCACACAAAACCCTGTTCTTTTTATCTCAGCCTATTCTAGGAAAATAATGAGCCGGGGTCTTTTTTAAAAAGAGGAAGAAATAAACCGGAGTCTTGAAAAAACCTTTGCCATAGGAGGAAGGATACACAAAAGCTAGTGCGTTATGGTGGTATAACGAACAAATCATTTCATTTGACGTATATGTTCATAAGTTTGCAATTCGTTTTTTAAAGATAAATAAATTTCTACAAACGACTTGCTAACTTTTTTGCAATAGATTTTTTTCTCGGGTATCTAGGAGATCTAAACGCGAGGTAATCATTGACAGTTTCTAGTGTGCACTTGCGGTTTGTACAACATCACCAGTTATGTACTGTATTTGCGGGGTCCTGTACACGTATGCACAGTGCGCAGCTTATGAAAATTCAACTTATCTATGGCTTCGATAAAGTTTCCGTGCATAAGCTTTAATTATAATGATGATATCAATTTATGAAACAATAATAAAATAACCTATTTATTACTCAAAACATGTATTTGAAGCCAAAAAAGAACTAGTCAAAATGTGAAGAGCTTAAAATTGATGTTGAGCAAGCATGATTAGGAACGCTTTCTAGACATTTCCTGAATCAATTTGGAATGCACATCCAGGGCTGTCCAATACCTCGTCTCCCGGGTCTCTGGTCCCGGGTCCGGATGCCGATCCGGGTCCGCGGTCCCCCAGCGCCAGGTGGTCGCCCCGTAATTCGATCGCTTATTAACATTGATGAACGGTTCTTTTTATGGGACACACACAGCCTTTATGAGCTAATGACCGCGCGTGCGGATAATTCGGGGAGTTTTGTTTTATTCGCCGAAGTTCTTCTGTTTAGTGTTATTGTTGTTTAACGGCGGGTAATGGCGCCGTTATCAGACCGGATGCTGTCAATTTTGGTTCGGTTGGTTATGCCGGAAGTATTATCAAGCCCTTTGTTGGTGCATTAACGGTTATTTAGCCTTCATTAATGGATAAATGATTAAGGATTATGCAAATACATTATTTGCCAGTCGTGTTTTAAAAGCTTTGCCGATTTTGAATGATTTTGTTGTTGGGCAGTTTACAATAGCTGACATAATTAATACAATAATACTAAATAAATCAAACGAATTAAAATTGTCATATTTACTATTGCTGTTAATATCACCCCTAAAGCATTAAATCATGTATACGTACCGGATATAATGATTTAATGAAATAACAATTATTTGAATCTTTACAATAAATCTACTTAAAAACTCACGAACGGTAAGCTTTGGCATGAAAAGCTCGTCACATATTTTTCAACAGAACCACAATATCAATAACAATTAAAAATCAAGACGAAATATTGTAATTGCATTTGTCTGTTTAATCGTAAAAAGAGAGTTTTGATACTCGGCTCAAACCGGGCGTAATTACCAGTAATGTATAAAATGAAAACGACAAAATACTTGCATGGTTACTCCATTTGTGTAACACCATATTTTCAAACTTAACTCTCATATAACACTTTTTATAATCATCGACTTAAACTTCGTAGAAGTTGCATGTCTTAAATTTACTATTTCACTTTTTATTAGCGTTGGGTTACTAAAAACCCATACCCGCATACGAAAATTCCCATTAAATGCGTGGTGAACACTAACGGGATCGCCCTGGTGATATTTCAGCGGATTCTTACACGAAGTAACATTCGATACCACCAAAGTGAACCTAAGCTGTTATAAAACAAGAATGTTTTCCAAATGACTCATAAATTTATTTTCCAGTAAAGCGTGTTGCACGGAACGCCTAAACGTATATCAATACGGTACGCAACTTTCCGAGGAATTTTACAGAATTCTTTCCGAAGCGTTCCGAATATTAATGCCGCCTATAAAGCTTTACAATTTAATTGAAGAGAGTATTTTAATTTGTAATAACTCGTTGTTGAAATTAATAAGGGAGTTAAAAAGCTTTTAGTAAATACACGTCAATCTTAACATCGAAAATAATGTTAAAGACGTCGTCTTCTGTTGCCGGAAGTACTGTATGTATGTAGGTGTAACTGTTTTGAACTCTTACAAACACCTATCTACTAAAATTTAATAAGTGAATTTTGCATTTCAGAAATAGTACAGATCTTTTAAAACGAATTATGTTGTTATTATGACAAACATCAAACCAAATAAAATCGTCCAATTTTTTCTACACGAGAGTTCATGTAAGTCTTGCAATTAACAAGTCATGTTTTATTTTACCCTCACGGGAGTTTCTCAATATCACCACCATTATCAAGAAGACAGTGAACTACGAAGACACCCAGTCTCTAAGAGCAAGTTATTCTCCGTCCCAGCAAGTGGCGCTCTTCCTCGCAAAGTTCGCCATAGTTTTATGATTTACCCTCACAAGGGTGATAAAGTCCACACCTGCCGAGACTAATGACCCGCAATATCGCCAAGATTTAGTCCTAGAGATGCCATCATCGCTTTGCGTGCTCGGTCCAGCGTCCGAGTGGCGGTAAATCTCCCGCACACGTAGGTAAGGACGAGAAGGAGAAAAACGAAAGGTAGAAGAAAAAGGAGGAAGGCTCCGAACTTCCCCAAGGAAGGAAGCGCCCTCACCCCTCCCCACAAAGGGTGATAAATGTCGCACGAATAACGTTAAGTGCCTCCCACTACACATACGCGGTACTAGACGGATTAATCCATTTTTCAGATGCGTGGAATGTTATTAACTTTTAAGGGCGCCGTCATTCATCTTGCGAGTTCGGGGGACCCCGGGAGATACGGTGCATTTTTCACAATAGATATTTTGCAGCCTCTTCGTTTTTTTATCTGCTGCGGTTGATAGCGAAGATTATTTGACTGTTCACATTAATCTTTTTTTTTCTCTTTCTTTTGTATCACGTTTAAGCATTAACAAGAAAATTTGGTATTCCGACGCTAAACGATAGGAATTCTTGTTCGACATTCATCGTATAATATTCTTATAAAGGTGGGATATTTTACCATTTTGGATACAATCATTTGATTTAGGCTTAGTATTTCTTGGATTATTCTACTGCACGTTAGTAAAAATATTTTTCCACCTATCAACGCCACTAGAAATTATTTGTTTCAGATGAGAGTGTGAGAAAGCACAGTTTCTCGCAGTTCGTTCACTGACTGACTCTATGACTAACGATGTTAAACATCTGACACTCGTCTAACCGCAGTTCTGCGGAAGTTACGTCCACTCGGATGTGCATTGCATTATACAGTGCTAAGTAACGGGGTCAGAGCCTATTAAATATCTCCCCAACTGTCATAAGAACGTACTGGCACTCTCTAAAGCCTGTGCTTTTTTGTTATTTAATTGTGTTTTTATTTATTTTTATTTATTTATATTTTATTATTATTTTGTATAGTGAATACCGCATAAGAGTCCCAACTGCTCCCAACCGTCTGAAGTCATTTCATTGGCATTCCCAATCGAGGTATGTTGTGAGGCTGAAGGAAGTGGGGAGAGGAAGGAGATGGGGAAGAGGGAGGTTGAGAATACCTGGTTATTCAAATCTGGTCACCAAACATGGTTAAAGCCATTTCAAGCAACGTTTCGATTCTGAATGGTGTACTTTCACCAGGGCGATACTTGGAGTATCTTCAACTCTGGAACGTGTCGCAAATATACAGCATACATTCATATCCAAAACACCTCCGGGGTTGACATACTAGCTGTTTATAGATCTCCATCCATAGGGAATATTGCCAACTTTCTTACCTCACTTGACACTTTATTATATACATTACAACAGCAGTAACCTATTTATAATAGGTGATACCTGCATGAATATTATGGATAAAGGTCATCCACAAAGAGATGACAACCTAAATATCATAAGCTACCATGGTATTATAAGTTATATTAACAAGCCTACTAGAGTCACTGCTGAAACTAAATCTTGTATTGATCATATAATAGGAAGACCGAAATTTCCGATTTACACAACAATAACTGATCACTACACTACAATCTTATGAATTGAGACCACTATTCAAAAATTAAATTCCTATCCCACAATTCTCATGAAGTGTATCATCAAATGGGATAAAATTGTTACCAATTTACAAAAGGAAAATTGGAAAATAATGAATTCACTTACAGATTCTGACACGGTGTGGAATTATTTCACTGACCGTTTTCAAAAACAAATTAACTTACTCATCAACCGTGAAGAGATTCGAGCTTCAAACAAGAAAAACGCTTTAATAAAGTCATGGATTACTCCTGGACTACTAAAATGTATCAGAAAAAGAGACAGCATTCATAAAAGAAACGAGGAGAGACACAAACAATTACTTCCTCAAAACTTTTTATAAAAAATATAGAAATGTTTACACGAAACTAATCAAACACGTAAAGAACAAATACTTCTCGAGGAAAAATCGTAGAATGTGGTAATACCTCTCGTCAAATCTGGCAAATACTCAAGGAAATAACTTATCCTAGACAATTTAATGTAGAACATATTAAAGAACTCACAATCAACAATGAAAATACAAAATTTGATTCGGATCCAATAACTATTGTCAACTATATTAATGCTTTTTTTACAAATATCGGAGCAAAATCAGCCAGTAAAATAATAGTTACCAATAATCTCAACACAAGAACCTCACCACCAGATGAAGATACCCAAGAAAATCAACATAAATTCACCTTAAAAGATGTACGTCAACGGATGAAATCATAAAAAATAGACTCTCTAAAAGAAAGGACGTCACCCAGACAGGATAAAATTTCCAGTAAACTACTGAACAGATAGCTATATCACTTAAATATTTTTAATAAGTAAGAGTTTCTCTCAGGGATTATTTCCAAATATTTTAAAACAGGGGATTATTTCACCAATTTTTAAAAGAAGGATATAAATCTGAGATTAGAAACTAAAGGCCAATATGTGTCCTTAGTGCTTTTTCCAAAAATTTTGAAGACCTATTGAGTGATCAACTCACTTCTTACCTTGAATTTAAAAAAAAAAATCTCTCCAAACCAGTATGGTTTTTAGCAAAAGTTTATACACCTCAGACGCTATTTCTAGCGTTACCGACTACATCATACAAAATGTTGATAGAAGAAACAAATGTATGGCTATTTTCTCGACCTTGCTAAGGCATTTGATACTGTGAACCATAAAATACTTATAGCTAAGCTTGAAAAAATAGGATTATCTATGGCTAAAAAAAGTTTGAATACTGTCAAAATTTGGCTTGATATACACATGTTAACTCTAAATACACAAAAAAACAAAATTTCTAACTTTTAGAATAACAAGCAATCCATTACCACCACAACATAACCTCATATTGCATAGCTGTAACTCATTGCCAATTACATGCACTTGTATTTCTGTAAATAGAGCTGAACACATAAAATACCTTGGAATATTTAAAGATGATCTCCTAAAATGGAAACTTCATGTCACAAATCTAATAACGAAACTGAAGAAACTCATTTTTACTTTTGTTTTATTTAAGACACATATGAAAAAAAAAACTAAGACAAGTTTACTGTGCACTTGTGCAATCATCTTTAGAATACGGCATTATCAGTTGGGGTAGTGCCACCAACAATTGCTTGGAGCCTCTAATAAAAATCCAAAAATTAATTCTGAAAGTTATCCTTAGAGTTCCTTTAAGGACGACCACTGAATTTGTTTTTAGCGAGATTAGATTTAGACATTAAAATTAACTTCCTAATCATCCGAACACAATTCGCGAACAGAAGTTTTATCAACTCAATTTCTGATGTAATAGTAGGAATTTGAGTAATCGATTGTCTTTTTATAAATGCATCATAATTTTTTCAAGCGAATTTTCTTTCAAACAAAAAACTTGGTTTTCATCAGAATTCACGTGTCTTATAAACATTCTACGAACCTTTCTTTTATCTTTTAGGATTTCTCGTTCTTTAACAGGTTTTTTTTTACATTTGTACAGTTCGGGAATCATACTCGTACATTTGCAAACAGCAATTTCAAAAAGTTTCTTAGCGGCCTTTTCAAATAACTCTTTGTTTTTTGCTTTTATGTTTCATATTTTTTTAATGTTTTAATATTTATTACAAAATTGGATTAGTAGAAGCATAGAAGCTTTTCCCACATTTTTCCATATCGCTTGCTAATATTTCACAAAACTTTCTGATCGAAACACTTTTCCGTCATTCAAGAATAATAAATCGTTTTTCACCCACAAAGAGTGCTTTGTAATATCACAATAAGTCGGTAACATGTTGTATTTAACTGTTTTGGTTCATAGGACATGAAAAATATTTTCTTGTTTTGGACTTTTTTTTTCAGAAAATGAGTGGCGTCAAGAAATTGATGCCGGGCGTGATTAAAAGTGAAGTAGCATCGCGTCGAAGACAATTTTTAACTATTTTTTTACGGGAATCACTAAAAAGAGTTGCAAGAGCAAGAAACAATAACACGTATCACCGTAAATAATAATAATGAAAATTACTCGAATAGCGTTTTGTGCAGACCTCGTGTGTAATGTTAATTATGTTTGTAAATTTAAACGGACAATTAAGGATTACGTTTTTTCTTATATAGTAAAGAAGCAATGATTAAACATATCGTTGTTGGAAAGGCAAAAGCGCTTAAGGGACACTTTGTAAAAAAATGAGTATCTGATGTTTGGATCAGTTTATTTTTTCTGCATCGAATCTCGTGATTCTGAATACTTTTGTGACTCTTCAGCCATCTAAAATATATTTACCATTTGGGAGAAGGTTTGACTCAAGCGACACATGTTTGGGACTTTTTTTTTGTTTTTTATCTCTTCAGGTAACTCAGTGAGAGCATTGAGTTAATTAAATTATTTTTTTTTCCAAAATCCAACCATTTGGCTTATTAATTTTATTGTAAAATAAAATTAAATTGCTCTGGTGTAAAATTTTCCAAAGTGGCGCTTACACTCTTTTGCCTTATTTATATTTTTTGCGTTAATATTTTATAAGTATATTTTGAACCATATTGAATGCGAATACTCATTTTTCGGTTAGTATGTCATATTAATAAATTACATCTGTGGTCAAGGACGCACAAGCCCGTACAAAACGATTGGTACAATTTATTTTCTTTGATCCTATCGGTTACATTATGATTATTCTTAAATACTTATGTGTGGCCATATTACAATATACTTAATACTACTTGAATACTACTGTCTTTATATTTTGCACTGATTGCTTCTTTTTTATCACCTTTCTGTTTACAACTACTGTAAAACAATATTAATGAAATTAATTTTGTAAATATCAATTTGTGTCCCTACATAAATACTCACTGAGACGTCAAATACGTTTTTTTTTAATGAGGCATCAATTTCACGTTTAATTTGAATTGAAATGATAATCTGAATGCTTAAGACCTTGGTATAACTCAGACTAAACATTGATTCCCATCGCTTAAGCTGCCATCTTTTTGCCGATACCCTCCGAGGTCACAGACGTAGAACGCAGAGGCACGTTATTCGCACATTTATCATCCGAGATAAAACAGCGCTCATGTTTGACCGAAGGTGTGACCGCGATATTATCCGAACCCCGGTCCTATCGAACGGCGAGGCTGTCGTGTATTTATGAATTGTCACGCTCTCTCCCTCTCTTCGTTTCTACAGCGCTAGATGAGCCAATCATGAAAACGATTGATATCCGTATTTCGATTGAAAATAAATAATTATTTCCTTTGCGATCTTGAATAATGGGAAAACATTTTTTTTAACGGATTACAAACTTATCCCAAAATGCCGTATTCGAATACAACTCAACTATAATTGAAAATAAACGTAAGCTATGGCATCATGAATTTTACACAGGTTTTTTTACTGTCTAAGATTAACGCAATAGTTTTCGGATTTAAAACAAACATTTTTCGACAAATAAATAAAGCAAGACGCCCACATATATTTGGTCAATCAATTCACGTAACTTGGGTGAAGGCAGATACGAACTTTAAGTATAAATATATTACGGCTGTTGTTTTTATAATACCTTTATATCATGAAATCAGATAATCTTACATGTTTAATAAATAATGTTTGTACTGGCCGTAGTAATGGTACCCGAAATTTGTAGAAATGCATTGTAAAATATATACACAATGTATCAGCCTGAAAACAGATAATTGGATTAGACTATGAGTAGTGGCAACACAGTAGTCGGTATCGATTAGATATTGAAATATTCATGGCCACCGGACTCACGTCACTCCAACTACCACTACCCTCGCGTACAGCCTACAAACACTGAATACACAATCCCTAGAAGTGTGATCTATACTGTTTTTTTTTATTATTATTTTTTTATAGCGAATACCGCATAAGAGTCCCAACTGCTCCCAACCGTCTAGAGCCAGTGAGACTTAGGCCTTCCCTAATCGGAGTATGTCGTGAGGCTGAAGGTACAGGGGAGGGGAAGGAGACGGGTAAGATGAAGGTTGGGAAATTTGAAAGAAAACTAATGCCACCAGTTTACATACGGCATGTCGACTCCTAGGCCCCAGACAGTCCACTTAAGTTGATTATATATTCACGAAAGATTTTTTTATATTTTGCCAGAAGTAAAGAAAGTTGGACGTAGTTATGCAGATACCATCCAACCCCAAAAATATGAAATTGAGAAAAAGACGTTTGAAATTATGACGATACAAAAGCATATTACGGCATTTGTAAAATGAATATAAGCGTTTTTTTTATCTTTATGATAATTATTATATATAGGTCATTTATAATCTATCAATGTATTTATTAAAAATAGAATTGTATTTCCCATGGTATTCTACATTTTAATGTTTTAAAACTTCAATATAAGTCAAATATCTGCAATGTGGGTTAGTAAAAAAATAAATTACCAAAAACCTATCGCATTTGGAGCTTGGATGTTTTCAGCAGACATAAATCTCGCATTTATCTAGGGGAAAACATGAGAAACTCGATTTTGACAAATAAGTGGGTTGGACGTTTTCTGCATAACTACGTCCAATTGAGCTTACCTCTACCGGTTTATTTCTTCAGCGGTACCGGTGTTACAACCCTCGGATCAATACCATTGCATTCGAGTGTAGGCCTGATTTATGCGCGTGCGATACCGCAGCTCGATGTTGACTCTTCGGCTCTTTATTTGTGTGTTCATTTGAAATAAATAATAAAATTGAATTGATCAGAATCGATGTAATAGAATTGTTTTTGAGTTAATTATCTCGTTAAACATGAGAATACTGACAATAGTAGCCCGGTATAATGTTTTAACAGGTGCTTAATACATCAGGGTTGACATATCTATTTATTTAGGGGTGTCAAAGAATATGTTCAGATCATTAATAAAGATCTTCAAAATACAGCAAGATACTGGTTGACCAGTATTTTTCACACTTAGCCAAAAATATAAATGCAATATAATAATTAATTACCATAATTAACAGTAAATTAAAATAAATTCCCCGCACGCAGTAGAAGATAACTAAAGGTGGACAACGCTCGTCCCAGTGAGCAGAGTGATTTGATATTAGATAATTTAACAAAAATTCTATGTTTACCCGGGTCTCATAGATTCACCAGCCTGACCTGCATCAATTTAGTTTTGTTCAATCCCTTGTCTTAGTAGTATGAACTTAGAAGTAAATTATTGTATTTTTAATGTTAATCTTGGTTTGTTTTCAACGGTTTTTGGTGTTTTTATTTTCCGTATTACAATAATAAGCGTTAACTGGGCATAATAAAGGGAGTATAAGCCTAGAGGGTGTAGGGTAATCGTTAGTGGACAAGCGTTCAAGGTGTGAACAAGGAAAGTATGTGAGCAGGAAAATCTTCCATCTTTATTTGAGGATTTAGTCCCCGGAAGAATAATACATTCACAAGTTATTCACACTGAAAGGCAGAAGATCTTACATGACCCACATATTGTTAATACTTCCAGTCAAAATATATTTCATGTTTTGAAAGCAAAAAGCAGAAGTGATTTGCACCAACAGCTGCTTCTGCGATACTTTTTATGGCGTAGCATCGTAACATGCTCGCTCGTAGCTTTATATTTATTTTTTATACGACTTTTTGATCTGGATTCTAGATTATAATAAAGTTATTGTTTTTTGTAATTAAATGGGTCATAACTAACTGAAGTGCAGCGACAAGCAAAGTTGAACTGACAAAGAGTCTCGGGTGGTTTTTTTTAACGTCAAGCTCTATTGTCCCTGTTTTGAAATTATGGAAGTCAGGCATCGTTAAATGTCTATTTAAAAAATTCTTCCACGTTCCTTACATAACCCATTTAATAAGATTATGTTCCTAACACCAGATGGCGTTGATGTTGACAGTAAACACTTTATCTACCCCCATGAAGTTAAAAAATAAAAATTTCCGTTTAAAACGAAGGATTACCCAACGAGGGACTATGAAGTATGCTTGTTCGTGATAAATTATCTGAATAATGTTTTCCCCGAAATTAAAGAATTACATCTGAACTCTGACAACTTAGGTTGACAAAATAAAATCTAAGCTGGCTGCTATGCTTTTTTTGCACAAAATATTATTGAAGAAGGATAAAGTAGTTTATTATTCAAACAAACAAAAAAAATGTAGCATCAGATTTCTTAAATTTTTTTTTTTTATAAATACCTTTTTATTTGTTTTTGAAGACAAGTGGAACAAATGATTGTACTCATATCAGACTCGTATCTTTTAGAGTAGGTGCACATGTCATGTTGTAAGATGTTTTCATACCTGAAACAAATAGAAAAAAGGGTAATTTATAGTTAAAAGTAAAACTCAATGTTCAGTTCATTTTATATACAGTTTTGTTTACATAAACATGAATTTATGAGTTTTTTACTACTGAATTATTTGGTTAATTTTTGTTATTAATTTAAAAATATAGGTGATTAAATAAGTCAATTTTTCTATGGTTTAGAGGCATCTTTTATAATTCTTTGTAAGTAAACGGGGAAATGTATAATACAAAATTAAAGAATGCTGAAAAAGCGTTTTGTTGGGTAGACATTTTAAATTACAAACAAACAACCAATGAAAAATTTGTATTCTAACGTAAATTATTTGTACAACCTTTTCGTACGTTTTTAAAACCCTAACCTAACCTTACCCAAATAAATTTTATTTTAGCAATGTTTCATTATTTTTTTAAAGTAGCTAGACCAAAAACTTAAATAAATATTTTCCATTTAGTCAAATAATTGCCAAAGCTGTATCGAAAATTATTTAAAAAATTGAAATATTTTATGATCTGTATCTTGTAAATAAAACAAAAACAAATAAACTAACTCAAAGATGTACTTTTTTACAGTGAATACCGCACAAGAGTCCCAACTGTTCCCAACCGTCTAGAGCCAGTGAGACTATGGCATCCCCAAAGGGGGTATGTTGTGAGGCTGAAGGTAGTGGGGAGGTGAAGGGGGTGGGGAAGAGGAAGGTTAGAAAGTACAGATCTGGTCACCAAACATGGCTAATGCCATTTCAAGCAACGTTTCGATTCTGAATGGTGGTCTTTCACCAGGGCGATACACAGAGTATCTACCACTCTAGAACGTACCGCAAATAAACTTTATACTATTTTTTAAATGAATTAAATGTGTTATGACACATATTCTTTAAATAAAAGTTATTGGCGCACGCCGGGTTTGAACCCGCGACCTACGAAACTACATAGTACTACATATTTGCTATAAATTTCGTTTTCAAGAATATGTTTGGTTGGCTATTTTAGCCTTAAATCGAAATCAAATCTTGTATGAAACAAGCCCGGAGTGCGTTATTCTTAATTGATCTTGGCGAGTTTTTTTTATCGTCGGAATATTATGCACTTGGTAGGCGCGAGAGTCGTATGCTCCCTAACACTGACCGAATGAATCAGTGGTGTGATATCGTATTTATTATTTGAATGAACATATGCAAAAATACCGACAGACTATAATAACAATCAAACTACGTTTCTGTAAGGAAGACGTCCAGTTGGATGCCGCAGACGAAGCTGGGTGAAATATGCAGAAGCTGTGCGAGAAGAGACTGGTCTCCAATAAACCAAAGCCACCATAAATAGTTTGAGATAGGAGATGCCTGGAGGCGCCTGCCGAGACATTCCCACCACAAGGATGGAGGCAGAGGGGATGAAAATATTGCCTGTTTCGAATCTGGAGGAAGACGTTAGTATTTGAATGTGTTAAATCCTTTTGTTGCGGAATTTTCTGTTTAATGTAAATATCATTTTTTAAACATACGGAAGTAACTACAAGATAAAGGATTGCAAATGTTTTTTTTTCTTTCATGTTGACATTTGTATTATTATGTGTGATTTTGTGCGTTTGTATTCAGTATTTTTATCAATGTTTAGATTTATCCAAGAAAATCAATGAAAAATTAAAATTAAATAATGACTTTCTATATTTTCATTAAATATGTAAAACCACAAAGTGATTGCACTCTACGAAAATATAAATCGATGAATGTTCAAAAAGCTGAACATGAAAAACAAAACTTTTAAGACTTCTCAGAGACACCTGCTTCCGACTATATCTGTATAAAAAATCAAAGGGTAGGTACAATGATTATTTGTAGAACTAGTTCTAAAGAACAAAGCGCTCTTTTTCAATCAGCGTAGGATGTTTTCCAAAGGTCGTAGAATACTTAGTTTTCCCAAGCAAGCTACATTTTGTTTACTCAGATGCTCGCGTTCTTGGACGGAGAACAATGACGGGGTGGGATAATAGAGCCTTCTGAAGTGGAGAGGCTGTGCGAAGTAAAGGTGCTACTCCATCACGCCGCCGCCTTCCGGATCCGTAACGAAGTTGGCTGTTCCAAACTCAAAATTCAAAGTTGGAACGTGAAAGCAATCACGTGTGAACACATGCTGACACGGTACGTAGATTTGGAACTTGCTACTCTTACTATGTAAAACCATTTATGCTTGTGGATCTGTAACGTGACAGTAGAGAAAATTAATTGATTTAAAGACAAATTTACCAAACCTGCAGGTGGATAAGCAAAGGTTCTCATAAGTAAAACGGATTAATGGATCATCATTTACTGTGGTAATAAAATAATTTAATTAAATTAGAGACCAATAATAAAAACGGAATTAGATTAACACAGGTTATCTTCAGGTTCATTTATGGCAATTTAAATAATGTTTTGTAATTTTGAAACAAATTGAATATGATGAGAATGAAATAATAACTTTGTATAAGACCACCGATTTAAATCTGTGGTCTTTACAACGTTATTATTTCATTTTCATTAAATATGTCAAACCGCAAAGTGATAAGCTTTCTGCGAAAATGTAAAATTTAAAAAAGGTGAAAATAGAGGTCACTTAAAATCTCAAATATATTATAAATCTGATTTTTTTTCTTTGTCTGACTAAATAATCGCAAATTTTAAGTTAGTAATTTTAAGTGCACAGACTCTTTTTTTTCCATTTTCGTGGTTAACCCAACTACTCAAAAAACTTTCAAACTATGTTTCAATATGTGCAATGAAGCTTTTGAATTTCATTTTTAGTCTTAAAAAATAATTTTCAATTATAAAAAAAGGTAGTTAAAACTCGGACAAAGCAAATTTTGAATAAAAGGTGATATTTATTTTATTGTTACTCCCGTGTAAATGCGGACTCTATTTTTTTTAATACATGTACTATTATCATTCTACAATGAGAAAATAAAGTATTGTGAAGCTTAGATTTTTAACTTCTTTACCACAGACTTATTATTATTGTGTGTAGTTCTAGTGACGATAATTTCCGGTATCCCGTCACAAATCAAACAGTTACAAATTTTCAAAGAAAATTTCCATGAAAAAGGGAAAAACTCTCAGCACCATGTTTGTCTGTCAATCTATGAGAAAATCGCTTATTTTAATGGCAAATAAAACTCCTACATTTCCAACTTGATTAAAAGAATTTGTCTTAGTCTTTTGAACAAAGGAAAGGCTTTCGCTAAATTTATAAAATATAAGCCTCATCACATGTCGAACAAACAATCAACCTGATTCTTTTAAGGAGATAGGAAATTTTGGATGTACTCTCGGAAGAAAATACAAAAAACATTCTAAAGAAAAAGGTTTATCATGTGCGTGTGTATTCACCTTTCAACTGGAGATAAAATATTCTGAAACATAAGTCATTTATTTTAGGAATTCTTTGAAAGGGAAGCGGTCCGTTCATATATTTTCCTTTAATGAAAACAACGGATTTCTAATCTCGGATTTGAGAATTTTTACCTCAATGCACTTTGTCTTAATTATTTTACGAGGCTTCCCATTTTAAAATCTGTAAATAAAGTAATGTTCGTCTAATAATAGGTTATTTGGACTCGCTGATCAAATTTCTTCGTATATTCGAAATGCGCAAGAATCGACCTTGTAACCCTTTAGTCTCTTCAGTCAAAAGCCTTTGAGATCAATTAAAAAATATGCTAAATTTTACTAAAATTCGATAACATCGATTCAAAGATAACAACTACGGCAAATAACCGGTCAAACATACTACTTTCCTCTCTAAAACATAATTAAATATTATGACTAACATATTGTGTAACAAAAATACAATAACAACAATCATTGTAAAACTTCGGTACAGGTTATCCTAGTGAGGTGTTCACAAAATAACGTTAACTCTTTATTTATGAATAATCTCAAATGACTCTAACACACACCATTGATTGGACTTTTTAAAATTTTTGAGTTATTTTTTTTTTTCGTAGAAAGCAGTAACATTTTTTTTTTGTTGAGGAGAAAACACAGATTCAGACACTAATAAATAAACAATATTAAACATAAAGTATAGAGAATTCGCCTGCATCCTAACTATTTCTCACAGATTAAGGATACTAACACACTTTATGGTTTGACTATTTAATGAAAATGAAATAGTACCTTTGTATAGGGTAAGAAATCAATAATTATAAATCTGTGGTCTCACACAAAGTTAATATTTAATTTTATTTTTTGATTTAATTCATTTAATTTTTTTACAAAAATAGTAAATAATAGTAAATAAAAAAAATATACACATTACGACCTCTTAAACAAGGCATATACCCGTATCATAGTGGTCCGCATTCTAAATAATTCTAATATGAAATATAGCACTGCTCAATAACAAGGTCAAAAACAATAATAATAAAAAACAACCATTTTCTAGTTAGTACGGGGATGTCATGGTGGACACAGACACTATCACCTCGGTGATGGTATTAGGGATGGTGTAAAGGGCAGCACTTCCTCCAAGTACCACAGTGATTGTATCGTCATTTCGGTGTTAAGTGTTAATTTTCAGTCAGACTATTGTCTGGCTAAAAATAAAACTATTGTTTTATTGTGGAACATTTCCGATTCTTTTCGTCCACTTTCTATTGGCCATATTGTAATTTGTTTTTTAAGCGAGTTTGTAGCTTGTTTTCTTTATATGCCTTTGGAGCTAAGAAAATATGGGATCGTTGTCCAAAGGAAGTATTCATTTTTGGTACCATCACCCTTGGTTGAGTTCTCAATCGTGTTGTGTAACTGTGACCTACAAGATTATGTACGTTAGAGTTGTTTGTATAGTACATTATAAGTGAATGTATATACATCTGCCTTACATCTAATCCTTATGTTTCCTTGAATAGTGGTGTCGATGGGTACATGTAAAAAAAATTACTCATCTCTTTTTGCGCCTTAGCTAACAAATTTACTTGGATTATAATCATTGTTGTTATCATGTACAGACAATTGTAAGAAGTGTTTCACTATCCTAAAGAGGTCGTCGTATCAACAAGTTAGTAGTAAATTTACAGAAACTCGGAACAAAGAATCTTTCTCGGAGTGATTCGTGAGTGTGGAGAATGAAGCTGACCGCAACATTTCTATGCGATACTCCGTAGAAAACCATTTATCAAGTCAGGAAGACTCCAGCGCCGTCTTCTGGCAGCTACATACGAGTTATTCGTTTACAGCTTCTTTTACGATTGTTAATACAATCAGTTGAAAACTTCCGCTGCAGACTTATTGTTCTGCGGACATGTGATGTATTATTTTCTCCTGGCTTTGAAAAGCCTTTTCTATCCGGCGGATGGTTGCTACGGCATAAGGTATACTCCTGACACACAGCCCAGACTCACAAAAATAATTTCAGTTGTGCATTGCGTCATCCACAAGCAAAGCGAAGGTTAGAAAAAGCGATTTTTAATCATCGCATAATCTATTTATTGCACATGTTCAACACAGATCAATTTTCTATACGACACGTGATTTATATTAACAAAAATCGGCAATTTTATAAAGCGTCGTTTAGATATAATAGGTAGTTGGAATGATATTTGGTGCTTCATAATAACACATTAATTATATTCAATATGGCAAGCCACAAAGTAAATGCTTTTTACGA
This sequence comes from Drusus annulatus, assembly GCA_022651775.1. Classification (NCBI taxonomy): domain Eukaryota; kingdom Metazoa; phylum Arthropoda; class Insecta; order Trichoptera; family Limnephilidae; genus Drusus; species Drusus annulatus. The sequence continues at coordinate 407,726 of JAGWCC010000311.1, read as the reverse complement.
ATACATTAATTATATTTTTATAAAAGAAAACTATTTGTTATAATTTTCCACACTGAAATGTGAGAATAGCGAACAATATTTCAAAGACAGTTATAAATCACAAAGCTTTTAACATTTTTGATACGTTTCATAGAGGGATTCGCCTTTGCCGAAATAATGATAAGTTTTGTAAAACGTGAGATAGATACTACGCGACAACTTTAGCACCTGGAATTCAGAAACAAAGAGTTGTTTATAATTAACAAATTACAAATGGTATAAGTATGTAAAAATCATTAAACAGATGAATGCTTTTGATATCGCAAAAGATTGGTCATCGATTAAAATATTTTGCGTGTTGGTTATCTTGTCCCGCCGATTATCATTAATTAAGGTATCATCAATTCCGAAGATATTATCAATTTCTCTTAAATTTGTACATTTTAATACATTGAAATTTATTTTCATATATATATGACCTTAAAGAGTTGTAAGATTATAAACATCACAACATCCTGATAAGCAACGTTAAAAATGAAAATATCCAATCAAAATATGTACGTGTTCCGCAAAAACTGAAAAAACTTCATTCATATTAATTAATATTTGGAAAAATTTTATGGCACCGTTTTTGTGAAAAATCATCTCAAGGGCGCTGTACAAATCTTAATTTGAAGTTAATTTTAATTTTTAGTTTATATAAATATCCAGCAACATACTTACTGGCAGGTCACTTCTGGCTGGACGCAATCACTTTATTATAATAACTTTTTTTTTTTAATTTATGTATATTTTTTTGTATTTACTTTTTATTTTAAATCATACTGCATTCCACAAGGGCGACTAGGGAATCCACATATTATGGTCAATTTATAGGTTACTGAAAAGCACGTGACTTATCTTATTACATTATGATGAGTATTTTTGAATCTTTATCTCGCATATTATTGTAAACTTATTAACGCAATCCCTTGTCAATTAATATTCTGTAGACTTTGCATTTATCTTCTTCCGAAACAAGTTCGTTCAGCAATCTGTCTAGTTAACTTTAAACTCTTAATTTCTGAATAAGAAGTTTACTCTAAGGGGTAAAGTTGGCAGAGGGAGAAGATGGCAAACTAATTATAGGGTTGTACTTACTCAGGTGTTTAAAAAGGCTACTTCGTTACAGTCACGGCGAATCCCCGCACAGGGCTGGTACCGGTACCGGTACAGTGACCGCAAACAACTTGGGGAACACAAATACGCTGGTAATCGCCACGATAGATCCACAACTTTAACGGTTTGGGCATTTCGCTCGTGGCCCGTTGTTAACAAAGAAAAAGGTTTCGTAGTGGTATGTCACCCCGGATTTCAACTTTTTATTAGCGGAGAAAATAATGGAACTAATAAAGATGAAGATAAAAATTAGAGTAGCTGTCTGGAAGCTCTTCAAATTAAATAATTTATGTATCTTGAAGTCCAACAATTATTAAAGAGGATTTGCCGAAAATTGAGAAAAACTTACTGAAACCCAACCGGAGGCTGTAAAAAGAGTATTTAATATGTTATTTCTTAATGTTACATTAAAATTATGCATGGAAAACTGGATATACCAAAGGTGATTTGGTGCTAGTAAATATTATATTGATTCGATATAAAGTAATAATAACGTTTTTTAAATCAATCAAAATAATATATTGTCTTTGAAGATTCAAACGAATGCAAATTTTGTTCGGGATATCCTACAAAGGGGCTGTATATTTTGGTACAGTTTGTCTTCAAAGTAAAAACCAGAGTGATCTCCATAAAACTCAGTTTATTCGGTGCCCAAGTACGTGTATTGCATTATAAACAATACAAAGTAGAATACATCGGGCTCAGTGAGGGAGGAAAGGGGAGATACAACCAATTCAGATTGTCAAATAGATATGTATTTCCGAGTGTACAAAACAGTCAAGTAAAAACATCTTTTGAGCTCTTTCATCCTTTAAGATAGCGCAGATAAACCAAAACGTATACGTTATTATTTTTTCTGACTAAGATACTCGTGCTGGTAGATTTTATTCAAATGCTCAAAAGAACAATTCACATCTTTTTTATGCCCAAAAGCTTATAAAAATCTTTCCGTTCCTTTTATAGTCAATTTTACTCTGCTATTTATAAATTATTTCCAATATTTCAATGATAATAAAAACATGATGAATATTCAGAAATTTTTATTGCAGACTGTATAACTGTGGGAAGGATTTCGCGGTTATAAATGTGGATAAATATACAAAACCAGGTCATAAAAATGAAAGAAGGAACGAACGTGAATATTTGTCAATTTAATGGTTCTTGAGATAAACAATTGGATAATAAATTCTTATTATTTATTTTATAAACATACAACGAAGTTGGACTCTTATGAGTTATCAACAAAACTCATTACGGGACTGTAAATTGGTACAATATTGGTTATATATACAATATAAGTTTTCAAATCCAGGTTGTAAAAATATAAAACAAAACAAATGAATATGAACAACACGAAAATAAACAAAAAGTCAAAGGTTATTATAATTCACTGTATGGTCACCGCGGCCGATCGAATATTCTACGAACTATGTTTATTCCTTTCTTATTGGGGTGCATTTAAAATAAGGAAAGTCATCTACTATCGTCACAGTGTAAATGGGTTCACATTAACAATGATATTCCTCCGAGACACAGTAGCTTGTAGGTACTTTGCTAAAGGCGAGTCTCTATTTATTGCGATCCCTTTTTTCAACTAAGGCGAACACTCCTAATTTTGTTTATTTTTTGTTGCAACCTTTGACTTTGCAGGTTGTTAACAGGGGGTGTAGTCGGGCGATCTGTAAACTCCGTTTGACCATCATTACATTAAAATTGATGCATTGCCAGACGTGCTCTATTATCGTGCTACTCCGTGTTTCTTTATAATCACCTGAGCTTTAATGCAATCGCGTGAACTTTCAAATATGCTGACGATCTTATTCAACGCCATAAAGCCTGAAACGCTTTTGGTACATCAACGGCTTAGAAGACATTCCATTTTATGGGAACGTAGATAATTGTGAAAAATCATTAGTTTTTGGTTTTTGGTTTTCCTTACCAATATGAAGCGAGAGGACTAGTAACTATAAAAATATGTTTAAGAATATCCCCTAACAACACAATAATGAGGCTTACCTATTACCATTTGAATAAAGCCCGGTATATAGTTATTTGTTTCTAAAAGGTTGAAATAACGTTGGAATGGATTCAGCATGACTTTAAACCGAAACCAAAATATTTTCCATTTGCCAACACTTGGCTTACGGCTATTGTATTGTATTTAATATACATACCTTGCCTAAATCTGCGCCCGGCGCTTGGGGTGTACGTATAAATATTCTCGCTCCCAGCTCCCTTTTTATTATAAAAGCATTTGCGATATTTTAGTCGTCCGTTCAAAGCCATGTTGAAAATAAAATAATAGGAATTTTCTATTAGGATTAAAATAATGCTGGATGAATTCATTTGTGTCCGATTCAGAATTTTTTCGATGTTTTTTTCTGAATTTATTTTTGTTATATCATATACTAACGCCTGAAAATAGATCGAAGCTAACAAAACAAATGTTTACTACGAAAATTTACATTTCAGGCCTATTCATAATTTCTTCCAATCAACTGAAGTGCCGGCGTTAGGTATAACTGTAAAAATGTAATATTTCTGCATTATTTTAGAAACAAGCTACTTTATTTTTGAATAAAAGAAATAAAACTCTGTAAATCTGTTCCTTTGTGAGCATCTCGTAATTTATGCACGTTCGCCAACTGGTTTCGACACACTATGTGTTGCCAAGGCTGGTATTAACTTAACAACTTTATATTTATCTCGACAACGGCATAATTCTGCTGAAACTGGTTGGTTATTTCGTAAAAACAAAGATATTATCTACACAATGTTGTAGTGTTCTATTCAATTTAATCGGTTTGTAGCCGGGTGGACAAAGGCGTCGTGCGTTCAATCATCTGCTACCTAAGTCCTCCGTCATTACACGACCAACGCTTTCCGCCTGTAATGAAGGAAGTATGGAAAATTGAAATATTTTAAATTCATTCGTAACTCAATAATTTTTGTATTTCTTTAAAGAAAATAATTATGGAGTGTATTCATTGCTAAAATCTTTTGTCTCATTACTTTTATGTTACCAGGATGGGCCACTGAACGATAGATTGAAATGAAAAGTGTCATTTTATCTGCTATCCAGTTACAAAGCGAACATACACGATATTGTTTATATAAAAACAAATAAATGATAATCCAAGTTCACTGTCAAAACAGCTATCAATAATTTGCTAATATCTTGCAGAATAATGCTAGTCTCGAGCTCTGGCGATCGAGAACCACTTGCCCGCAGAAATTCCCTCGGTGGGCAGCCATCTCTACCATCGATAGGATGCTCCGAACATAAATCAAATTCGTATGACAGGACATCCAGCCGTAAAGGAAGAATACATACGTCTTATTGCATGTCCTGCGGCCAATCGAGGATAATCGCCACGGGCAAATAACTACACGTCGTTTAATGATGTATTGTCCTCGTCAAATGATAAATGATGTTATTATGATTCGGTTACATTTTAATCGGGTAAATTATAATATTGTCATTTTCAAAAATGTTATTCCTTGTAAAACTAACTTAAATATATTAATAAAAATAAAAATGTTAATTGAATAATTTTATAACCATCATAATAATTAATCGGTAGTTTAGTAAATATTGCTTGTAGGTTTCAGAGTGCAGAAAAGGTGCGCTTCTTTATTTGCGAAGAGTTTATGAAGGAATTTCATCAGTCATGTAAAGTTTTACGGTAGTGACGACAACTATTTCTTTCGACCATTGTTTTCGACCGGTTAGTAGCTAATTGGACAAACGCGACGGATTCCCACGCGGGCGTCGTTGGTTCAATTCCTATGCTAGCTAAGACTCATCAGCATTGCACAAGTAACAGTTTTTCAAATAATGTCAGGTTATTTGTAATTGGGGAATGTTTGTCTTTCTTTATAAAGAAAAAAAATAGTTAAATACCTGACGGTTCTATAACTGAAGACCCCACGGTAAGAACCTGTTAACTAACTGTCGAGTCATTCTGAGATATTTAGTATTTTGCTGTTTGTTAAAAAAAAGTGTGTACCATCACAAATCTACAAATTATTTTTCATTGATGTTATAGCTAACATACTAAATTTAATATATAATTTAACATTTTAATGCATTTCTGCAATATGTTATTATTGTAGATAACATGTTCTTGGCATTGAAAAAATATTTCAGCTTTAACAAAAGTTGCAGTTAACATGTTCTACTCTGATTTTCCAAGTTCGTGCCATTTTCATAATCTGAAAGTATGTTTATTGAATAGACCGTATCAAAATCAGTTTAGTGAGAATACTAACTCATTTTTGTCAAAAATGTTAGTCAACAGGTTTTTGCCGTGGGGTCTTCAACTATTTACAATTGCGGAATGACGTATATTTTGACATCTGCAATCCTTCTTATATTTCTAATGAGTATTTCACCACCTGCTCAAATTTTTCTTCTCAAAAACACATTTATTATATTTAAGATTATGCCATTTTCCACATTAATTTGTCAAAGTTCTGTTGTTAAAAAAAATAATGTGACTAATATTATATTCACAAATACGAGTATATGAACAGCTGTCTAAAAACGCTGTAAATAGCAACAATGGGAATCAATTAATATGTAGCTATTGGCGTTCATACGTACACGTACCTACAAAGAAACTATAGAAGTTAGTGATAAATAAATATATTATAAACTGTGAAAAATATAACAAATATAAAAACGTGAAAAATCACGAGTTATAACTCGACTTGCCAAGAAAAATATTAATTGCTTAAATCGACCCATTTTAAAATCATTTATAATATAAATACTTTATTCGGCAGGTAGGGATGTGAAAATTTTTATTTGCTTTAATTCACCTATTTTATATACAAAAATGTTTACTCTATTAGGTAGGTAAGGATGTGAAAAATATTGGTTACTTTAATTCACCCATTTCAATAAAAATATACTTTATTCGGTAGGTGAAGGGATGTGTAAAAAATAAATTATTTGATAGTTTTCCGAACACATTTGTCGGTTCCGAATTTTCGAAAAGTTCACACCCGAACGTATATGTACGTACGTACTCGCTAAGGATTTTTTTAACATTTAAAAATGATTTTTATTCCGACACACCTTACGACGTGATACACATCCTCCGTGAAAGATGAACGCGGGATAATGCGATCAGCCAGTGCTGTCTGGTGGGGACTAGACCAGTTGGGAAAGGAGGAGGGAGAGGGTGGTTGAAGGGTTCCCCCTATCCTCCCAACCCAGCAAGGGGTGAGGTACGATGTAGTTAAACAAGTAGAATGACTGTAGGTATGGTATGTACTGTTAGTTCATATGCCACTGTAAAACGCGAGGCTAATTAATGTTTTTTTACCAAAAAATTTTCGTATTAACCATTCGATAAAAACAATAGTAGGTGCATATAAAAAATAGGGGGTAAATCAGTTTTTTTAGCTCTGCGTTGAGAATTGTTTAAGTTATTATAATTGACGTTATTTATTATTAAATGGTCCTTGCAACTTCGTGTACGTACATCACTTTACTTACGCAAAACACACAAAACGGTTATGAAATTATCTTTACTTCCTTAGGGCAAGTATAAAATGTTATACGTTTTGCAAAAAATTGGCTCATTAATGTTCCATCACCATTTTTTTATTTAATATTACACATACATTATCATTTATGTTTTACGTAAATTTATAAGTAATATACATGTGAAATTCACGTGAGATGAGAAGTCAATGTGATTTACATATTAACTTTTTCATCATTATTTATCTGCATTCCTAAAGCGTTGCAATGGCAAACCTCGATTTATGAATGAATAATCTCTACCATTCACGAGATTCACTCTGATCAAAATAATTGTCCAAACACCCGAAAGCGTTTGAATGCTTTAAAACAATGAAGGCTGGTTATCATGAGAAGGGTGTGACTACCGACTAGAACTGGACAACGAACAGACAGCCGTGCCGGCATCGTGCGGCGGGGCCAGTTAGTTGCGGCGGCCTCGGATGAGGGTTTATGGTGTTATTGTGTAGTTGGCTGGAGTTCGGGGCCTCCGATCGCTTTGCGGCCCCGCTAACAAACTACCGAGCATTGTTCGCGAAATTATCTGATGCCGATATACACATATCGCTGGCGGATTTCTCCCGCCTGTATAAATTAGTTTTAGGCGTCGTTTCGCAGCAACGCCAATGGAGACAGACAAGCAATTAGTGCTACGGGATGCCATCTCCTAAATTTTAACTCTTGCCACATTCAGATTCAGAGGTTAGGCATGCTTAGGTGTGCTTTAGTGGGCGTTATTATAATATCTGTAAGACAAACTAAATCCTATTTTATTTAAATCTGTTTACAAAAACAATTGTATTTGCTATAGTTTTTTATTAATGTCCAGTTAGTAGTGACAATTGAAAAGATGTAAGTCTCATCGTATTAAAAATCAATTAGTAAATATTTTTTAAATAAAAAACTTCAGTGTGGTTTTTGTCTACATTTGACAAATTTAATTCAAACGTAACGGTCATTTTGTTGCTCGTCAGCCGTCACAACTTGTGCAAAAGCTTTAATCAACGTTTGACAAGAACTATTCCAACGAAAACATTCAAAATGGCGCTGATCGATGATTTGTTGATCACATGTGACGATAGTTTGATACACCCCAAACCTTAATATTTTTTGAGTAAATATTTTTATAAATATATTTTTTACATACCTACCGTATTAAGCAAGTATTTAAGTTTCTATTAAATTTTCTTTACTGGAAAAATTTTATCCCAACTAATTGGGATTATAAAGTATCTTAAAACATTGGTTTGATATAATATTATTGGCAAATTAATGTTCATTTTTGAAATTTAATTAAGAAAACATGTTTTTAAACTGCCGGTGTGAATTGAACCTAAAATCTGCTTACGAGATTCAAATGCGTTGACCATTACGCCACGGAGAATGTCTTAAAACGAGTACCCGGCATACTTTGCATTGCCACTTAGAAAGAAAGTGTTTGTGTAATTCTGTTTATTGAAGTGTAATTGAATACACAATATTTTTTGTTTTCCCGTCTAGTGCGTTTTTATATTTAGTCCACACACCAAAAAATCGAATATAAAATAACTTACTCAAATTCAATTTTGTTTCGTTTGCAAAAACTCACAAGCTAAGCTTTTAGCTTTGAGATTTTAGCTTTTAATTTGAGCTTAGCGTTTTCAGCTTTGAGCGTTCGGCTTTAGGCTTTGAGCTTTTAGCTTTGAGCTTTAAACTTTTGGCTTCAAACTTTGGATCTTTGAACTTTTAGCTTTGAGGTTTAAGCTTCGTGATTCAAGCTTTGAGGTTTTAGCTTTAAGCTTTGAACTTTAAGCTTTGAGCTTTAAGCTTTGAGCTTTAAGCTTTAAGCTTTGAGATTTGAGTTTTAATGTTTAAGCTTTGAGCTGTTTCAAGATTTAAACTTCAAGCTCTGAGCTTTGAGATTTGAGCTTTAAGCTTTGAAACAGACAAATATTAATGGATATATTTTATTTGGAAATTAGGTTCAGATGAAACATTTTCTTAAGTTTCAGTACTTACTACTAAAATACTATATTTCCACAATACAATTTTTAATATGCAAGTAAAATTCATTCATACATAATTTTTAGTACGAAATCTAATATCCTCAGGAAGGCCCATATTAAAATCTTGATTGCCAAGCTTAGCAAATAATTTATTCTCTAAGGCATGGGGCTTCATACGAGGTGCCAAGATTATAAGGCCATTCTGGAGTGTAGCCAAGGAAATAAGCAGACAAGAAGAGGATGCGTCCTTTCTTCATTATTAGGTAGAAAGAATTATAGATGAAAACTTTTTAGATCATTTTCAAATATAACTTTTAAAGACACCATCATGTTTTTATATTTATTACATCATGGTCTCTGGACTCTGGTGTAAGAAGCTTTGGTACTTTCAAACCTAACCTCATAAACTAAAAAAGTTGAGACAGTGATCTCCGTCCAACCCAATTATAATTCGTACCGGATTGTAGCCGAGTAGCCAAAGTGTCAGAATTTGCACCCAGCCGTCGCAGGTTCAATCCTTTGCAAGCTAAGTCTTCCATCATTCCACACGTTCGTGCAATAGTTATCTCTCTCTATCTACCAGATTTTATGTGCCGTAATACAGATTCTGCAAAATCATACCGCTATTAAACGGTTTAGAATTTTTCTTACTCGTGAACACTAACTCTTTGAAAACACTCACTAGTTATCAATTTTAAAATATGGAAAAAATAATAATACAGCGTCTGCTCTTATTTTCTGAAATAACTCGATTATTTAATATTTAATGTTTAAAATATCTAAAGTTCATTATTTGAATGACCTTGTAAGCTTAAAATAGTTTAGTTATTCTTTGAATTCCAGACTTACGAATCTGTGAATATTTCATGACGACGGTCTAATCATTTGTGAGCTTTTGCTAATTCAGAATACAGATTTCAGGTTCACAGTCAAGAAGATCATGTGCACATATTTCAGAATGTTGACTGGTCAGTAATTATTGCAAGCATGTTTATCTGAAGATAGAACAAAAGGGATGGTTACCTACTAACCCATAATGCGTATTTATTTTCGGTATACAAAATACAGCTTACGCTGATTTATCAATACCGCTAAAAGCGTCTTTAGTGCAAAATAAACTTTTGCTTAATTATTTGCAGAACTGTGTAAAGTCTTTATTTACCTTTGAATGAGGGCCGTAACAAAGGGAATGCCTCCCTAGAGCAACTTGGTAAATGAAATCATTAAATATGCCTGCTAATCTTAACGCTTCAGATATGAACAAAAGAATTTCACAGATCATCTCGTACAGACGGCGGCTGTACCCAGTACCCGGTAGCCAGTACTGCTGATGCCATAATTAGCAGGGGTATTTAATCACAAGCAACGTACAAAGTACCTTTAACTCGCATATTTCCCTCGAGTCCAGTTTTAATTATACGTATTGCTTGCTTCCAGTCATTATTTCAGCCCTATTATGCAGGGACTTTTTATAAGAATAATGAAAGAACTGATCAACAAACAAAGTCACTGGCTGTACGTGACTATGGTTCGTTGCTTTGTTGGAGTATTACAAATCCAGACATAATCATAATCTTTGTAGTCTAGACATGGTTGAGAGACTGTATTATTAACTCCTCATTCGATTTGAATTATAGAATTTTTAAAACCATTTCTACTGAAGATAACATCTCACATGTGTGCAATATCATTCACATATTTTCTCGTAAAAATTACATGTTGCCGAAATAAGAACATTGATAAACATTCCCAAAACATGTTACATGGCATGCTGGTCTCTGTTGCATTTTGTTTTCGGTAGCCAAACCAAGTATGTAAACGACATTAATTCGTATTTTATACACAGTTATAATTCTAGTCTGTACAACATAAATATATATCAATCGTACGCTTACCTCAAACTACAAGAAAACACAACAAAGTGAAGTTGTAGTAAACAGTGACAACGATTTTTTTCTTCCGATTTTATTCGCCGTAAATGTCACCCATGTAGAAAAATAATAATAAATACAGGTTAAAATAAGTGAAATGTATTGAATGTATTGCTATGATTTTTGGCATGTGTATAAGTTATACCGTGTTATAAGAGTGTTTAATAAATATTATTATTATGGCGCCTGATTTAGAAAGCGCCAACACTCTACTCAGTAATAATGGGATATTTAGTCAAGCATATCTCCAGCTATCAGCATTTACATTCAAACATCTCGAATAATATTCGTGTACATCGCCATTATTCAGAATTATCCTCCCCGTTCCGCACCCCTACAAGATCCGCCCGAGGCAAGACAAACAGAGGGGGTGTTTAAATAAAATATGTACACATGCAATTGTTTATTTACAGGGTGGTTCGATTAAAAACGCGGTTTCCCCGCCGGGTTTATTTGTGGCCGCAGGCACGCAAGGTTGCCTATTTACTACGCAATAAAAAATTCATCAGAAAGACTTGCAAGACTCGCGCTGCTTATGCAACCGCCCCCGGCCGACGGCGATGCACAGAGTCGCATGAGCTCGACTCAATATTTATGCTGCGTCGAATACAATTGGTTTTTACATTAGTAAAGAAGGGTAGTTTTGTTGCAATCAGAAATAAAATTATTTCCTCTCGCTGAGCAGGCAATAATTCATTTTGTGTACCAGTAAAAAAAACATCACCAAAAGGTTTTTTTTTCTGAACCTCAGACACAAATTGTAAAATATACTCCGATCAGGTTATGTTATTCAATGAAAGCAAATTCAAAATAAGGTTTGCTAGTAAAAGATTTTACACTTCAAAGTTTTTTACAAGTCTAAAACTTTTTTTTATATTAGATTTTCGATAAAAATGCTAGTTAAAGCCGAGGCCAAAATGTGTTCAATTTGCAGTAGTATTAATGTATCTGTAATATTTCTAGACGAACAAATGTTCAAACCAAAAACATAATATGCTTATGTGTTATTTTGAATTAAATCACTTTAACAGGTTTCTTAATTTTTAGCTGTGCCTAGCCAAAAAATCGTATTTAAATCGAGGTAGAGTTTATGTGCTTTTCAATTTTTTTTGCTACAGTTTGTACTTATTTTCTAGCTCTTTAGGCATTTTATAGTTTGTTGAGCGCTTTAATGATATTTCAAAAAATTGCACCATAGAAATGATCTAAGTATTATTGTTATTTTCTATGTTATTCTTTCTGTTGTGTTATACCCCTAACATATTATTTGTTACTATTTATGTGATTAAAATGGATAAATTGTACGGAACTATACCTACGTAATTATAATAGGAATTATGGGTAAACCACTTCAATGGTTTAAAAGCTACATGAATAATAGGACCTAACGTACTAAACCAAATTACGAAAAAAGTGAAGCACCAGTAATAAATTGTGGAGTTCCACAAGGTAGCACGCTCCGCCCAATTCTATTTCTAATCTATATTAATGATCTATCCAACCCGAAGGACAAAGATGACGCTATGATTAGCTTTGCAGATGATACAGTGGTTCTGGTCAAAGAAAAAACTTGGGATGAAGTACATGTAAAGGCTGAGCATACTATGAAAAGAATTAAATCATGGCTTGACCGTAACCTTCTTACCTTAAATGCAAGTAAAACCAAATATTTTAACTTCAGTATGAACATGAGAGGTCAGCCAAAGTCTTACCTTGATATTGTTATGCACGCATGTGACGCTACCAGAGAAAACCATTGCAACTGTGAGTTAATCAAACATGCACGTACTAAGTATTTAGACATAACAATTGACGATAAGCTTCGTTGTGAATCGCACATAGAAATTTTAACGGAACGTGTTAAAAAATATATGTACTGTTTTAAAATACTAAGGAATGTACTTGAACTGAAGCAGTTGCGTAGTGTATACTTTGCCTTATGTCAAAGCCATAAAGGATATGGAATAGCTGGCTGGGGGGGAGTTGCTATTACCTTTCTAGGTCCTATTATAAAAATACAAAAAGTGATTTTACGAATTATATTTAGAAAGCCCTTCAGGCATCCAACAATGCCAATATTTCAATTTTTTAGGAATCCTCAATATCAGACAGTTATATCTTTAAATAGTGTTAAAAATAACTCAATCATTAAAATCTTAAATGTTTATCACACATAATAAAAATACAAGGGGCAAACAAAAAGAAAGACTTTTAGTACCTAAATACAATACAGCTTTCGCACAAAGACACCATATGTACATCGCGCCTCACACTTACAACCAAACTCCCACCACAGACTGTAGCCATCACTAATATGTATTCCTTTAATAAACACATTACTAAATGGCTAATGAGTTAGGACCGCAAGGAAATTGAAAACCTCCTAAAATAGCACTTGAAATTTTTCACTCATTCCACGACAAACTAGAGCAGCTTTATGAAATGCTCAACCCTAAAAAATTGCATTTCTTTTACATAATAACACGATATTATATAAATATTGCATCATAATTCTATAATAATTCTTTTAAATCCACTATTATTTTATATACTACTTTAAAATTTGCATTTATTTTGTTTTTTCTTTAGGTAAAGTATTAACTATCAATAAGTGTAGAATTGTTACGATGATAATATAAATGAATGTATATTTGTATTGTATATACTGTTATTAATTATAAGATTTAGTGCCTTGCAACTTTACCTACTGTCAATTTATCTTATATGGTGTCAAGAGAGTTTTACGGTTAGTATCCGTTGTATCATCTAACATTGTGTAACAAATATCATCATTTTTTTTTGTATTATTCTACTTGTACTCACTGTCACCTACCTCAGTTCTAATGACCTAGGTAGGTAATGTAAAAAAATAATGTAAGAAACAAAAAGTTAATAAATAAAAAAAATAATTTCATTAATTTTTTTATGAAAAAGAATTATGGCGCTGTGAATATTATCTACTGATTTCAATACTATGTATACTATGTATAATGAATATTATACATAGTATGTTTTTATCTGAATGCATTTTTGATGCCAAATGGGCACTTAAAAGGACTGAACGGAATCAGGAGAATGTATGATGAGCAAGTTAACGGAAGGTGAAGGTAAAGACGCCCGAGTAAGACATGGTATGATCAAGATAATCAATATTTGAGTCGGTCATATTAAAAGTTGATACAACAGAAAAATAAGTATACGTGTATAGAATGGAATGAAGCCAGAAGTGCGTTCCAAGACAGAAATTCATTTAAATCTGCCTAGCTCTACTGCGAAATTGTGTTATGGTTAGTTAGTTAGTTCGTTTATACAGACCGATATGTGAAGCCTGCAAACGATCGTAGGCGATATTTGAACCAGAAATAGGAAATAACAGAAGTTTAGTCTCGTCCGGAAACGAATATTTGGTAAGTCAATAAGAAAAGGAAGATACTAAAGGAAAAAAATATAAATCTCATCAAATAAGATATGCATGGCATGAGAGAGGCCGGCATTTCCCAGACCACTGCGCCTTTCTCGTATATAATTCAAAATACCAATAAAATAAAGGCCAGTCTCTCGGGAAATATTGGATTAGAATTATAAATGTAAATCGAAAAAAAGATTTTCTTTGGATCAGGAAAAAAGATACTTAGCGGTGAGCTTCCGACCCAGTTACATGTGGAGGTACGTCTCAGGTACAGCCAGGTTTTATTAGTTTGCCAATGCTATACATTTATAATTACTTACTTGTAGTCACTAGATACATAGCTTTGCTCAACTTCTAATGATCTTTAATCTAATTTTAATTTTTAATTTTAATCTGTTTTTTTTTTTGTCTTTGAAAATTTCAAGTTGTTGCGAACTAATAATAAATTACCAGTAACGTAGTTTTTTAAAGTTTTTATTTTATTTTATAGTTGAGATGACTTCCACTGTAGATGGTAACCATCCTCGTTTAGAATCGTCACTTAAGAAAATTGTCTTGTTATTTTAGATTTAAATTTAGTCGAATAATTATATTAAATGGATACCCACTGTATATAAAATGGGATGCGCTTTTAGTAAAACGTGATAAGCTTAAAATAATATAGCTAACACATGGTGTAAATAAGTTTGTACGTTTTAAAACAGAATGCAGCGAAGAGCTGGCATATTGGCTAAGGACTTTAGGGGCGTGGTTTGCGGCGTAGTGGGTAAGACGCCTTTATCCTCTTTTTAAACAAGGGGAGGATAACAAAGAAAACATGTTTCATCGCTTACATAAATGAACATTTGAAAGGATTTCGCCCATTTGCATAATGTGAGCGGGGGTCAGTAAACCACGGGGCTTATCTTCGAGACGCACGGAAGGAGTTTTTCTTTTTACGCTCTCAGCGGCTGTAGTTTCAGGATAAACCGCTGCTATTTACATAGGAGCAAAGGAAAACAATAGCAAACAGACCGGCAAGTGGATTAGAGAACCCCACATCGCCTTGCCAGGCCCACTGGAGGCTCTGGCCAGGATCAACAAGACGGGACAGGCGACTGCATGAATCGCAGGACTATTATCAGGGATAATCTAGGATATTGTATCAAGAACCCACGCGGCGCATTATCTTTCTTTGATATTATCAAAAATTGTTTTATGGGTATACTCATTTCATCTTGCGGGTTATTCACGGACTCATTTACGTTTATGAATTACAACGAGTAATTAGCATTAACCCAGAACATTTCATTAACATCACCAGGACTTAAAAAGTTCATTACGTATAACATTATTTAAATATTCTAAGTGTATGATACCAAAAATATCCCAGTAGTAATAAATCTTTGAATTTAAATTAAGACATAAATTTTATAAATACAACGTTCAAACATGTACAACTAATGAAACTGCAGAGTTCTCATTGAGGCCCACACCATTATTACTATTGTAACATTAAGCTAATTAAATGCATGTATTTTGATAACGGAAAAGGACAAGTACGTTTGATAAATACAGAATATTTAACAGTTTAACTTTCTTTAAATAAGAAAAGTAAACATTATATTTGTACATGAACTCTACACATTGGGGGTTCTGGGATTTATTCTTCTTTGGGATGCTGTAAGAGAATATTTGTTTAAGTAAAAGAGGAGTGTACCTGGGTATAGAAAAACACAGTTGTCTGCACAAAACAGAATAAATCGTCAAATAAAAGTAGTAGAAAAATTAAATACACATCCCGACACGTGCACTTAACTGAAGCAATTCATTTTTATAATAACGCAAAACGTTCATGCTTCAGATGAAAACCAAAATGTCAAGTGGTTTAGTGACCTAACGTACATGCGTATCATATTATAGAACATATATTTACAAACTTTGATTATGTTGACTGTTGCTATCAACACGCATGTTTAATCGATACTTGTTAGCAAACTTCACGTAACAGAGTTCCAGTTAGATACATCGCAACATTTACACTTACCATCGGAATAATCAAATAAACCACAGCATTTCAAAAAACACAATTAAAGATCGAAGCAAAAAGGATTTGGAAGGCATATGAACGGAATGAAAATAAAAAGCTAAGGTACGTTTTGTTTGACTTAGTGGATAGATTTTACTTGTCTCTTTACTCTGAGCTTGTTAGCTAGAGTACACAATAGAGTTAGTCTCTAGCAAACAATAAACATGCAATCATTCACCCATTTGTGTGGTACAGGGCGGGGGCGGGCAGAGCGGAAGTCTGACACTGGGCGGCCCGCCCTTCACAAAGGTATCCGGGTAGATTTATGATTTAGGTTAGGCGGTAATTTACCTATGCATACAGTCAACATGGCCTACGGGCCTTCTTTCAACACCACCTAAACTCCAGTCTAATGTGTATGTAATGATTTCTAAGCTAATTAGTAAAAGCCATTTTCACGTCGATCAGATGCCCGTAAGCGATAGTTCTGCTTTATTATTAGAATGGTGTGAATTTTCAAGACCATCAATCAGAATTGAAACGTTTCTTGAAATGGATTTAGCTAAGTGTGTTTATTGACCACTCAGGCTGGGCGGGTTCTATCAACCCCTCTCTTCTCTTCTCTTCTCTTCCCATTCCCATCGCTCGTCAATGCTGTGTCAGATATGTATTTTATGGTGGGCCATAATCCAACTCCGGACAACAGGGGTATACCTTCATATGATAATGTCTATTAATGTCATAAAATTTTCTGGTGAAAAAGATCAATCACGTAAGGGTTGCCCAAAAAATTAAACATCGTTAACTATAAAATACAATAAAAGATTGATAACTTTGGATTTTCTCCTATGATTTAAAAGAGGTATACACAACAGTTTTCGGTTAATTTCGTTACTAAAACTTGTCCCGAGGAGATTCGCGTCCTAGGCGCTTGAGCATCTGATAGCTGATTATTGATGAAATCATTTGACCTTATATTTTGGTTTTCTGTATATGTACAAGTTAAATTGAAACGGTGAGAACCAGAGAGACTTATACGCCTTTCAGTACATAGTTTCGAGTAAAATGGTTTTTAAGCTTTAGAGAATTTTTTAATCCTTTAAAATGACTTTGATCATATTAAATATTATGAATTTAGATTGTAATGGCTCAAATGATAGTAATTATGTTAAACTTAAAAATGTGCAGCAAAAATAATGAGACTATGGCATTTACTTTTTAAGTGGCGCTTAACACTGTTTTATGCCTGCTTGAGTTCCTTTGGCTTGAAAAAACTGTTGCTTTAATAATTAATATTATTGTGAAGTAGTAAAACTGCAAAAAAAAAGTTTTCTGTTCATTATTATTATTCCTTGTTGAAGAGATCTATTTTGCCTTGCTTTGTCTCCTTCATTTGCGTAAATTCTGAAACTTATAAATTACTGTTGCAGCAATATTTTTTTGTTCCCAAGATTCAAGTGAGTTATTTTCCTGATAAAAGCAAGTAGGTATAATATCGAAAATAATACGCGGTCTGTTCTCCAGGGAACGATTATAGTAACCTCTCAGAACTCGAACGAAACTTATCTAATAAATAATAACATAAAAAGTTAACGCTTCTGAAAATATCCATCATAAATCCATCAGTCAACCTTCTTACTTTAAACTGACCGCGTTTTGATAACCTGCTAACTTTCGAATTAATTACTTCAAAAGGCCATTTTTGCACATCAAGTCGTTTTGCGGGGCCATAACCGTAGCCACTTAACGTGTTTATTATTATATTAAAGGCACCTATTTATCGCTACCCCTATATAAGGGGGCCTTAGTTTCACATAAAATAATTTTCAGTACATAATGGATTCAGAATAAAGTGTTGTTAAAACGGGCTCTAGTACAGCGGGGTTCGTTGGAGGAGCGGAATGGGGGTAATATTGAACGAAAACATAATCTTAATATCGTTACCAAGACCCAAATCGTAAAATGTACCTCCCGTGTGATCATCTATTCAAGCTCTCCAGGTTGTGTTTTCACTTATTAAATGTGTTTAATTTTCGACGGTCTGCAAAGGGTTATAATTTCAATTTTTCCAACTATATTCGACGGTCTGCAAAGGGTTTTAATTACAATACTCTTTCAGCGATTTTGGACGGTCTGCAAAGGGTTTTATTCCAATACTCTTTCAACGATTTTGGACGGTCTGCAAAGGGTTTTAATTTCAATACTCTTTTAACTATTTTCAATGTTTTCCTCACTGAACAATTTATTTATGGCAACTGCTCTCATTTATGTAAGATAAAATACTGTTTGAAAGCTCCTTAACTCATGATCTAAATCTCATATTTCAATCTTTCATCGAGCTGAATCAATTGCGTTAGTAAAACTATCCAAAATTTCAAGACACTAGAGCTCACTGTTCTTGGTTATTATGAAAAATAAATTTCCGTTTTGTAGTCAAGATACTACAGGTCCCACCCAATACAACGATAAGTCGGACACTAAAGCAAGTAATTTGTAAGTTGAAAAATATGTGTTTATTGAGATGAAATGTTATGTACTTACGACATGCTGTGAAATATTCTCACGGAGGTTGGATAAAGCAAAATAATCCGCCGAGGGATTCACATATTTTCTTTCACACTTCAAAACACTTGCTTCAAAATACCAGAACGTTAAATGGAAAACTCCCAATGATAGTTTTTAATGTGATGATTTTATTTATTCAAAGCTAATTAATATCTATCAAACGAATGAAACTAGCGGCATTAAAAGTTTATTTTTTACAAAGAAATAATAATCTAACTTTCTTAATTGTATCCTCGTTTCTACTGTTTCTTAAAACATCAGAAAATGTAGTTCAACATTTTTTTAAAGATAAAAATATTTGAAGGTGCATTATTAATAATCTTCGACATTTGAAATAAATAATAATAAAGTTTTATTCTAGAAGGTGCAATGCAATACCTTCCATAATTGATAATAATACATAGTAATAATAATAATAACATAAAATTTGTGATACACACAATAATAACAATAAAGAAAAATAAAAGTAAACATAAATTCATGAAAAAATAAATAATAATAAATGTACAAAATATTAATGGAGGATATTAGGTCTCATTTCTGCAAAACGCCATCAAAAGGGAGTCCATCCTGGCAGCGTTAAGATTGATGGGGCCAATATCTTACGTTCCACGTGGTAAAAAGGGTACGGATCCCGCTGTGGGATTCAAACTCGATCCATCCAAATGCTAGCTGAATAAGTTTTTCCTCTTAGTTGTGAATGTCATTTTAATCGAGCGTGCTTCAAGGTGGTCTCCGCATCAATAAAGGAAAAACTAAATTTGGCCTTCTCCTAGCATTATTTAAAGAATTAAAAACGCTGGAAGCGTGAAATTATGGCAGCTTTTTTATATTATGGTTTTTCACTAGAACACACTTTTTTTCAGTATGCAAAGTCAATTGCACCGCAAACTTTGAAATGTTCGTATCTCAAAACAATTGAACAAGACGCCATATTTCTTGTTTCATATTTTTCACAACTTGGACGTAGGCAGGTAATAAAACAAGTTTTATAATGTATTTCAGATAATCGTAGGTGATTCTTTTAATTTGAATTGCGTATTTTAATTAGATTGGTAAGTGACATGCTTATCAATGATGTATTGATTTATCTATCTTAGTGATTGTCGGCAAAGTTAATGTTGTAATTTGTATTTACAAATTATTATTAAAATGATATTCTTTCGATGCAATTATTGTTGCTATGAAAATATATAATTTTCTCTATGAAGTCATTGCTGCCGTGATAAACGGTTATCTTAGTATACATTAGGCGTATAAAATGCGGCGATAAAGCTTAGCTAACCGCCGTTAAATAGTGTCTCCTCCAAGTTTATCCGCTATAATCCCGGAGTTATATGAACACTACACTCCACTTGCCTGCATCCCGAAAGTCTTTCATACACAAATACAATTCACGAACACGAGCGGTACGGTACAGTAAGTGGGAGTGCTTATTACGCCTCCTTGGTGTATGTAGGGTAAGTGCAAGGATAAAAAGCCAAGCCTTTACCAAAGGAAGTAAACACAGCCTGCGCACAGCCTTTGACCGGCTTTGAGCATCGGTGCAAGTCTTACTTATCCTAAATGATGATAATTCCAGGTCTCGAGGCAAAAGGAACGGGTCGTAAAGGATGAAATTGATGTGAGTACCTTCCTACTCATTTGCATATTAAAGCAAGTATGTTCAGCTTTCAACTACAGATAAACCCCTTTCTAAAAACTTTAAACACTTCTTCCTCCACAGTACTTTGAAACTTCTCAAAAATAAGTCGTATGTCATAATATTACAATGTTTACTCTAATTTTTTTTTCAAATAAAATATATCTATATTTTACCAGTAATTTAAAAAGTATCTCTCTCTCCCATAAATATGAAACGCTGTGTGGCTTGAGGACTTGCGTTAACTCCACAATGTTAGTTATCGCAAGCGGAAGATTTTTTCGGTGATCGGCTGTCTTTAAGTAAAAGTATTTTATAAAAGTTTAAAAAATGTGACTAAATACGAATGTGGAGAACGTGCGTACAAAATGTCTAGAATTTTAAACGTAGTTCAACATGTACGAGTATGTATAGAAAAATAATAAATAAATATCTCTTTTAATCTACACAATAAAAACTTCGTGTTCTTCTTAACGTTAAAAATATACTTTTAAAACCAAGATATTTTACAGCGAATGTAATCAAAATGTACTCGTACGTTTTGTACACGTTCACAGTAAATTTATTAGCGTCTTTTTAGACAATGGCTGAGCAGTGAGCACCTTCGAGCATTGCGATGAGGAAACTTTGCAGCGTAAGGAATAAAAATTACGTTGAATTATAAAGCAAGCCGTTTCAAGTTTACGACTAGTGCGATTTAACTTTTAAACTGCAGTCTGAAAGCAGACTTCGTCCCGCCTCGTGACCGATAGCAGTTTTGTTTGATAACCCGACTCCATAGTGCGGGATGAAAGGAAATGGTGTGTTTATAAGAGTTTTAATCCTCCGGCTTCAAGTGGAATTTCACTTGCTCGGAGGACCAAACGTAGTTAACAATTGTTTTGCAATTTAAAGAAAGACTTAAAGTTTTCTTGTTCCATTGTGTGACTGGCAAACTCGTGGCGGAGAACGTAATAAGACTTTTAGACTCGCGGGTTTTTAACTCCTTAATTCCGTTGACGTAATTGCTTTACAAAAAACTTGTCGGCCGTTTCATTTTTTTTAAATAATTTGTTTTCTAGAATAAAATGAGAACAATTTGTTGTCAAGAAGAACTACGAGTTAACCCTCTTTTTATTTATTGCGTACGTTATTAAGCTGCTAAAAACTTAAGTAATTTCCATTATTTCAGTGCGGGCACAAAACCTAACCTAACAAGACAAAACATTTACATATCACCGTTACATTCAAATACAACGGAATCATAAGCGCAATAAGACTGCCTATCATATTATTATTATATTTTTATAATTTGTATAGCGTCGTGTTTTGTGAAAAAACACGTCATGGACGCTGTACATGCCTATTATTTATTAGAGTTAAATGTCCGCTCTTTGTTATAACTAAGCTATCTATTATTTAAATATAATCTAGGTGCTGAAGGATCAATCATAATCACTGTATAATTTACACAGGTGATTTATTGAAAATATACAGTTTTCTTGGCTCCTCATCACTTTTCATTGGTTTCCAGGGAGTTTTATTGTATTTGCTCATCCGCCAGCTGCTGTTCAGTTTTACATTTAGAAATCTACCAGATGTAGTTTCTACGAATCAATTTGTTGTTCACGGCCAGTACTGTTATAACATAATATTGACATAAAATAAATATTTCTGTTACAATGTAAACATTAAATTTGTAATTAAATGTTAAAAATAAAGTAGAATGCAGGAATCGAAAAAAATAATACGATTACATAATAAAAATTGAGTAAACAGTAAAAAAGAAAAAAAAAACAAAATGTCCAATGAGACCTAAATTGTGTGATTTTTCCGTAACTACTTTGTTTAGTTCAAAGACATGGTGAGAAAATCTACCGCTTTATGAAGCTGATTACCGTAGATAAGGAGTATACGAGTATTTACGGGACAGAACATTTTACAGTTCAGTATCTGCTGTCTAGTTTTACTGTTTTTTTTTTAATATTTAGCGTTCTCGTTTATTTAGCTCAGCAAAAGCAAGAACTTTCAATGATAAATTTAACGTTTTTATATGCGGATATCGTTAAAAAAAATAAATTGTAAAATACGTACATTATATAAATAATGCTTGGTTAAAAATATTCACAATCAGCCTTGGTTGTTGTAGATCGAATAACAAATATGTCTTCTTGGAATGCTCCCTTGAGTACTAACTTTCAGACGATGTTTTTTTTTCTCGCGTTTTCTTTCAACATTGTAATGGAATTCTGATTATTTCTAACAAAGGTATGTTGCCTCTGCTTTTCTTCAATTAGTAATTTAATCTCCTCATATAATATTCATATTATAATACACTCATTAAATATACAAACATAGTGCCCTGCCCTGTTTATGGAACTTGAGATTCAGGAGGGGGGACCTTTTGAAAATCATTATGCAGAGGTAAACTATCATACATAATATGTTGAAGGTAGTCATAAACGTAGACCTCCAAAATACAGGGGAACAACATGACAAATGCATTATTTTCCCGTAATAGGTTAAGAAAGAAAAAAACTATAAAAGCTGGCAATCCGGATTGAATTTTAAACAACTCTGTTTTGACGCACACTTCCGATTTATTCACATTCATGCATGTCTTCTCATACAAATCTTCTACGAAATGACCGGACTCTAATTTTAGACTAACTAAAATCTAATATTTTTTCTTGGAGTGTCCTCATCTTCTTTGTTCTTAAAATTCAGGTTATAAATTCTAACATTTGAATCCTATACAACATGCTGATTCAAAATAAGGTCAACAAAGTCAATTTAGAGAAGATACACGCATCAGTAGGTTTTCAGATAATTTTGTATGAACAGTTCATACATAAGAAAATGGTCTTGGCCATAAATCAGCTGGTGATTTTTTGAATTCTCTTGAAACTGTTTCCACGTATGTTTCCCTGCGGTGTTTTATTCTTCACGTGGAACACGTGAAGACGTTAATATGTTTAATGTGGCGAACGCAAAGGCCCAACGACTGGATCCCACTGCAACCCTCGCAGCAATCATCTCTTGCACTCTTCCACTCTAGAGTAGGCCTTTCAATCTTCCGACTTCCGACGGAAAGTACCAACAAGTAACATTTCTTGGTCGTTCTAGGTTTGTTACGCGCTATATACGTTTTTTGTAAAAAAAATGTGTTAACAAATACTAGTTTATAACTCTTTTTAAACACAA
The DNA here is from genome assembly GCA_022651775.1 of Drusus annulatus. Classification (NCBI taxonomy): domain Eukaryota; kingdom Metazoa; phylum Arthropoda; class Insecta; order Trichoptera; family Limnephilidae; genus Drusus; species Drusus annulatus. Next base: position 384,333 of record JAGWCC010000311.1, on the reverse strand, counting down.
AAACTATAAATAAGTTATGGAACAGTGTTTTCGTGAATATAAACTTTTAACCTCGTTCATTTATATTGTCAAGTACTCAACCTTTTATGTAAATAATGTATTTTCATCTACTGGCGAGTTTAAAAGAAAGAGCTTTTATTGGTTATTTTTTTATGGATAGACTACCTGGGGACTCAAAAGATTCCTTGTTGTTTTCAGCGTTGAACGAGATGGTTATGTTATTTGCAAACTTCGTTTTTCCTGTATTTAATTCATTGTTTAAAATTTGAAAGTATATTTTAAAATAAATTCTAACTTATGCAGGTGATAAATTCAGTATTACTCTCGTCTTCCGTCTCTTCGTCCCAGTTGCAGATCCAGCCTAGGAGGTGGAAAAATGTGACCAAGGGTGTTGATAATTTTAATTCCGTTTCGATTTTAATATAAGTTTTCTACAGCAAAAGAGAGTTAATTTTTATTTCTAAATTTCCGTCAATGTATATTTGTATCCTTTAATTCCTTTTACATATGAAGCGGTGTTTTTTTAAATGTATCCAACAAACTGAAACCACACAGCTAGTAACGAAGTTGGTGTAAATATTTGTGAAGTCATAGGGTATATTAGAATGCCAATAATATATTAGAGTACAAATAATATTTAAATGTTAAATATTAAAATATTGATCACGAAGACCCACTGGGTTGGACCTAAATTCAGTTCGTAACCCTGTGAAGTGACTCGTTACGTTTTCTCTCATAGTACTATATAACCAGTATTACTGACCGGCTTTTTTCTGGAGAAAATATCAATATTAGTTGATTTACACTTTTTATTAGTCGTAGTTTTTATTAAACAATTAAAAAAATGATACAACGAATTTTTATGATTTATTGTCTTGGTATATAACAGTTATTCCAAAGCTAGTAGTGGAAATGACACTTCGACTTGACAATAAGTGTGTTGACGTAGAAAAGACACGCAGGAAAACGTTATGAAAATTGTATAATGCTAGAGCTCAGCGTTAGTGTTTACTCCCACTGCACACATATTGTTTTACAATTCAAATTTAGTATTTTTTTCGTTAGTTCTGTTTATTTCAATGTTGGTGAGGTCTTGATTTGGCGCAAATTTTAATAGGCTATTCATGTCAAGATTATGTATTCCTTAATTAACATATTTCTTAATTTCCTTTCAGACTGGTGTGTTTGAGATGTACTGTTTGGAAAGAAGAAAAAAAATCACCTGCTCTCTGTTATATAAGTATTTTTTTCCCAAAGTCTTAATTAAATGATGGAAGGGCTTGTGTAATTTCATCGCACTTTCTTTCTGGGTACAGCTTTGACAACATTCATTTAAACTCATCATGTATTAGCTCGGGTTCCTTTTTAACGATAAAAAGCGCATGTTTTTTCGTATGTTTATCTCATAAAAAATATATGCGGGACTCGTGTCATGACACAATCATAGGGGCAGGGAAAAAACCCAACCATTCAAGGAATTTCTCTTGTTAAAACTCTAAGCAGGTTTATTGTAACATTCATTATACTTCATTGAATCAGTGGATTCAAACGTCGCTGTGTTTTTTTTTAAATAAAAAGATAACTGCTAACCAAATTTATTCCATATTTATTTTATTACAACATTCTTTTTTCAATGATACAATTATTACAAAATGGAATTAGACGAAGCACACATTATACTTCACAAGCTAACACTTAGCATTGTAGGTACGAGGTTTGTAACGTAATATAAATATAATTCTTGATCATGTCATAGATAATTTACTTGTTTTAGAATGATCCCTAGTAAAAATGGAAAGGGAACATTGTAAAATAAAAGTGTCATTTAGTTAAGGGCAGGTGAATTGTGACTTCCTCTTTATTCTACAGAATCCGGACTGAGGGACTTAAAATGCACAGTACAATGGAACAGGGGGACAAGGGATTGGGGACTAGGAACTAGGGACCGTTAGACCCCCTTCCATAAATAAAACGGTAAATAAAGAGTTTTACTCAAAGAAAAAAAGACGCTGCGACATGTTACAATATTACATGTCGCATTTCGGGAAATATTTTGAGACTACCAATTTTATTTAGTAAATCAAACAGACAGGAGGTTCACATTAAATATGAAAATGCTCAAAATTGGGTAGGTACCTGTGACCACTTCACAATAAAGTAGGTAATTAAATGGATTTTAACATACAAAAATATTATGTGAGCCAAAGTGAGAGAAGTAGGTACCAAATAACGTTATTATTGTCGCCCCAGTCGATATACGTAAGTATAAAAAATACAAATATAAGTTTATAGTTGAGTACGTGAAATTATTTGCTTAAAAATACCTAATTAATTAATCTCAATAAAATTATTTCATAGTTTTTTTTATAATCTTTATTCTGGAATGTTGGGAGGTTATTACGTTTTCGCAGATTCAATAAAATAAAATACATAAATCGAAAAATATATGAACATAATATTGTTGAAAATATATAGGTATGTCGAATAATATAATAATAATGTCAAAAATGTTATTAAATATAAAAATTTTTAAAAAATGTGAGTTCGTATGACTGTAAAGGCTTGTTCGCACTATGCTAGTAATTTAGTCGAGTAGCGAGAAATTACTAAACTACTAAAGTCCTAACCAAGTGTTGTGTTGGAAGATGAACAGGCTGCAACGCAACTAAGTGAATAGGCTAATAAAACTGTTTGTAATGGCTTTTTTAGAAGAGGTGGAACAAGAAATTAGTAATATAAATGTAAAGAAATTATGGATACGAGCTTCTCAATGAAATAGCATTTATTTTACGTCGGAATTTTCGGATTATTTTTTTTTTAACTCCTGCGAGTAGGTTGATCTGAAAATAAATCATTAATTTAAAATACATTAATTTAACCACTAAATTATATATTGCGGAAAAAAAAATAAAGTGGTGTCTTCGCTCCAACGAAACGACTGCGAGGCAGATAATGAACTCGACTAAATCAATGGGATCGGACTTATTTAGTGGATGAACCAGTGAGCAGTGATGCGCGGCGGGGGGCGTTTCTCGCCCGAAAAAATAGAATAAAATGGATTGACTCGACTAAATCACTTACTAAACTACTCAACTAAATTTATGTTGTTCAGACACATTTAACCACTATCTACTCGCCACTTGACTAAATTACTAGCATAGTGCGAACAAGGCTTAAGAGTGTGCACTATTGAAAAATATTTTTAAAAAATGATCGTATTATTCATTTATATATTTATGCATTTTGTTAGATGTTTTACTGTTCATCCCTCATCGGCACTTACAGTTTATACATAAAGTACAGTAATGTCGAAATACAAACGGTAAATTTTTTGGTGACCGAAAAATATATAGACTGATTCCATTAAAAAAATACATTTTGCAGAAAGCTCTGTAGTCTAATAAGGAAAAAAAATCAAACGGTGATGGGGTATTAAAGCTTGTACTTAAAGCTTTGTGATAATAATGTATGCAAAGCCATAAACCTAACGCAGACATATTGAAATATCACATAAAACAAAACGCAAAGTACGTTATAAAGACATAGAATGTACCCACGGCTTATGCGGAATATAAGGTACATTTGAAATAAAAGTACATTTTCATATTTAACAAATTTCTTGGTTCGTAGAATATTTTGTTGGTATTTTCCAATTATTTTATAGCCTCAACTATAGAAAGTCAGTTGGGCATGAAGTCTTTGTCTTAAATCTGTAGTCCTATTGTTTTAAATAATTTTTCAATTACGGAAATTATCAGGTTTATTCAGACAAAACGAAAAGTCTACGCTAAACGCCCGAGTCAGAGAGAGGCTGTAAGTCCCCCATAATGAATATGAATAAGATGAGGATTGTCTGAAGCTCTAATAATTAAATTAAAATTATTCATTGCCGCTTCAGCAATAGCGATCGGAAGGTAAAGTGCATTCATTTCGGTTTGTAAGAGGGGGAGAAATAGTTCTACTAATGCAAGTAAGATAGGTAAAACTCGATATTATATCGAGTATATATTTTATGGATATTATATAGATCGACATGATTTTTTTTGACAGCCTTAAATAATCATAATAACCCGACTTGATTAGGCTAGCTGAAGAAATATGTACTTCATTGTTGGGAAATAATATGAGGCCGAACGAAATACAGAAAGGTAAAGAAAAAAAAATAGGAAATTTGGAAGAACCTCGCTATTCATATGTTTAATTAGGTACGATGAAGTAAAATAAACTACAATCTGTTCGTGTAATACCTGAAGAAGCAAACAAACAAAATCCATTTTCATGGGTTATGAAATTTGCACGACCAACCCCACTATCTATTTCAGTTCGCAGTGTCATTTGTATCGTGATATATGAAGCGTTGACGCCAAATTATTTTTTTTACGTGTTTTAATTGGTCGGTGAGAAAAAAAAATAAAGTATGCTGAAACTTAGGTAAACCTAAGTAGTATCTACGTGTTTATACAAAAATCTATTTTTTTCAGCTTAAGGACAGATAACGCCTGTTGAAAGTCAGTGACGATTGTGAATCCTTATTATTCAGGGACACGCGTCAACGGCGAGTAGCCAACATGGGATTGTCAAAATAATAATAATAATATTTGGATAATTTGTATAGCGCCGTTTTCGTGAAAAATCACCTCAAGGGCACTGTACAAATCTTAATTTCTACTTAATATTAATTCTTAGTTTATATAAATATAAAGCAACATACTTACCTGGCAGGTCACTTCTAGCAGGACACAATCACCATATCATGATAACTTAAAATATTGTTGATTCTTACATATATAAATATAAATATATTTAAATATAATTTTTTTTTATTTCTTTTTATTATTATTTTTTCATTTTTAGGGCATGAGAGCAAATTTAAAATATAGTATATCAGAGGTATTTTTTAATTTTTCGTAATGAGGAACAGATAATGAAGATAATCTTCTAATGAATTTAAGGAATGAGAGTCTGAAAAGTTTTCTTGGTTTGAACAGAAATTCTATTGGGCTTGTTACATCTTGATTATGGAAATGATTTTTTGAAAAAAATGGGTTGTGAGTTTAGCTCTGAACTCTGTCGAGTCTTTTATTACTCTCAGATCATGTGGTAGTCCATTCCAGGCTTTAAGACCTGACATTCCGAAGGCGCGCTCTCCGAACTTAGTGTCTGGTGTGCGCTTTGGTTCCTTCAACCTTCCGATAGCCGATGACATTGCCGATCTAAGGGTTGACTGTCGCGAATTGGAATCTTCAGGAATACACAATTCCGATAAATAAGCCGGAGCCATTCCGTTAATTGATTTGAAAACCATCCAGCAAAGTTTAAACTGGATTCTTTCAGGACATTTAAGCCAGTGAAAATGTTTGGGAGTGCTTTGAGATATGGGAATATTTTGATAGGCCGGTGATAAGTCTTGCCGCGGTGTTGAAAACTAGTAGTTGTTTGTTAATTTGATATTTAGGAAGCCCAGCGTATATTCCATTGCAGTAATCTAAACGCGAAACGATGTACGAGTTTACAAGTAATTTGGTTGTTTCTGTTGGCAGGTTTCTTTGTACTGATTTTATTTGTCTAAATTGAATGAACCCTGTGCTCATAGTTCTGTTAATTTGAGATTTAAGGGGTAGATAACACCCAAAAAGTTTGATAGATGTCTTTGGAATAATGTCACTTCCTGAGACAGCTATTGGGGAGTTATTGATGTTATGCTGACGTCTGCTTGTGGCGTTCTAGAGAAATTCTAGCTTTGAAGGGTTCAATTTCAGTCTATTTGAGGTCATCCAGAGAGTGATCGCTTTTAGACACTCAGTCATGCGAATTTTTAGACTGTCTATTTCTGTCGTAACAGTAAAAGTAAACTTGCTGGTCGTCGGCGTAGCATGACAGTATAAAACACACTGTGTACCTACTTCAAACATTACCCTTCATCTAAATAATTTACTATGGAGATATAATGTTCCCGACGTTTGTCTTCTATCGCGGAAGCTAATGCTCGATGCTTGCATTGAATAGATAGTTTGAGTTAATCACAGTAATAACATGTTATGTTTTAATTGTAACTTTAATATTTATGTCTCAATTTGAGCAACTTTGAACACTATCTGCATTTGACGTTCTTCCCCTACAACAAATATAATGAGTTCGTTCGAAATGACCTTCTGTCAAAAACATTTTGAATTTCAACTGCAATGAGTTTATCGTGTCTATCACATCACATGCTGAAAATATCCCACAAATGATATGAAAGTCATGTTTGTACAAACGAACGGAATAGATTGATTACTGCAATATGTCTAGATGCATAAAGTAACGCAAACAAAAACCTTTTTCAGCCACGCGTGTGGACTTAGCTCCGCTCCTCCTTTTGAAGATTTTTCACATGTGTACATTTCCCAGCTTTTTGTTATCGGTTGACCCGAGGCTTTTGTTTGAGTTTTTGCATTTACTAAGCTGTACTTTATCCGCAGATCAGTTTACTTTGTTTCGTTAAAGTGTGTTAGTCCTTTTTTGTTTTCCGAATTTGTTTTTAAGTTGTAAAAAGGGTTGGGTGTCGCTTTTGATTAATTCATTCGGGATGTTTTTTTCTGGTACATTAGAAGACTTCATTCCGATGTTTGCTTAAGAAGTTTTCAAGAAATAACATATTCTACACTAATAATCATAGGTTATATATTCATAAATCATTTTCCGTTACGACATTAGAATATCGATGAAAAATCTAATTTACATCAATATATTAAATAATTGATAAATTGAGGTATGTTTTATTGTTTAGGTAATGCAAACTAGATAAATATATCAAACATTTCTATCTTTGAACTGTTTGTACCCATGTACGAGATTAATTCTACGATCTTGATTTGTTCATATTAAAACTTACCTAGTGGAAAAACATAGTTATCATACTCTACCATTATTTGTTTATATATTTTATCATAGCAAATTTGATTTAATAAAACAAATTTGTAACTTTATTCCACTTTTATTATTTTGACTGGACCGGTTTCAGCCTATGACGGCCATCTTCAGACTAGTACAAATGTTTGTTAACCTACGGCTTGGGGATGTTAGGGGTAGTAAACAATGATTTTACTTTAATTATACATTGTTTACCTAACATCCCCAAAAATAGTATATAAGCCGTAGGTTAACAAACATTTGTACTAGTCTGAAGATGGCCGTCATAGGCTGAAACCGGTCCAGTCAAAATAATAAAGTCAAGTGAAATTTTTTTATTAAATCATTAAAATGGAATTCCACCACGAATTAACAGTTTCAAAATTAGAAATAATAGCAAATTTAATCTCGAGTCAATTAGCTGAACAGGAACTAGATGTGGTTCTTTGAAAAAATATGTAGGTATCTGTAAATTGGAGTAAAATCATGATTGATAATAATTATATGATTATTCGTAAGATTTCAGATAGAAACTGCAAAGATTTAGCCCGGCAGATAGGAATTGACGATAGAGAACGAAAATGCATATAAAAAGGAGATATTTTTCACTTGGGTCAGTCATTCAGTGTAAGGCAACCATTTCATTATGAAGGGATTCACAGTTTTCATCGCCCTTTTCGTAGTGGCAGCTGCGGTAAGATTGAAAAAACATTCCCGCTTTCAATATTCATAACGATTTTGTTTATTAAATATTCCGTGTCCTAAAATATTCATCCGACATTTTTTTGGGGCAAGTTTTTTGAAAGGAGGAAACGTAAGCTCATAAGCGGACAAATAAGAAAACGGCCAATATCCATTTTGTTAAATATTGAATTATGTTCTGTAAACATCATCTTTTTTAATCTTCGGGTAAAATTATGAAATCGTTAAAATACTTACCTGGATCATGAAAATTTGATTCTATGTCCACCAGTTACAATCATCAGTTATCTCCAGTTGGTTTAGATTTTTTTAAACTAAAATTTCTGCAATAAATAATTCTCCTTACGGTAATAATAATTGTAATATATTTAATGATAATCAGCAATCTCAGATAATCTCATTTCATTTTCTTTATCTCTAAATAATCTTCAATGTTTAATTTTTCAGAACGCCGCAGCTGTTCCCAAGGGAACCCCAAACGTAAGAAATTATTATTGACAAAATTATGAGATATTGGTTTCGTAATAATTCAAACAATGTTGAACTACAAATGACCTATTTTTACAGAACAAAAACATCATCGATGATGTCCAAGAACTACAGAAATGCATGGCAGGTGTAATGGATCTTTTGATGGTATGATAAAATCTTCTACCTACTTAATAAATATAAATACTCAGCAGTTGGGATTCCTATACGGTATTCACATAAAAAGAAAAGAAAATTACAAAAAATGCAATTCAAGAAAGTTATTCCTTCCTTACAATGTTATTGTTATGATTTTCATCCCTACACAGAAAATCAGCGACGATGTCCTGACGCAAGTTCGTGGACTGCAAGCACTCGTCGAAGGGGCGGCCGACCAAGTGGCCGAATGCTCCGCCGGCATCGAGAACCCCAGCATCGCACAGGAGATCCAGATCGCCAAGTGCATCAGACAGGTGTACCAAGAGTTCAGCTTTGACCTGCTCAACGTTATCCACATTGTAAGTTGTTCTTTAATTATCTTAATCGAGTCATTGACTCAAGACTAAGCATGCTCAAGACAGCCTGAATTACGCAGTGGTATATGAGAAGTGCATTTTTATTACGAGTTATATCAAATTGTGAAAAATTATCATTACTATCGAATTTTTCTATTATCTAAAGTTAAATTTATAAAAGAGTTCATTGACAGCCCTGAACTTCTACAACTTATCTCTTTTCACGTGCCCACAAAATGTACTTTTGAATGAAACAATAATACTTTTATAATTAATTACGTAAGTCCATCATATTCTTACCGATTCCTAGAACTGATTGTTTTTACTATTGATAGTTTCAATAATACAATGACAGTTAATTGTAAACTTTCTTACAAATACTAACGTAAGTACATGGTAGAAATAGAATTTATTATTCAATATTTTTTAACGAATGACACAGAAAACGACACATAAAATAAAACGATTAGGTTGCGACCGAGACTTGAACCGGAAACCTCTGCTCTATTCTGCAGAATATAACAATGTTTCAGTAAGTCATGTCGCAGAGGCGTTACTCTCGGATAGAGTAGAGGTTCCGAATTCAAGTCTCGGTCGCAACACATCGTTTTATTTCATTTGTTTTCTTCTGTTTCGTATTTTAAAAAACACTATAGATGTTGTTTCAATAATTGAATATATTTTCCTTACGTAATATCTCTTAGCGGTTGTGTTAGTATCTTGTCAAAACTCACCAGGGTGTTTTTACATAAATAATACAAATATCTCATTCTTGAAGTTTTGAGCCACCATTATGATATAGTACTAACTATAATTAAAAAAAAAACTGTTTTCAGATTCAGGACTCTCTACACTCGATCATCCAGCTCCCGAGTGTTATTGAGGAATGTTTGGCAGCAGCCGGAGAAAACAAAGGCATCGTCGAAGAAATCGAAGCTCTAAAACTTTGTCTGAAAGATGTAGTCAACCTAATAAACGTAAGGTTATTTTTATAAACTTTGATTAAAAATTAACACTACTGTATGTCCACTTCATTTTGTTGATCTACAAATGATTTTGCTGGGTCAATTACGTTGTATTCCCCCATGTTCCCATTATGTAATTCCTACCGAGGCTTTAATTTTAATACCGTCCCACACCGTTGGTACAACAGTACAGGTCAATTCTAACAACCAAAACACAGGAGGAAACAATAAAAAAGGACATTTCCAAACTGGATAATAGTTTTTGTTGCAGATTTCATCTTATCAATGATACGAAGCCTATTAATCTTTTCGTTTCAGTCAAAACAGATTGCAATATGTTAATATGTTTTCACGTTTTGACTGAAACGAACAGCCACGCGTCATTGATAAGATTAAATCACTCACAGCAACTATGTTTTTACTATTTGTGGATATGTCTTTTTTTATTGCTCCTTATTACTGATTTTAAGCATTCCCTTAAAATTTATATTCCAATCCTTCCTGTAGTGGTACCTAAAAAACTCTCTTTTGCTGTCCACTTCCCATAAATAACATCATAATCTTATCTATATAAGTTTGAATTTTAAAAATTCATAATTTAATCATACAATTGGGAACTATTTGATTTACAGAAAGTTACCGCTGAAATCCAAACCGAGGTAGACAAGATGCAAATCATCATCCAAGCAGGATCTGCTAAAGCCGAGGCATGCTTTGGAGACATCGTGAACCCATCTGCAAGCGAAACCATCGAGATTGCCAAGTGCCTCCTCCCAGTTTACCAACAAACTGGCTCTGAACTCGCTGCCGTCATCGTTGAAGTAAGTTTCAAAGCCTCACCTGATAATTTACGAGTTGCCGATATCTTTTCGATACAAGGTAATATACTTACTCTTTGAATAACCCTAGTTTTGCGATTAAATGTTTGATTTTATTGTTAATTTTTTTGTTATTTCAGATTGAAGAAGTCCTTCTCGAGGTTGCCCAGATCCCAAGCGTCATTAATGAGTGCATGGCAGGGGGCCAATCCAACAAAAACATCATTGAAGATATTGAAGCACTGAAAGTTTGCTTGAAAAATGCTATGGACCTTATTAACGTAATTTTTTTTCATGAATAATATTTTGAAATGAAAATTATTTAAGCATTTTGCTTAATGAACTCATCGCTTGGATAATCATAGCTCACTTTTTGCAAAGAACATTTTGAGTTACACAATCCACGTGGAAATAATATTTTTACTTAACATTTGAACTATGACGCATTCAAAATATATTTGAGATTTAATGTAACAAAGGTTTTGCATACACAGCATTGATTACTTAGAGTTATCAATTACCAATAGTTCTTAACTTAGCAATTGTCCCACAATTTATTTAACCGCATTCTTTAAAAGCCTATTTCCATGACTCCTCTTAACACATAAAATATTGTTTACAGCAAGTCGCCGCCGATATGCAAGCTGAGGTTGACAAACTTCAAGCAATCATTCAAGTAGGATCTGCTCAAGCTGAAGAATGCTTTGGCGGCATCGTGAGTCCATCTCCAAGCGAAATGATCGATATTGCTAAGTGCCTCATCCCAGTGTACCAACAAACTGGCTCTGAGATGTCTGTCGTCATCGTAGAGGTAAGTTTTCCGTTTTACCTTCGTTTAAAAATCATTTTCAATTTTATACGAGTATATCATCTTCTTCCACACTGTGTGATGTGATCGCTAATAGCCAGAGTTCCTAGATGATTATATTACGATTTTTTTTTCTGCATTACAATGCCTTGATTTCACGTATGTGTCTTCCTCCCTAAGCACGAGAATTTTCTTAATTAGGGAGGTAATTGTCATTAACTATAAACTAGACATTATACATTTTATCAAATTTATATCATACTTACAGTTAATTACTGTAATTTGAAGGTAAACACTTTATTCGAATGATGTTATTATTTTCTCAGATCGAGGAAATCCTTCTCACCGTTGTCCAAATCCCAAGCATTATTGACAGTTGCATGACTGAATCAGGATCCAACAAAGGCATCGCAGAAGAAATCGAAGCTCTGAAAGCTTGCATGAAAAATGTTGTCGACCTAATCAACGTAAGACTATTTCTTATACACATTAAAACTTTTCTTGTTTAATATTATAATTTTTATTACTAAATACAATTTTTATTTGACATTAAATATAAGAGAGGCTTTGGCATTGTAATGCACCGTGCACCGTGTCTTAGCTATGTCAGGTAAAATACGAATTGTGAAATATTTGCATTGCAGAAAGTTACCGCTGAAATCCAAACCGAGGTAGACAAGATGCAAGTCATCGTCCAAGCAGGATCTGCCAAAGCCGAGGCATGCTTTGGAGGCATCGTGAACCCATCTGCAAGCGAAACCATCGAGATTGCCAAGTGCCTCATCCCAGTTTACCAACAAACTGGCTCAGAAATCGCTGCCGTCATCGTTGAAGTAAGTGGTAAAATGTCATATAATCGTTGCTTTTATCCTTTCGATACATCGGTTGTGCTCATCGAAAAACGCTCGTTTTCATATTAGAGAATTGCATTTATTTTCATTGAATTCATCTCATTTCAGATTGAAGAAATCCTTGTAACGGTAGCCCAAATCCCAAGCGCTTTTGATGAATGCATGGCGGGAGGCCTTTCTAAGGTAATATTACAAAATGATTCGTATGACATGATTATTTTACACTTTCGAAATAAATTTAAAAAAAACTAAATTAACTTTGGTATCTTACAGAACATCATCGGCGATGTCAACCAGCTGAGGGATTGCGTGCAAAAAGCTGTGGCTTTTGTGAAGGTAAAAAATAATTCGATACAACTTCAGAGTCAACAAAATACATTTCTTTTTTAATGCAAACATTTTTAATATCTCTTTTGACAGTGACCGCCATTGAGTTCAAAACATTCAACGGTTTTGTACTAAGGTTTTTTTTTTATTCTTAGTCCTTCTCTTCTCGTCCCTTTTCTGCTCAGCATATTTCCTACCGCCTCAAAATATTCCATAATTATAAATACACATCTAGAGATTTATGTATTTTACCCTTTGTTTTCATAGTTCCTTTTGCTATGTTTAAGTTGATTTATTAATGTTTAATAGGTGCATACGTATATTTTTCTCAATTACCTTTTAAAGCTTAACGCTTTATTATGATAATAACCATTAGAATAATTCAAATAATATTTAAAAAAATAAGAATCAGAAAGACTCGCAGAAATTTAAAAAAATACCAAGAAATGAATTCGGAATCTCCCGTTTGCCGGGCAGGTGCGTTAACCAATGCCATCATCTCACCTCTTCGCTTTCTTATTGTGAGGTTTCTAGAAAATTATTAATACTGTTTCAACTTTATATTAGGTTTTTTTATTCGTCGGCATTATCATGAAACCGAATGATTTTTTTCAGCAACTCGGTAGTGAAATTGCCGCAAGTGTCGGCAATCTGCAAGCCCCTTTGACCATTATGCAGGGAAAGGCAGAGTTGTGCTTCGAGGGAGTTGAAAAACCATCCATCAGCGAGATGGTCGAGATCGCCATGTGCCTAAGACCGGTGTACGCTGAATTTGGAGCAAGTCTTTCGATTGTCATGAACGAAGTAAGTAACGGAAATTTACTAAGCGATTTTGTTTCTAGAAAGGAACATATCGTTTACACTATTCACGTAACTAATATTTAATATTTGTTTACCTAAAATCTAAGCTTCATTGAGTATAAATTATTATAAGAAAGTCATATTTCAGTGCTTAACGTATAAGACAATTTGTTTATAAAAGTAATACAACTTTATTTTTTTTTAATTTTTGTTTTTAAATAATATACTACAAATAAAAAATGATTTATTATTCCCAAAGAGTTTAAAAAACTCATTCCGGGAAGAACCAAATTATAAAATAAAAAGGAATAATATTTTGACGGTCAATTTTTTTTTTTAAAGGAGTACAAAAGAAAAGGGAACAATAGGGTAAATACGTTAAAACTACACTCACAAGTGTAGAAAAAAATATTCACATGGATAAACGTTTTACATAAACGATAAACCGTGATTTATAAAGTTGATTCCTCAAAATAGAGAAAATTATAAATATGCGATCGAATGTTAGATATTTTGATTAATTTAATGCGATGAGTTCAAAACCGACCAAACTTTGATACGATTATTTGAATGCATACCTACTAAATAACACTCAGCGCAGATCGCTGTGGAATGATTTGGCGAATTTCATGTTTCCTCCCTCATACGAAAACCTTTTTTTGCTAATTATTAACATGTTTTTTTTTCTTTCAGATCCAGGTCATCTTGCAAGAAGTTCAACAAGTTCCAAGCAATATTAACGCGTGTCTTTCTGCGTAAGATATCTCAATATCTTTGAATCAATAAAAAAACCGTTATGAATTATGCATCAACCCAGTTTTATTTCTAACCCTCATTTCGAAATTTGTTTAAAATTACATTCCAACCTTATCAGCCAATAATGTACACATGGGTTACGATAAAAAATCCCATTATCTGTAATTAAAATTCTGAGATATAACTATTGATAATATGAAATAAAGTCCATATCTTTTTGAATTAATCACAACATTATTAAACTATTTGTTTGATTAAGATTATGACGTCATGGAACATAAATATATTATTATTGTAAAATTGATTAAATATTACGATAAACCTACTCGTATTACGTATATTACTCAATGGCAATAATGTTATCAAAGCAAAGCAATCAGCATGCAATCTTGTTTATTATTAATATATTTATTTTTAATCTGACTTAACACAAGTCTTTGTCTGGAGCGAGTGAGATCATGTCATGACGAATAGGGAAAAGTGTGGCGAAGAAAGCAACTAAAACCATTGCATGTAACATTTCCCTAAGAAGACACTGAAAGTATCTTCCACTTTGTACTGAACGATATTGATTATATCAATATATTCTTGATTTGACTTGATTATTTCATAATAACTTAAAATTTAGCTGTTTTTTACATAATTACTCGTATATATGTTTTATATTTATTTATTTTTTCAATTTTTTTATTTTAAATTTTTATTTTATTTTAGGGCATGAGAGAAAATTTAAAATAAAGTACATCGGAGGTATTTTTTTAATTTTTCGTAATGAGGAACAGATAATGATGAAAATCTTCTAATGAATTTAAGGAATGAGAGTCTGAAAAGTTTTTCTTGGTTTGAACAGAAATTATATTGGGCTTGTTACATATCTTGATTATGGATATGATTTTCTGAAAAAATGGGTTTTGAGTTTGGCCCTGAACTCTGTCGAGTCTTTTATTACTTTCAGATCATGTGGTAGTCCATTCCAGACTTTAGGACCTAACACTCCGAAGGCGCGCTCTCCGAACTTAGTGTCTGGTGTGTGCTTTGGTTCCTTCAACCTTCCGATAGTCGATGACATTGCTGATCTAAGGGTTGACTGTCGCGAATTGGAATCTTCAGGAATACACAATTCCGATAAATAAGCCGGAGCCATTCCGTTAATTGATTTGAAAACCATCCAGCAAAGTTTAAACTGGATTCTTTCGGGACATTTAAGCCAGTGAAAATTTTTGGAGTGCTTCGAGATATGGGAATATTTTGATAGGCCGGTGATATGTCTTGCCCCGGCGTTGAAGACTAGTAGTTGTTTGTTAATTTGATATTTAGGAAGCCCAGCGTATATTCCATTACAGTAATCTAAACGCGAAACGACGTACGAGCTTACAAGTAATTTGGTTGCCTCTGTTGGCAGGTTTCTCCGTACTGATTTTATTTGTCTTAATTGAATGAACCCTGTGCCCACAGCGCTGTTAATTTGAGATTGAAGGGAGAAATCAGCGTCCAGATTAACACCCAAAAGTTTGATAGATGTCTTTGAAATAATGTCAATTCCTGAGCCAGCTATTGGGGAGTTATCGATGTTATGCTGACATAATACTTTTATAACGCGCAACAAGATAAGAAACTAAACTAACTAACTAACTACCACCCCGTTTCCCTCGCAGAGGTAGGCAGAGAGGACGGATCGTCATACAACTCTGTCTTTGCACATACTCCTTACTTCATTCACATTCATACATCGTCTCATATATAATCTTCTGTTATTTTTACTCTTCACATGACCCGATTCAAGTATTTAATTCACTTGATCGTACATATTTCTTGATAAGAAACTAAAATGATAAAAAACCGATTAGTTTGAAATATATCGTTCATGAGCGTCACGGTTAAATAATATGTCACCTGCGATGAGGGAGAACATCTTAAGACATGTGGGTGATTGAAAAAATGATGGAAAAATTACTATTTAAAATTGTTGAAAAAGGGTGGAATGAGCCAAAAATCCTAGAGTCGTGACCGAGCGGTTAAGATCCTCGACTACGAATCCAGAGATTGTGGGTTCAAATCCCACCATATGCAAATGAATTTATGTAGTTATTGTGAGTTATTTCACATTAAATAAATTTTAAAATATTATGTAGTATATTTGCGGCACCTTCCAGAATGTCTTTCAGTATAGCTCTGGGAAAGACCACCACTCAGAATCGAAACGGTGCTTGAAATGCAAATAGCCGTGTTTAGTGACCAGATATGAATACCCAGGTACTTTTCAACCGTCATCTTTCCCATCTATTTCACCACCCCACTTCTTTCAACCTCTCGACATACCATAATAAGGAATTTGAGTCAAAAATATGTACATGTGATAAAAAAAATACCGTTTCTGAATATCTAAAACGAATCGAATAAAAACATATTTCTATATTATCATTCTTAGAATTAATAAATCCTTCTTGAAAATTGAATAAAAAGTCATTAAATATAAACGCTTCATGATTGGTCGAACGAACTGTAAACTGTACCGAAGTTTACATACAATGTGAACATCCTTTGAATGATTGCACTTCGAAGCAACCAGTTATTGTTTGGACTTGATCGCAAGAGTTTACAGCGGTATTACCACATGCACCAACACTTGTCAGGCGATAACGAGGATTGAGCAACATTCATGAAAGGTTGCGTTGGGACATAATGACGTACAATTATTTTTATTGTAAATGCGTATAATATAGATCGTCAACAATTTCACATATATATAAAATGAATATATTCAAAGGAACATGTTTTGCCATTCTCACAGTGCATCAGCGCCCTTGAGGTGATTTTTCACAAAAACGGCGCTGTACAAATAAGGAATTTGAGTCAATTTTTATTTATTTTTATCAGTATCCACCTTCAAACTTAAATACCAGTTTTTTAAAATATTTTTTTAAAGTTCGTTCGTTTTAATCTTTGAATTAATTCTCAATGTTTGAATTTTTAAACGCCGTCAAAACAGATTGGACTCTTTTTAAATTTTCAACAAAGAGTTCCAGTTCATTTTTTCATTAATTTTGACCGTCTAATTTAATTAATGGGATTTTTTATAATTGTTTAAATACCAAAATATCATATGAAAATTGTTTTTTTACCGTTGAATTTTTTGTATATACCGCCAAAAACAACGCACTACACGGTATTTATCATTGACATCGCAAACTGACGTTATCCAGCTGTCAGTAGCGTATTTTGTTAGCTTGTGTTTTTTCTTCAATTTTACCGCTTTTAATTTAACGAAACCTTCTAAAATGTCAGGGTGATAATACATATTTCTATTGCATCGTACTGATGTGTACAAATACAAGCATTACTGCAATTTATCATTGTTCCAAGAAATGCAGTTTTACCTAAAACAATAGTGTAACGCTATGAAGGCGCCATCATATCGTACGTAAACGGTACATTTGACGTAGAAGTTCGTTCGACTAATCATGAAGCGTTTTTATTTTATGGGGTTTTAACCAATTTTCAAGAAGCATTTATTAATTCTAACAATAATAATATGGAAATATATATATTCAGAATCGGTGTTTTTTGATCTACGTGCACATATTTTTTCAAGTAATAATATTTTTCACTCAACTTCCTTATTATCCAAATATTATTATCTTTCTGGTACATGCATACTTTCCGAAAACGTAAAAGAAGTTTTGCAGACCAAACCGTTTTCTGTTGAATTTGGCATTATTTTTGCACGCCGATCTTGTTTACATGAAAAAAGGATGTCTTTTTAGTTGAAATCAGGTGATTGTGAACTTCATAACTGTCCATTATTATACAATGCTATTTTAAACCCTATATTATATAACAGAAAGCGGTTTTATTCAAGAGCAATGACAACTTCAAGGCGTTTCACCATTTTTTACGTAAAACAGCATAACTTGAACGATGATAAATTGAAGACCTGAGAATAATGAAAACAAGATATAAACCAGAAAGTTGAAAAAGTTTTTTCGGTGATTTCACATTTAAAAAAAATCCTCTATCTATATCACAAAATGGTAATAGTGGTTTCAATTTCAGCAAAAAGTTATGTTCACTGGGCATGAAAAAGAGATATAAACCATTTACATCTTGTTTTTATTCTCATTCGTACATTAGTTCATATTTTTGTCGGACAGTCAGTTCTAAAGTGTCTTCAATATGTCCAGTAGAAGGGAAGACATGTTTAAAAATATGGAAGATAGTGACTCCGAGCACATCTCAGAAAGTAAAACAGAAGAATTACGTGCTTCTCGTGTTTTAGGGTATACTAAAACCTCCATCTTTTCAAAGCGGATAAATTTTACAAAGATTTGCAAAATACAACTTTATTGGCTCGAAATAATACATCACTTGAATATTTCTGCTTTGATTATAAAAAAATCTCTACCACTTCTTACAATAGTATAAATACTATATGTCAGTAAATTTTGGGTACATAATTTTTGCGTATACTCCTACAAAAAAAATCGAAATTGTATATTTACGACGAATCAATTTTCAAAAGTGTGCCAAGGAAGAATTATGTTTAGTAAAGCACTACAAATATATCAATGTTTGAACAATGACGTCAAAAATATTGTATATTTTTGCTTACAACTGTGCATATTACAATGAAAATAATGTGATGCTGAGATTACTTAGCTTATCGAGTGCAACAAAAAGATTTTTCTGAGATTTCCTAAACGAAGACGTTCGTTCCTTCCATGTGATAGGAACTTTGAACAAGTCGATAAAATTACAAAAGAAACAAAATTATTTATATACCCTTGGAGAATGGCGTTCTCTAATAATAATTCAGACCACCATGATATGGGCAGATGCCAATAAGTTATATTTTTTAAATGTGGACCATATTTTATTATTTTGTAAAATATTAAGTTAAATAAATAAAATTAAAAGTAACAATAATAATAACCCAATTTTATAGCGCCATTTTTTTTGTGAAAGGAAATCACTTTAAGGGCGCAACCAGAAAGCCTTCAAGAACTTTTGTTTGATCAATGTAAATCCATATATTATGATTAAAGATTACAGGCAGCATTTAACACAACGTTAAAAAAGAACAGGGGAATAATTTCTCACTATGTTGAAAACATAAATGTTTTCAATTTACAGGAGAAAATGTTGAGGTCAGTAATAGTCACCATAACCTGGGATATAATGCAGAAATTTAAACTTTTTAAATCTGATTTTGTTATTTACGACTTTCAGTGGGTGGCAAATGTCTCGTATGATGAAGACATCAAACAACAATCCAGCTAAATGACTGATGCACCAAAGGTTACAAAAAATATGTTCTTCTAGTTAATCAACACAGAAAAAAATGTTGTTTTTCTTCTCTTCAATTTACAAAATAAAAACGAAAAGAAGATATTATAAACAAGATAAACACCAAACTTAATTGAATTGATAAAAAATATGTGTATAAATATATTTGATTATTTCGACTAAAACATATTCAAAACCACCTTAAATATCATGCAACATTCATAGGTGATATAATCTTACTGATTTTTGATAACAGTTTTTAGTCTCGTCTGTAAAATTCACTATTTGGACTTAATCTTGTTTTCATTCAATTCTTTACTTCAATTGATTTTTGGACGCAGTAATGCTTGTTTTTTTACACATCGGTACGATTCAATAATAATATCTATTATCTTCTGACATTTAAGAGGGTTTTATTAAATTAAAAGCGGAAGAAAAAACACAAGCTAACACAATATGCGACTGACAGCTGGATAACGATTTGACAGAAGCAAAAAAGAAAAGACTCAAATTTCAAAGTCAATCAACTGTCTGGAGCCATTAGGACACTTATGCGACATTTACTTAAAAAAGTGTAGTAATACATTAAACGCTTCAACTTAATCGTAAAATTCAATTATTTTGCATAATTACGAAATATTAGTTACGAGACCTTTTTATTTTTAATCTTCATTTTTTAAATTTATTTTTTTATTGTTGATCCGAAAAGTAATACACATAATGACAAAATTAACTTAAAATCGATAAGGGGTGAATTCTTAACAAACCAATGTGTGGTTCGATTAAAATTTTTTTACCATACTCTTTTGTCGTTTTTTTGTCGTTATTTGTCTAAGATTTTTTTATAGCTCGTCCTGATAAAAAAAATGATGGAATAGAAAAGCTTCCACGTTTGAATATCGCAAGAAGTAGCTGGTTATCTAAATATATTATCAAATCCTGAGACCTCAATTTTCATGATGGGTATATTGATCATAACACCCATCGTTGTTGCCTTGTAGCTTCTTAAAGTTTTAACAGTTACAATACGCTCGGAAAGTCTTATAATATCAAATGAAACTTTAATGATTTCCACTTTTCACAGTAGGCGTCTTGTATATTTTAATTATACGTATTTTCTTATTGAAAAAATTTGGTTTTGAAAACCAAAATAGTTCAATTTTGTAGATAAAACCAGTCGATTATTATTATTATTTATGCGTATCGATCACAGTAAACCCAATCGATTTGTTGTTTATCTTTGGGGAACTTATAAATGGTTGAAAATTCCGAGCATCAGTTTTTTTTTAGTTTTCCAATTTAATCCAGATAGCCAGATAATCAAAAGTTAGCAATGGTTTTTTTCATTGTTGTTACCAAAATTATTTATAGAATATATCGAATACCTAAGGCAAGTATATTTTCAACAAAAGCTTTCCTTCGTATTTCTTATTATTCTATCTAAACACGTAATATAAAAGGCAGTATTTATTTTTGTAAATACTCCTTGACTCTCAGGAAGGTATTAATCAAAAATACATTATGTGCACATTCCAAAAATATGAAATATACTTTCAAGAAAATTGAAATGTAAAAAGTATGTATACGAGGAAATTGATGTTTTGAAGAAATAATTTTAACGTGTAATTTTTTTTTAAAATACTTAATTAATTTCATATTTACACAAGCAATGACCTGCAATGGAACGAGGTCTATGAGATTGCGGAAAATAAATTTGCTTAGGGATGCCTTGTGTAGTTTTGGGCTCCTGGCCGCAAGTAAAACAGCGTGCATATGATAATATTTAAATAAATATTTAATATTACTGACGCGATCAATGGCCTTCATTCTGGCAGGTGAAATCTTATAAATAACGTAAACTATCAATCGATCATGCACCTGGTTTTTTAAAGATTAGTTATTATCACATATCTGTGCACAATTTTCAGATTATCAATTAAACGAAACCAAAAACAAAAATAAAGAAAGACGTTGTGAGAACAGATATTGGCCACCTTGGTACTACGTAAAAAGATATGATGCAGATAATTATTGCTATTATCAATCATTTGTATTGTAAGATATATGAATCTGTTTGCTAATACGTCACTAAATTTATGATAAGTTTTATGTATATAAAGTAAAAAATATTTCAGAATATCATTATATTTGTTACTCAGCTACCTAATACAAATCATCAAAATGAAGGGATTCATGGTCTTCCTCACCCTCGCCCTCGCGGCTTCAGCGGTAAGTAAAACGTCATCAACAAAACTATAATAAACATCTTCTTTTCAAAGGTATCAAATATAAAGGAATAATAATGTTTCTGAATGCACACAAATTTAGTATTCTAATTTTTCAGAGCGCAAACACCGCCCCCAAGAACATCATCGATGATGCCCTCGCACTCAAGATCTGCTTGGACAACGCCGTTGCCACCATCCAGGTATATAAGTTATTGAATTGTTGAGCTTAGACTTCTAAACACTTAAGTCCTCCATATGAGTAATAATTTAAAAAACACGCCAACGAGGCAAGGATTTTGCTTTCACAAATCAATTCAATGGTGTACATTTATATTACCTTGTTGGTTTCTATTTTTATAAAATTACCAAACTCTGGAAAATCTCTCATTCTAACTAAAAAAAGTCTTAAAATTTGAATAAAAAATATAAGCGCGTAGTAAACATACAGACATGAATATAATCTCACTTGTAACATCAAACCTTGAATGACATTCATTGAGCCTTGCACTAAGAAGTTCCCGATCAGTTCAAGTTAACTTGTAATAGTTATTTGGTGTATAAGGTAAATAATTCAAAATAATGGTATGATTTGTTTTGCAGTCCTCCGTCACCCAACTGCTCAACACCGTCAACGATGTCCAGGAGGTGCTCACCTCGAACATTGCCAAGTTGAAGGCTTGCCAGGCTATCGGAGGAGACAACCCCTCCGCCATCCAGCAGATCCAGCAGGCTACCTGCATCATCAACCTCGTCTCCACCGTCCAGGATGATATCAACACCGTCATCACTAACGTAAGCAAAGTCCTCAAAATAAATAAGCGTTCGATTAATAAAATTTTGCTTCTTTGTTGAATTCAATCAATTACATCTTTAGAAATACCGACGACAATTAATTGGTTGTTTTTCTTTGCCACCAGATAACTCGAATAATTGCGTAATTTGACTATAAAAACTTATCTATTCTTTATTACAGGTCCAGACAAGCATCGACAACTTGGCCGGAGCTGGAAACCTTATCTCTGACTGCCTGCACCCCCAAATCATCGAAAACTCCGCTGATAAGAACATCATCGATGATGCCCTCGCCCTGAAGGAGTGCGTCGAGAGTGCCATCGCCACCATCCAGGTTAGTTTCAAAAGCCAAAATAAATATAGTCCTACCTCCATTAAATTCTTCAGTTTATGAAGTTTCCTATCACACGTTAAGAAATATTTTGGTACCCTTTCAACAAAAACATAAACATACGAGTAAAAGCATGATCTTTCCAAAATTATGAAGTCACAACCGTTTTTTAAATGCTTTTTTGTCAATTAAGTCCTCTTTATTAAACACATTTTAACATTTTTATTTTTAAGCTACCCTTTTCACTGATTGGTCTCCTAGCTATTAAGCATTTTAATTCAAGAGTAAAGTATTCTTATAGCTTGTGTCACTTTACTCTCGCTATTTTCCCTTCAATCAAGCAATGCAAATATTAGTATTACTTTTTTCTTGTCTAGGCTTCCGTCCACAACCTCCTTGACACCGTCAACCAGGTCCAGGCCGTGATCAACAACAATATCGCCAAGCTGCACGATTGCCAGGCCCTCGGTGCCGGAGGTTCCATCATCGATCAGATCCAGGAGGCTACCTGCATCCTTGGCCTGGTTGACTCCATCAAGCAGGACGTCACTGACGTCGTCAACAATGTAAGTATTCAGATATATTCCATTGCAATACCAATTAAATTCATTCAAATTTAAAAATGCATCCGAACTATTTTTTTTAGAACACTGTGTGTTTAACAATGTATAACACTAGTGCAAATAGAAACTATGGGCACACAAAAAAAAAATCATTTTAGATTGCCTTAAAAAAATGTTCACATTTTAATGTTATTTTTTATCATTCTAGGTCCAGACCAGCATTGACAACCTCGCCCATATTGGAGATTTGATTGGAGCTTGTTTCTAAGGAAATAACTTGATTGTGCAACATATTCAATAATATTTTACAAATCGAAACATTCATTGCAAATAAATATGAGTAACTACTAAAATGGTTAGGATTTGAAATTCTGTTTTCCCCCCTCACAACCTTTTTGTGTGATTTTTTAAATCAGAAGATAAGTTGTAATCGGTTTTGGGATACAAAATTACTTTCGTTTCAAATGAAAGGAAGATTTTATTGCTAAACACGATTTCAGAATCTTGACATTTAAAAAAAAATGTACAATTTGATTTTCACTGATTCACATTCTTACTTTGCCGAAACCAACACAATAAAGACATATATTATAAACATCGGCTGTTTTTCTTAAAATAATTGATTTCTTTTATTATTTTTATACTGTTTATTTTATGAAAAAAATAATTTGACGGTTTGAATTAAGAATTTTAAAGTAAACGAATTTTTAAATTTCTCCGGTTGCGTGGACAACCCCTCGAATTCCCACTCGGGCGTTGTGGGTTCGATATATTAGAGCTTAAAGGGAAGGAAACTAAATTACTAGTTTTGTGGGTATATTTACAGGTAGTGAGTATATCAAGTCAATTTTATACGTTAACTTAAACATATAATCATATTATATAAAAACAATTATTATTTTAAAAATGAGAAAAAAAAGATTCTAAAATAAATTATCATTAATGTGTTACTAAGCGCAGGTCTTGGGAGAAAATTTATAAATATATTCTTTCACGCGTTCTAATAGAAAAACAATTAAATTTATACCGTTTTTCAGGATGTTCAATAAAGACGTTTTTACATTTATAAAAATGCACGAATGCCGGTAAAACCATATATGGACCCATCGCAAAAATTTTAGACAGTAGAAATATAAGCAATTCATATTTTTCAATCTAATGGAGAGTAGAAGATTCTTTTATTTTTCCCGGTGCACAGCCTCTGTTGAGAAATGAAACGGTGCGTAAAGATTTAAGAAGTTTTTACTGACCAGATCTGAATAACAAATATTAATCTTAATCTGACATTTTCAATTCCCTTGTCATATGGTCCAACAAGTCAAGCTTTTTAAATTAATCATTTTTATTCAATCTTAGCTACTGAATGGACGTTTAAAACGATTTTAAAATATGCAGAAAAAAAATCCAAATTTATGAAAATTCATTACCATATAATTTTATAATACGAACAATTATTTAAGATATTTGTAGTGTTACTTTTCAATTACACCTCGACGCATTACTTTGCAGATGGTGGCGTCGCTAGTGTTAGTTTTTGCATCGGCTGAATAAAATTTCTTTGAAATATATAGTTTAACCGTAGAACTTTTTTGAACGTGGGAATCTGAAAATAATACCTGGCCGATATAAGTGTAATGATCAGATTCAGAAAGGAATGCTTACCTTCTACCCCTGAGAGAAAATTACGTGATATTTGGTTAGTTTACCAACGACCGCATTTTCGACCATACATTTTCAATAACTCCGAAAAACCTGTTTCGAAAAGCATATTTTGATATTTTAAATTAAAAGTAATCAAAGCGTGTATCTACCAATTTTCTGTAAATATTATATTACCGTTTTATTCCCAGGTAACATTGTAGTTTCCATTTATTATTTTAATCAACGTCTTATCCATGCCAAACCGATTAGGTTATGCACTTTGGAAGGTCGGCTCTCTCCGCGCTGACTCCGCCGAAGAATTTCTTGAACTCTTCACTCCAAAGCAACCCGGCCCTACTGCTGGACACCGCAAGGCCCAAGAACCCGGCGGAGCTACCAACACAGCCAGTATACCCCTTTACTGGCCGGGAAGAGGGCAGTCAAACCATACCTTCACTATCACCATCACCACTCATCATAGACGTGCTTGGAAGCCGGGTGTATACATCTCGTGCAATATCTTTTTTTACTATACGGTATCGCCCGAGAGCCCTCTGTGGTCGTTTTCTTCCTAATTTGTCTATGTTTTTTTTTTATAATTCGTCCTGATAAATAAAATGATGGAATAGAGAAGCTTCAACGTTTGCCTAAAATCAAGCAGTAGAAATATAGAAAGACGTTCAGAATAGATATTGGCAGTCTTGGTAATACGAAGAGATAAAGCAGATAATTATTCCTATTATCAATAATTTGTTTCAGCAGTAAGTTAAACGTCATCAATAAAACTATCATTGAGATGTTCTATTCGAAAAGGGTATCACATGTAAACTTATTTAGTATCCTAATTTTGCAGAGCGCAAACGCCGCCCCTAAGAACATCATTGATGATGCCATCGCACTCAAGATCTGTTTGGACAACTCCATTATCACCATCCATGTAAATAAAATAAAACTATTAGTAAATGGATTGAAGGGTCAAGGCATCTAAACACTAAGTTCTCCATTTGTGTAATAATGTCAAAAACACTTTTTTTGCTCTTGATTTTGCTTTCAAGAATAAATTTAGTGGAACACATGTTTTTTACCTTAATTGTTTTCTATTTTTATTTAATTATTAAACTCAAAAATCTTTCGATTTTTCCAAAAAATACCCTTTAGTTTTGAATACTAATATAAATGCGTAATACTGAGTTGAATCTAATTTCATTTGTAACACCAAATTTTGAATGACATTCCTTAAGGAATGTCATAAGGTTCAAACCTTACATTAAGAAAGCTTCGATCAGTTTCAGCAAGTTAACTTGACTTAATATATGATAATATAATTTGTTTGGCAGTCCTCCGTCACTCAACTGCTCAACACCGCCAACGATGTCCAGAAGGTGCTCACCTCCAACATTGTCAAGTTGAAGGCTTGCCAGGATATCGGAGGAGACAATCCCTCCGCCATCCAGCAGATCCAGCAGGCTACCTGCATCATCAACCTTGTCTCCACCGCCCAGGATGATATGAACAACGCTCTCAACAACGTAAGTAACATCCTCAATATAAATAAACATACATACAAACGTTTATTTAAAAAAATTGCGTTATTGTTTCATTAAATCAATTATATCTTAGAAATACTGAAGACGATCAATTCATTGTTTTTCTTAGCTACCAGATATCTCGACTCTTTGAGTAATATGACTATTAATACTTATTTATTTTTTATTACAGATCCAGACAAGCATTTACAACATGGTTGTAGCTGGAATCATCATATATGACTGTATAAACCCCCAAACCATCGAAAACCCCGCTGACAAGAACATCATCGATGATACCATCGCCCTGAAGGAGTGCGTCGAGAGTGCCATCGCCACCATCCAGGTTATTTCCAAAGGCAAAAATAAATATAGTCCTACTTCCATTACATTCTTCAGTTTTTGGTATTTTCTATCAATTTATCGTACTTTTTCCTGTCAGTGTTTAAGCCCGCTTTTAAGTTAACGCGTTTATTTGCCAGCTTCCCTTTTCACTGATTGGTCACCCAGCTATTAATCATTTGAATTCAAGAGTAAAGTATCAAGCTTCTGTCACTTTCTTCTCGCTAATTTCCCTTTAATCAAGCAACGCATACAAAAGTATAAAATTGTATTTTTCTTGTCTAGGCTTCCGTCCACAACCTCCTTGACACCGTCAACCAGGTCCAGGCCGTGATCAACAACAATATTGCCAAGCTGCGCGATTGCCAGGCCCTCAGTGCCGGAGGTTCCATCATCGATCAGATCCAGGGGGCTACCTGCATCCTTGGCCTGGTTGACTCCATCAAGCAGGACGTCACTGACGTCGTCAGCAATGTAAGTATTCAGATATATTTCATTGCAATACCAATTCAATGCATTCAATTTTAAAAATGCATCCGAACTATTTATTTTTAGAACACTGTGTGTTTGACAATGTATAACACTTGTGCAAATAGAAACTCTAGACACACTGAAGAAAAATCTTTTTAGATTGCCTTGAAAAAATTATTACATTTTAATGTTAGTTTTTGTCATTCTAGGTCCAGACCAGCATTGACAACCTCGCCCATGTTGGAGATTTGATTGGAGCATGCTTATAAGAAAATAACGTGAATGTGCAACATATTCAATAATTTTAACAAATCGAAACATTCATTTCAAATAAATTTGAGTTTGGCTAGGATAAGAAATTCTGTTTTCCCCCTTTACAACATTTTTGAAATTTTTTAATCAGACGATAATTTGTAATCGGCTTTGGCGTAAAAATTACGTTCGTTTTTAATGAAAGGAAGATTTCAATGCTGAACACAATTCTGGAATCTTAACATTTAATAAAAAAAATAGGTACTATTTGAGTTTCACTGTTTCACATTCTTACTTTACCAAAACCAACACAATAAAAACCTCTACCAAGAACATCTGCTGTTTTTTTTTCAATATTTAATTCCTTACATTATTTTTATACTGTTCCTTAAATTTTATGAACATATTAATTTGTAGCTAGGGACCATTCCTTGAAGCGAATTATCTAGTAAAACCTTAGTAAAACCTTGAACAAGAATTGATAACCCTTTAACTCCCCTGAAAAATATGCAAAACACTACACTTTACGGCATTTACCCATCCACGTATTTAAGTGACCAAACAAACTGTTGGACTGAATTTTTTGTTGAATAAAATAAGTTTATTTCAAATTTGACCGGTTAGTAGCTGTGTGGACAAACGCTTCGGATTCCCATTTGGGCGTCGTGAGTTTGATATATTCGAACTTAAAGGGAAGAAAACTATATTAGAGTTTTGTGGGTATATTTACAGGTAGTGAGTATATAAAGGCAATTTTATACGTTAACTTGAACATATAATCATAATAAATGAAATTGTAAGTGAGAAAAGAAAGATTCAAAAATAAATTATTAATAATATGGTACTAGGCTCAGGTCATGGGAGGAAATTGATAAATATATACTTTTACGCGTCCCAATAGAAAAAAAACAATTAAATTTATACCGTTTTTCAGCATGTTTAATGAAGACGTTTGTACATTTATAAAAATGCATGAATGCCTGTAAAACCGTTTATAGACCCATCGCAAAAATTCTAGTCATTGGAAATATGAGAAATTCATATTTTTTTAATCTAATGGAGAGTAACATATTCTTTTCTATTTCCCGATGCACAGTCTCTTTGAAAAGTGAAACGATGCGAAAAGGTTTTATTAGTTTTTACTGACCAGATCTGAATGACAATTATCAATCCTACTCTTCCATTTTCGACTGCCTTGTCGTATGGCCCAGGGAGTCATGAATTTTGAATAAAACCTTTTTATTGAACCTCAGCTCTTGAGTGGACACCTTCAAAACGATTTTATAATTAAGCAAAAAAAAATAATGAAAAGGCCTTTCTTACATGATTTCTTAATACGAACAATTATTTAAGATATTTATGGTTTCATTTTTCAATTACACCTCGACGCGTTACTTTGCAGACGGTGGCGTCGCTAGTGTAGACTTTATGCATCGGCATGAGTAAAGTTTATTTGATAGTTCAAACATTTAAACTTATTTTAAACGGGAGGATCTGAAAATCATACAAGGCCGATATAAGTGTAATTAACAAGATTCATAAAGAGATGCTTATATGACTTTGACATTTGTTGGGGGTAGAAGAAGAAGACGGTGACCTCCCACAAAGCCACGATCGAGTAAATCCAATACTTGAATCGAGTAATGTCAAGAGTCATAAAAATATAAGTCCATATATGAATGTGGATGAACCAACGAGTTTGTACCAAGACAAAGCTGAGTGGTGTTTCATCAACTCTGCCTACCCCATAGGAATAATGGCACGATGGCTGATTTGTTTCTAAAAGTATATATAATAAATGATAATCTATAGATTTTCAATAACTCCGATAAAGATAAACTCCCTTGAGTAAGAGTATATTTTAATCTCCTAAATTAAAAATCAGAAAAGTTCGATAAAAGATTTCTTTGATTTAGATAAAAATAAATGCCAAAGTGTTTGAGTAATTCTGAGAGATATTTCATCAGATTTCTCAAATGTGTTTTCTTATTCGGTCACAAATCAATCAATTTGATTGCGAACAGATAGTATCGTCGGTGAGAATTGACCATTCTCCACGTGATATCCAATAAAATGATCAATAATTTTACGGTTCTTCTAAATTATCCGAGACAGGTGTAATCAATTAATCGACGTAAGATATCAATTATTCATTTCTAAATTGAAAGTGTGCATTGTTGTTTTATTGTGTTATATTTTTTACAATAGCAACGGTGCTTTAATTTGGAATTAATGTACGCATGTACCTAGTAACTTCTGTAATTATTAGTTAACTGTTTTAACTTCAGGTATAATTATTGTAGTTTGCAGTTATTGTTTCAATTGACGCCTTATCCACTGCAACCCACGTAGGTTGTGCATCGGAGAGTTACGTTCTTCTTCTGGTGCCCTCTCCTATCGAAAAATTGGCTAGCATCAGGGCATTCTCTACCCTGCGGAACAACTTAGCAAAACTGCACTCGTATTTTGGATATTTTTCACACGAGCTACAACAAGTTTAAGCAAGAACTAGCTACTAAGTTCTAACTATATTATGTACTTCTTGAAAACTATATATTTTATTTTTTTTTAAACTTCTTTTTACTTTAATCTTTGTGTAATTATGATTACCATTTTTTGTGTTTTTTGCAATGTTTTGGTGTAAAACTGTTATTGCAAATATAAAATAAATAAAATAAAATAAATGGCACGTGGCTTCTGAAGCCATGAAATCCGGCATCTTCCTCTGTAACGTCTTTCAATGTTCTTTCTCTTGATTATCATCCGGGTAGTTATTTTATATTAATCGTTCCTCATGCATGATTGTTTTCTTATTATTTAGCTAGTACATCATTTGGTCAAGAACTTTTAAATTGGTTACACTATCTAGTATTTTGAGATTATATTCGTCTACGTACAATTTTAGATTTAATGCACATAAAAAAAACCTTTAAATTTTAACCCACAATCGAAAATAATTTTTAAAGTAATTTTGTTCTTCTAATGTTTTATTTTCTCATGGGCATAGCATTACCTCATTTTATCATTTGATTCAATTATTGTAATATATTTTGATGAAAATTCGCATTCCATGGCCTAATTTTTATAGAAAAGAGTAAATCTATCATCAGTGTTATGACTAGATTTTCTTCAAACAAATAAATACAATCAAAAGTAAACCAAGTATGAATCTGATATCTCGCGTTAAATATTTTTCGCTTATATCTACACGCGTATCTGTTGACGGGTAAGTTAAAAAGTTAAGAGGGTAAAATAAAACTTTTTTTGCTATTAGGAAACCACTCACCTAAATAGGTAAGTATATTACGAAAAATCATTTTGGATTTTTTTTTAAATTATTTTACACCTCATTAGAATGACACATATTTAAAGAATTTCTAGGTGCGTTATCTTTTTGGTCAATTTGATAATGTAGGTCATATCAGAACTACGTGTTATCTCATTTGGAAAAATACATACTACTTGGCTCCATCATTATTTAAAAACTTTAACCTACCCTTAGTCCTGAAACGCATTATTTTTTGGGTTCAAGTGAAATGATTATATTATTCTGACTAACAATAATTCATATAGTTTTATTATTTTATTGTGTCACATAATTAATATTTCATGAAGCTCAGAATTTCCAGAAGAGTGATATTTATAAAAGAACTTAACGTTTAAAAAAAAAAATTATTCGTAAATAAATTGCTTACTTTTGTGTTACTATGCAAAAATATTTTAAAAAAAATTATTTCCGCATATAACTCAGAAAACAGAGAAATTAAGATGATTTTTTTGAAGGTTTTATGCACTCGTGGAGCGCATAGGTGCATTCAATTAAGATATATGATGTGTAAAAAACACATAACTATCGCTGATTGATGAAGAATGCAATCGATGATAAATCTTAATAATTGCGTGATATAAAATAAAAAATTTAAGCATTACTCAAACATGACGTAAGTTGAATCAAGATAGTGCTATTAACTGCATGTGATTCCTCTGCCTGATTTCGTAGTAAAATACAAAGAAATACTAAGATTTTAATGAAGCTTTGATTGTAGAGGTAGATAGTTCATTTTACATTGGTACTGCATCTAACACGTATCGAATTATAAAACATAACACAAATTTACCTGTCTTACCAGAATTGTGTACAAAAAAAAAATAAGTTAAAAGTGTAATGAAGTTAAAAGTGGACATATCATTTGCTTACATTAAAAAGTTCACATTTATACCGTATGGGATGGGTACAGTATTAGTTTTTTTCACCCGAGTTGAATCTAATTATTTGTGTACATATAACAAAAATTGAACATGTGCAAAAAATATTAAATAGTTTTATGGTAAACTTTGTTGCAAATGAATGCGTGTCTGCCAAAAGCGACTCAATGATATCAGTTTACTGAAGATAGGTATATTCAATATAACCGATTTCAACTATTAATATATTTGTAGAAAACTTGTAAGTGACTATATAATAGTTGCTAGAACGAAAATATTTTTAATGCGAGAAATATCATTTTGATAGAATATTATTTTCATTTTACTTTTTAGTCAAATAATGTTCACATATGAGATGCTTTAAGAACATCAAAATCATTAGATCGCTCACCTGTACAGTATTTAGAGTAATTAAATTATTTTGGGGTGTATGGGGACAAATCATCACTCGCTACTGCCTTTAAAGTCATATTATCTGTGAAGATCACAAATAAAATAAGTATCCATCAGACTTATAACACCCACTGAACATAATTAATTTGGCTCAATCCATGCCAATATGCTCAGACGTGAATAGAACCGGTAACCTCCTAAAACCAATAAAAATACATCGTTTCCATGTTCCGTTAACTACTAAAAACACAGACTAGCAACGGGGTTACTTTTATCATATACCTTATGTCGGGTATAAGAAAGTTTGGGTAAGAGATTAATACAAAAATAAAAAATAAACATCAACGTTAACTATATCTCTTAGCCACTGAAACATTGCGTAAAGATCTAAGCAAAGTGTTTTTAGATTATTTAAA
Source organism: Drusus annulatus (assembly GCA_022651775.1). Classification (NCBI taxonomy): domain Eukaryota; kingdom Metazoa; phylum Arthropoda; class Insecta; order Trichoptera; family Limnephilidae; genus Drusus; species Drusus annulatus. The sequence continues at coordinate 351,987 of JAGWCC010000311.1, read as the reverse complement.
ATTATAATAAAACCAAATGTTCTAAAACAGATGTTTCTGTTTTACTAAGGTTATTCAGAAACAGAGACATAATTCGAGGAATGCTGTACAGTGAACTAAAGCAACACATACAAATTATCTGTATTCATCATCACCAATAATAAGATAAGAGAAAAATACTACCTGAATATTTAGATAGTATTTTGTGTGATTTTATTTGATAATTAAACGAACATTGTGTTGAACAGATAAAGAAACGTACACACGAAATACGACAGTGATGTATTAGATGAATTGGTTTTAAAAATAGAATTATATAAGCCGATCAGATAGGATGATTTCAATCAAAAATAATTTCTTTTGCCGAAAACTAATTTATAAGATAGTGCCCGAATATATATAAACTTATTATTTACCTAAATCTTCACTGTAGTTTTTTCTATCAAACAACAAAGATGAAGGGCTTCCTAGTTTTCTTGACCGTGGCGATCGTTGCTGCCTCAGTAAGTTTATAACTATTTTTAGTAAAAATCCCAATTCCCCAAGAGTTATCGAGATCTTATTATCATATTGGTGAATTATTGACGTGGTTAGGTGTGATTAGAATCATGTGATTTTTTTATTCTGTAAATTTTGATTATTTTCTACTTAATTATGCTGTCAAACTTTAGAGTGACTACCACTTTCATTCTTACTTGTAAACGGTTGTCTCAGTACGGTATAACTTAAATTCTTAAAATTATTTGTTTTCGAACAATTATGTACTTATTATATAATTAATTTAGTTCATAAAGTGCCGCATCAAACATACACATAATGTTTATTGATACGAGGAAGTAGGTAAATTAGAAATGTTTTTTTACTGCAAGAAAGTAATTCAAAATTACAACTTTTTATATATTCGTAAAAAAAATATATTGTAATAATTGTGCTTCATATTATATAGGTAAGACATCTCGCAGTGTAAACATTAGAATAAGTGAACATCTAAGATGCTTAAAAAACAATAATTTTTCAGAGTTCGCCAATCACCTCATTACTACTAATCATGATTTTAATAGAGATACAGGGGTTAAAATTCTTCACCGTTGCAATAAAGGGATAAAATTAGATAACTTAGAAGCACTAGAAATTAGAAAATCATTAAACAGTAAATGCAATATTTTAAACAATCAAATTAATTTATCTTATAGTCCTATCCTAAATATTTTTCCAATAAACCGCTCTGTTATTCCCATAATTTCATCAATTACTCCTTCTCCTTCCACAACTTTTTAGTTTAAACGTTTTTTTAAACAGCATTTTTTACTTTTGTATTTTTTTTTAATATTGATGTCGTGACTGTAAAATGCAATTATCGATATAAAAATGACAGAATGCATATTTTGATGCGCTTCAACATGTTGTAACATGTTTAAGTGCGGGTTACGTCTATATGCGTGCTTTAACACGTTTTAAAACATTATTTTATTGCGTTTTACGCTTATGAGCATTGTTTAATATGTTGTGAAATGTTTTAGTACCATGTTGCGGGTATGAGCAAGATCCGATTAACATATTGTAACACGTTTCTAGTTCATTTTTCGCTATTGTGCCAATCAGGGGTGGGGGATGCTTCACAGATAAACTTCATTATAACTGACCACGTGTCTTGCGCGTTGACACATACTAACAAGCTTTTTGTTTCCAGGCAACTCCCTACCGCCCGATGGTAGTGGAGAAGGGCGTCATCACCGATGCCATCACCCTCGTCAGGTGTATTACTGACTCAGTTGAAAAAATCCAGGTAAGAATACAGTATTATTTTTTATAATTATTTTGGAGAAACTTTGTTTACTCTGTACCTCATGCAAAAGGAACGAATTTATCCCAAAGAACTTACAGAAAACACTGCTACATGCGCGTCTATAAATGTTAACTCAATAGATACTACCCGGCTTCGACCGAGTTTAACAATCTTCTCTACTAAGTTGTTTTGGAGAAAAAAGTAAAACACCACTGAATTCATTTTTTTAGTTTCCAAATGCAGTTTTGGAACTTATGTTTCTCTTTAAACAAATGAAAAAATGTGGCGCCTTTTTTGTTATTTTTGTCATAGAAATTAATACTTTAAAGCTCCATTACTCGTGAAAGAATTGATATTATGAGCTTAAAACAAGTGTTTTAACTTCTAAAATTGACTTCTGCAAAATTCGAACACGACAGAGATCATCTGATCACCTAAAGCATTAAAACAGTTTTCTGCTTTATAGTCATGATTATTACGTATTATCCATATTTATCATTCCTCTAATGTCTAGCTTTCCATCTCCGGAGTGATCAACTCCATCGGCAACTTCGACCAGCTGGTCCAGCAGAGCAACGGAAAGATCAACGCCTGCTTCGCGATCGAGAACCCTTCCGTCATTCAGCAGATCCAGATCGCCCAGTGCGTCACTAACGCCGCCGAGGAAATCAGGAATGACATCACTGCCGCTGTCGATGGTGTAAGTACATCCAAAAATATTCAAAAACACGAATTCGAATGCTGGTCGCGGCAATAAACCTTTGTCCACGATTTATTCAGTATTTAATAAATAATTAACTTCCTGATAGCCAAGAATCCTCCTTTCCCTCCCCAACTTCCTACAATCTCACAGATTTCCACATCGTGGGACCAGATTTTCGCTCGTTCTTTAGGACTTCATTAAGACTCCCGTACTGTATTATACGAAAACAAAAAATAAACAAACATACCCATATGGTATTTACGATTTTTTTAAACTAATATTTGCTTTTATTTTTTTACAGATCATCGCCAATATGAACGGCCTCCTCGCAGGAATCAAGGGAATCGAGCTTTGCTTCTAAGTCATGTACGATCGGTGATCCATCGTTACTAACCCAAAACACCTGATTTACCTCAAGGATATACTTAAATAAATAAATGATAAGTTACATCCGCCAAAAGTCCTTAATTATTTCCCCCTATTTTAACATGGTTTTAAATAATTTTCCAATTGTGTATTATGAGTTCGTATTGTATAATAGATATAATACAAAATAAATTGTATTCCTTAGACCCGCCGGAATAAAATAATGAATAGCATCTTGTGCATTGATAAAGTTAATCGAAAATAGGTGATGATTAAAGAAAGAAGTGTAAGGAGAATATGTAACGCAAAAGTGAGTGGTAAAAGGGATGCCCGGGGAAGACAAGACATGATCAATTTCACCAAATAATTACGTCAGGCCATATCGAGACAGAGTTTTATGGCGGTCCATTCTCTCTGCCTACCCCTCGGTATAAACGGCGCGATGGTCAGTTAGTTAGTTAGAATTAAAATTATCAATGAAAATGGAATTCAATTCAATAGGAATGGCAAGAACTAGGCGAAACAAGATATGATATAACACAAAACTACATATATAATAATAAACTATATAATAAAATTTTATTTAAGTGAAAGAGAGAGGTGGATAAAATATTTTGTCTGCCATATAAATAATACAATAATAAAAGTGAAAAATAATTAAAGAAATAACATAAAAATAAATAAAAAATAACATAAAATGATAATAATTATACAAGAGTATTACTATTATAATTATATTATTGGTCTATCGAGAGAGTTTATCGGCCGTCCTCGCCGGACGTGTCGACGGCTGCGATACGCTGTCGATAGTAATGATGCAGTCCTTTTCGTAGTTTTAAAGGACAACAGTGAATAAATGTGTCAGTGGTTTACGAGTAATATGTAAAACAATGTATTATGTTATATAAATACGCATCTTACGCAAGAGAGATCATCTGTGAACCCTGCACCCCTGCCGCCCCCTCTTTACCGCTCCTGCCCGCCCTGCTCGCTGCCAACGGCCACATGGTTGACAGATTGATATTGCAGTTAAGTGTCAGCCATGAAATAACTACGCCTGGAAGGACGACATCGGATATCGGACTGAACCCGGACCCTTTTTTTTGTTTTGTTCTTTGTCAGTTTGTGTTTAAACTATTTGTGTGAGACAATTTATACTAAAACAATTTGAAGTTTCTAGTTATAGTTTGGACAGCATTGGACAGTTTAATTGGCGTTAAGATTAAGTGTAATATTACATATTATTTTATTGTATCTATTTGTGTATAGTTATTGTCATAGTGTATTTTTTAAATGTAATGTTTAGCTTAGTCAAGTAGTGACGTTTAAGAGGAAGGGCATGGCCGAAACAGGTGGCGATGAGGTTCGCTATCCATCACACCGCCAACCCTTCGGTGGCGCAAAGAAGAGGACGGAACGTGAACAATGTCGAATTGGCACGTGGAATGTTAGAGGAGGAATGGAAAGGAAGATGAATGAACTATGTGATATAATGATGGCTAAATGTTTGGATGTACTCTGTCTAACAGAGAGTATGAAAAAAGAGAGCGGTACAGTGCAACATAATGACACGCTCGTCATCTGGTCCGGGCGACCAGAAACAGAGAGGGCTTGTCAAGGTGTTGCAGCGTTACTGTCTCCTAGAATGGCTAAATGTATGTTGCAGTATGAATGTGTAAGTGCGAGAATAATGTGGATCCGGTTCAAAATCGGGTTGACAAGGGTGTTTCTTGTCATTGGTTATGCTCCTGTCAATTCTGAATGCGACGAAGTGAAAGATGCTTTTTGGACTAGTGTGAATGATGTAATGAGGCTTAAAAATACGAATGAAAGGATTATTATGGCAGGGGACTTGAATGGGTGGGTGGGAATCAGACGAGACGGGTTTGAGTCGGCTTTAGGTATGTTTGGGGATAAAAGGACGAATGATAACGGTAAAAGAATACTCGAAGTATGTTTAGAGTGGAACCTGTTTGTATCGAATACTTTCTTTGATCATAAAGGTATCCACCAATATACGTGGGAAAGGGGAAATAAAGGTCAATTATCGATTTTGTAGTAATTGACTCTAGGTTGAGAGCCAATACCGTGGACACGAGAGTTTACAGAGGAGCTGAGGTTGAATCTGACCACTTCTTGGTAGTTTCTAGATTAAACCTCTTTCGCGGCTGGCGAACTAAAGTGAAAACGGTGTCGACTCCAACAAGAGTCAAAATAGAAAAACTGCAAAACGATAATGTGAGAAGTAAGTATGAGAAATGTATGGATACAAGATTGAATGAGAAGGGAATGGATGGTCTAAGCATAGAGGAAACATGGAACCATATAAAAGTGAGTCTATGCGAATCTGCTAGAGAGGTTTGCGGAATAAGCACGCAAGGTAGGAAGAAAGGTGACGCATGGTGGGATGACGAGATTAAAGCACTGGTCTCAGAGAAGAAGAAAGCATGGTTATGTCTGATAGCGACTGGCAGTGCTTCTAGCGCGGAGAGGGATCGAGCGAAAGAAGCATACAAGGAATGCAAGAAAAGAGTAAGTGTTGGAGTGAAAGAACGAAAGAAACGCCTGGAAGAAGAAGAGGGAATAAAAATGACAAATCACTTCCAAGAAAACATTAAATTGTTTTGGAAGGAGGTCAAGAGGTCCCGAAACGGCCCAGAAAGCGGATGCGTGAAAGTTGTAAAATCGAAAGATGGAAAAATGTTGACAAATGAGGAAGAAATAAAAGAAAGATGGATGAAATATTTCGAAGAGGTTTTTGAAAGCACCCCAAGCGACAGTGTTCCCAGTGTCGAATCAGGTATGAATGATGATGAAGTGAATGTTGTCGAAATCAGCATGGATGAAATAAAAAAGATCGATTAAATGCATGAAGAATGGTAAAGCTGTTGGATTCGACAATCTCGCTGCTGAATACTTTAAAGGAGATAGCCGTGTAGTTCTCACATGGCTGTGCAAACTTTTTAACCAGTGTTTAGAGGAGGGTTACACGCCATTAGATTGGAGAAGGGCTGTGATCATGCCTCTGTACAAAGGTAAAGGGTCACGCATGGAATGTGGGAACCATAGGGCTATAAGCTTACTAAGTTCAGTTGGCAAGCTGTATGGTAGAATATTGATTGAAAGGGTAAGAATGAAAACAAAAGACAAAATTTGGGACATTCAAGGTGCTTTCATGAGTGGAAGGGGGTGCATGGATCAAATTTTCTCATTGCGGATGCTTACAGAGAAGTTTTTGGCAAAAACCAGAAACTTTTCTGTGCTTTTGTCGATTTGCAAAAGGCGTATGATCGAGTTGATAGGGACAAATTGTGGAAGGTATTATCCATGTATGGAGTTAACACAAATCTTATACAGGCAATCGCGTCCTTGTACGAGGGAAGCGTTGCATGTGTTAGAGTGAACGGTGATTTTACGAAGTGGTTTAACATCACAAAAGGTGTAAAACAAGGCTGTGTAATGTCACCGTGGTTGTTCAATTTGTACATGGATAATTGTATGCAAGAATTGAAAGGTGTGGGCTTGGGCGCGAAAATGAACAGTGTGAAAGTATGTTGCCTATTGTATGCGGATGATGCGGTGCTGATTGCTGACAATATGGAAGATCTACAGTTTCTCGTGTCTAGGATGAACCAAGTATGTATGCAAAATGAGTTGATGATGAATGTAAGTAAGTCCAAAGTGATGGTGTTTGAAAGAGAGAGTACGAGAACAGCGTGCAATATAGTTGTGAATGATGAATACTTGGAGCAAGTGGATGAGTTCGTGTATTTAGGAAGTATGTTTACAAGAGACGGAAAGGCTGATAAGGATATTGAAAGAAGGGTGAATGCAGGAAACTCCATTAATGGAGGACTGAACGCTGTTGGGGCAAATAAGAAATTGTCCAAAGAAGCGAAGCTAGCAGTCCACAATGGAGTGCTTATACCAACCCTGATGTATGGCAGTGAGGCATGGAACTGGCAGAGGAAGGATGAAAGTAGACTGAATGCTGTGGAAATGAGATCTTTGAGACGGATGTGCGGTAAAACCATGTATGACCGTATTACAAATGTGGATATCCGGAAAGAATGCAAGGCTGATGTGAGCGTAATGGATAGGATTAAGAAAGGGACGCTTAGATGGTTTGGGCATGTAGAGCGAATGAACGAAGAAAGGAGTGTGAAAAGAATATATGATGCGAAAGTGAATGGAAGAAGAAGTCGAGGACGCCCGAGAAAGACATGGCACGATCAAGTGAATCAAATACTTGAATCGGGTCGTGTGAAGAGTCAGAATAACAGAAGAGTATGTATGAGACGATGTATGAATGTAAATGAAGCAAGAAGTGTGTGCCAAGACAGAGTTGTATGGCGGTCCGTCCTCTCTGCCTACCCTTGCGGGGAAACGGCGTGATGGTTAGTTAGTTAGTTAGTTAGTTAGTCTATTTATGGTTGAATTGCGGTACATAAACAAATTTACGATAATAAACGAAATCGCTATCTACTTCACGTGTTATTTTGTTCAACCTTATGATAGTCAGTAATGTTTATAAATAGCATTCTTATTTAGTATTTGGCTCACATTAACTCTTTTCTCACTATTATTGTTTCAATACATTTTTTTTCAAATTCAACTAATTTCTCAAAGCATCATAAAAGTGTTTAAATTAATAAGATTAAAATAATATTTGGGTCATACAAATCGGGTTTTCAACACCATAATAAAATGATTTGATTCTAAATAACCCACACAATTAAGTAAGATTAACTTTAACATTCCTCAATGAACTAGACTGAATGCTGTAGAAATGAGATCCTTGAATCGTATGTGTGATAAAACGACCACATTATGAAAATAAATGGAAAAATAAGTCAGGGACGCCCAGGGAAGATATGATACCAATACAAAAATAATACCATAAATCGATACAATAGAATATTTTGTGTAAGATAATGTATGAATATGAATGAAGCAAAAGTATTTGCCAAAACATATTTGTGAGGCGGTTCATCCTGTCTGCCTACCTCAGCGAAAAATAGTGTGATGTTTAGTTAGTAAGTAAGATTTAATACAGCATCTTTATTTAAATGAATTTTGGTGATTAATTTAGGAACAAAATCTGTCATTTCCCCCTTTGATAGATATTATTATAGTGAATTGATTTTTTTTAATGTTTCTTGTTTTATAAGCGGAAGTAACTTATTGGATTTATTTATGTTTATAATTTGATTTATGTACTGCCGTTTTAAATGTTTTTTTTATGAAATTAATGTTTTCTCTTATCAAATAATAAAGCGTTTAGCTGTAATTTATGTCAGGAGTACCTACGGTCTATAAAATGATTAATAACACACTGTTTCGTCTAAACGGTACAGGTTGTGCATGTGAAAAAAATAAATGTTTGAAGGTAGCATTTTTACTAATACAATATTCCAAATGCTTTAAGATGTAACTTTTAAGGGAACCAATATATTTAATGGCGAGAGATTTTTTTCTGCATTTATAAGGGAGCTGTTAATTGTGGTGTTTTCTTAAGAAATTCGTTAAAAAAAATGTTTGAGTGTAGCATTTTTACTAATACAAAATTTTATATGCTTTAAGATGTAACTTTTAAGGGAACCAATATATTTAATAGCGAGAGATTTTTTTCTGCATTTATAAGGGAGCTGTTAATTGTGGTGTTTTCTTGAGAAATTTAAAGAACTCTACTAATAGAACAACAACAAAAATATCCTATGTGAACGGGTTTAAAAAATAAATCGGAAAATAGATAAATACAAAAAGTACATTATTCTATAAACTTCTAATATACGTTCAGAATAATTTCTCGTTTATTTATCAGATATCTCAAATTATCTCGTAACTTCTTATCTTCCATAGAATTCAAAGCGTCACCTCCTAAAAATAACGTTTTAGTAATTCGCAATAGGTTTTTATTATATAATATTTCCCATCCTCTTCCCTTCCCCACTCCCTTCAGCCTAACAACATAACCCGATTGTGGATGCCATAGTCCCACTGGCTCCAGAAATGTAGTAAAATTATTTTAAAAATAAATAATGTCTGTCAAAATATTATTTTAAAATAGTTAGTCTTTTTTTTTTATTTATCCGCACCTTTGACAAATTATTCGTTGCGCCTCCTACTACTACTACATATAAAAAGAAAAATTATCAATTTTCAACAAAAGGTTTCAAGCACTACAATGAGAGGACTAATCTTTATCATCGCTGCATTGCTCGTCGTTACGAAGGTACGATTAATAAATTGATATTAATTTATTGCATTAGAATATTATAATACATATTGAAATAAGGGGTGCCTCAATAGCTTGGTGGTACGGCAGTTGAAGATCTCGACATCCATATCTCGGTTGCGGCAATACGCTTTTCTGTGTTTTCTAATGCATAGCATGGCGCCCCGTATTATATTTTGACAATTTATTAAATTAATGCAAAACTACATAGCTCACGATGGATAAAATTACACGAGGATAAAAATAGCGTTGATTTAGAAATTTCAGACAGAAAACGGAGTACTAGTAACATTTTCCAAAGCTCTTGGTGTAATAGTTTTCGATCCATAAGAAAAAAGTTTTTTTGTTTGTTATGATATGTTTAAGGAAGTTTTTTTTATTGTTATTTAATATTTTATAATTTGATTCAGTATAAACAATATTGTTTTCTTCTAGGCATCTGTCATTGATGATATTAAATCTGATCTCGAAAACGCAATAACAGTTCTTGAAGACTTCGAGACCAATGTTAAAGAAGACCTCAAACTTGCCTGGCACTTCATTGAATTTGTGGTTGGACCCGATGCTTGGGAAACCTTCTTCGGAAAAAACAACATCATTTCTTCTTTCGTAAGGACTATATTATTCTATGTGTAAAGGTGATTAGCGCACTACTACCCTAGAACGATTAACAAAATATATTTTCCATGTAAATGTGAAACAATCCATACAGAACAAAAAATTTCTTGCTTACGTCGGGTTTCCAATCCATGACCTCTGGGTTCGGAGCCAAAGATCTCCCCGCATAGCAGAGGGGAGGTTGTCTTTCGTCATTCTTCAATATGATTTTAACAATACGTATGTATATTCCAAACACTTCAATTCTAATTCTTTCAATTTGCAGATCCAGACATTAAAGAAAATTGTAAAAGAAATCGAATTAAAAGGAGATGTTCTCAAATGTATTGAAAAAACTTTTCCCAAGTTCAAGGTATTTATTTTTTATTAGAAAAAAATGGACACTGTAAAAATAATCAGCGCCGTTAGATGTGAAAAAAATGTTTCTTGCGATCTTATCCTTCGATGCCTGCTACCAGGCATCTTGATTGCACTCAATTCCTTGATAAGGAAATTCATAGGGGTGCCATAATGAAGGATTCTTTGTATTTCTGTAAAGAAGTTAGTGAATTATGTGAAATTTTCTTATGTGCATTATTGTTTTTTTTTTCCAAATATGACTTTTATTTAGGTATTTCGCATATACATATACATGTGTATATTTTATATATATGTGTATATTTTATATTATATATATTCAAAAGAACAAAACCGTTGTCCAGCAAAAGATATCTAGCTGAGGTTTCAAAATAGCGTTTAATTTAAACAAATAGTAAATTATTATTTTTAATTAAAAATTATATGTGGTTTTACAAAACCACCTACGAAGAAGTATTTAAAAAAACATTCCGTTTTTTTAAGAAGCTATAAACCAAAGTATATATAGGACAGACCATAACTCGTGTCGAACGAAAGCGGGTACCCGCTGTGGGAATTGACCTTAGCTCTTCCAATATTATACTAACTAGACTTCTGCTTAAACAGTTGTTACTAATTAATTATATGAATTATTTTCAACAGACTTCTATCGCCAAGTTTTTGGATTCTATCAAAAGTTTGAAGAAGCTGATCGAGAAGAACAAAGAGGCGGTTTCTGCATGCAAAGCCATCGGGGGAGATCACCCGACCTTTCTCGATTTGATGGCCCGAAAGATCTGCTTGAAAAAGCAAACTTTCGTTTTTAAAGCAAAGCTTCTTCATAGCGTAATTCAGGTAAGAAATCAACTGTCACTTCGGTAAATGATGATTATTAAAATGTTATTTTTCTTCGGAATAAAGTTTGTTCATTTGATTTTTTTAGGTGCTTGCCGACGTCAAAGGAATTGTTGATGCAGAAAAGGCTCTGAAGGCGTGTATTATCGCTACATAATTATGCAATTATATTAGTTTTTAGTCTGAATAGTTACATAGGCAAAACTTTCATAGATTAATTTGAAAATCCCGTACTTTAAAACGAAAATTGATATTGAATGATATTGGTTGATAAACATAATCTTTCACAGGTTAAAAATTATTTCAATTGTTTTATTTTATCACGCCATGTATTCTCTTCTGCGTGATTACTGTTGTAAAAAATCGAAATGCAGTTAATAGAGATTACGGTTTTAAATAAATTAATTATTAATTTTTAATGCAGAATTATAGGAACATTTTACAGAAACTGCAAGCTTTTCTTTAATTACAGGGTTCACAATTGAACTATTATTTTAGAGGAAAGTCATTGCAACTGTTCGTCTAAAGGAACTTATAATTGAAGTTGACATACACCTTCACCACAAAAGCTATTTTTGGTTTGTGGCAATATATCGAATGGTTTTTCAATGTGTTCCCGTGGCGCAATTTGAAACTATTTCAAATTAATTCCCTGAGAAAATAGACTCATTTTGAGAAATTTGTTGCACGAGGATCTGTAAGGAGCCCCCATGAAAAGTTTTACCAAGGATTTTGTTGTTTGTTCCCGGAGAAAAAGATTAAGTATCCTCCAAATGTCAACTACCAACTTAGAATTGAGCTTAACTTCGAGTCATTTATAAGAACTCACGGTAAACCAACATGAGGGACCGCTAGAATTTCGACAGCGCTAACAAATTTCAGTTGTCTTCTAATTTCATATGTCTTAGTAAACATATAGACATATTTATACTATACGTATATCGCTCTTTACTGCAGACCATAAACATATTTAAGAAGATTTATCAGATCTCAACGAGACAATACAGTATTAAAAAGATTAATTTTCTCTAAGTTTCCACCAGATAATGAACCTTGCAATAAGTTCACAAAGGATAAAATTTAAAAAAACCGTTGAACTTATAGGTATCGTTGGAAAATTTGTGGTTGTAGTGGCACTAATTAGGGGAGAGTTAATCGCCTTTGCAACATAACCAAAACTTCCTGCAAATCCAGAAAACTCTTCCCAGTCAATATCCAAAGCCCATATTTGTGAAAGTAGCTCCCAATCCCACACAGTTTCTACATCTGAGAACGTAACCTTTCTTTGGAAAAAATTGTACATAAAGGTGCTGGCGTTGAGAAAAACAAGGCAGTGCCTGCCCGACTGATAGCGTGTGTTGTGTTCGCGGAGTGTTGATGTAAATTGCATCCAAAAAAAAAAAATTTAAATTCACGTCAGTGAAATTTTGTTGCCTACTACAGGCGTAGCGAGGAAATAGTAAAGTGAGCTTTTTCACTTTCGAATAATATTTTTTTAACATGTTTGAACAGATTCTTCACTTGTGGTCTAGTTGTATGTTGGGGTGACATTTTTTCCACAATATGGAGAGAAATGCCGTACTCAGCAAGATTAGTTTTGATTGTCCTACTCTATGTACTTGTTTTCAAATATTTTTAAATGTCAAGGAAGTACGTTCAAGGAAACAACGTTATCGAGAGAGAGTGGACTGAGAAAAATATTAAGTTGGCCATAGAAAGCGTATCCAAATGTAAAATATTAAGGATTGGGGTAGAGAAAAATATAGGATTTCTATTCGAACCTCGACAGGATGATTCCAGTCTGGAAATCCCACTAAATCAAACATCTAACTTGACATTCCCAAAAAACGATTAAAAAAATCATTAAATTCTACACCGATAAAGGGTGCAGCCGAAATTCGGAAACCGATTAAATCGTTTTCTCACCAAGATTCTTCGGGTTTCATTGAAAAGGATTGCAACGTGTATGTAAAATGTTGGGAAAATTGCATAAAAAATAAACCAAATGTATTTCTTGACTAAAATGGCTCCACGAGCCGTGCACCATGTACTTTTCGTACTACAACAACTATTGAAAGAAAAATTTACGGGAAAAAATTGACAAGATAAAAATAATACGTTTGACATATAGTAACCTTCAAAGTGTGTCATTTCTTGCGACTCATCCATACATTGTGGGAGAGACGTCACCTTTTGTCTTGTCTTTTTTAATTACTAAAACTTTATATATGGGAATTTTTATTTTTATTGAATTTGGTTATGTATTAGTGTATTCTTATAAATACAAAAAAAAATCATCGCATTTAATTTAAAAACTGATTTAGTATTGCCACTCTTTCAAAATGAGTGGTGTATCTCCGGGTTTTACCCGAAGTCAAACAAAATCTTGAAAACTTGTCAAAACCATATGTCAAGAAAATATATACCAAGTAACGCCGCTTCAATTATTTTTGTGAGACAGTTTTTTTTATTTTATTTTTTAAAAGCACATAATGCTTTTAAGTATGAAGTTAGATTTATTAACTGCCAGTATTTAGTAGAATTAAATTGATATTTTTCTCTTATCACATAAAGAAATATGTTGCTGCTATTTCTGTCAAGTTATGCTTAGTAAATAATTAACGACATACATTTAGTGATCTAATTTAAAACTGTACAGTAATGTTTTAACAATAAAATTGTTAATAATTAACACAAAACTATAACACTCTAACATGCATTTTTGGAAATGCATTACATAATTCATTTTATAAGTCGTATTAAACATTCAACATATTATTGATAGTTACAAATCATAGATTTATAATGAACAGTATAATAATAGTGAAAAGTATTAATATTTTTATCAACATTCATTCAGGGATATTTCCATTATTTGACAATATATGGGTTCGATTCCCATTGCAACGTGAAGTTTGATAAAGGGGAGATATTTTGGAGCAAAGGAATGACGGTGTCGAAGAGACCCATACAGCAGGAGGGAGGAATCACAGTAGCAGGTAAGTTGTAAAAACCACCTCTTCTCAAGTGATAACGTCAACCGTGGACCAACAAATGTTAGTACCGATTTTTGAACTTTACTCAAAATGGTTGAGCGTGTGTTTTTTAAACATCTTCCATCACTGATCTTTTGAAGTTCTTCACCAGCGTGAAGTACCCGATCGAAAGAAACAACAAGGCAATTGCTACATTACTTACTATCAGGGGAGACCATTCAAGCTTCAGGAATAAGCTCCACCGAGGAAACTGCTTTATTAAGCAGGCTTCTATTTTCGAACCAAAACTTCTTAAGGACGTATGACTAGTAATTAATCAACCACTACTGGAAAAAGTTATTAATTGTTTATCCAAGAATTGTTTGTCAAAAAGTGTTTTTTTAGATTGTTTCTGATTTCAAGACCATCGCTGGCGTGGAAAAAAAAGTATAAATATTAAATAATAAATTGACATCACTCGTCAATCAGTTTTTAATTCGTTTACAACGTGAGTAATAGAGCTCATGTTGTTTTGTCGGTGATAATTTCCTATGTGCAAATAAAACATGTACATTTAAACATTTAAATGAAAATTAAGTTTAAAATGATAATTAAATAAATAAGATATTTTTATACGATCATTTAAAGATTCAAAATGTAATCTTTTCCACATAATTACAGTAGAGACAAAAAATCTAATGGCAGTTGAATGGATTTTTATAAAATAAATATTCAATTTAGGAACTTCAGATAATTCTCTAAAATATGCAAATTTGACGTAGACAATATTTTACGGTATGGATAAAAATGGCAAAATATGAACGATTTGCAGGGTATTTCAAATACGGTTTGGCATTTTTCGAAATCGTTTTGCATTCAATGGGCTTGGCCGAAAGCTTTTCCTAACAACATTTATATGCATGTATATCGGCTTCCGTGGTCGAGTGGTTAAGACGTTGGACTACAAATCTAAAGGTCACGGGTTCAAATCCTGGGGCGCAAATAATTTTTATTGCATATATTATGGCAAATTTAATTCATATAAAATAAAATATGGTATATTTGCGGCAGGTTACTGAGTGGTAGATATTCATAATATTGTCCATATATCAAAGACCAGCATTCAGAATCCAAACTTCACTTGAAATAATTTAAGTCGTGTTTGGTGACCAGATCTGAATAGCCAGGTACTTCCCAACCTTCCTCTTCCTCATCTCCTTCAACTGTTTCTTCAAATATTTTTTTATGTCGCAATAAATTGTTTGTTTTCCATTTTTTGTAGCTCTGAAATTTAAACAATCTGGCTACGTCATTTAATTGATGTCAGTAAGTGCTCACAGTTGAAAAAATATTTTTAATCCCCACTTTAGCGAATTTCATTTATTTTTTAATAATTTTTTTTTATTAAATTGACTATTAGTTGTAAAAGTACTCTTAGAAGTTAGTTGTCTATGACTCTATGATATTTATAAAACAGCTATTTAACCTCGGAGTAAAAATATCTATGGAGAGAGAGCTAATTTGTTTTACCCAACCTAAATAAATTTGCAATAAATTACTTTCTCCGGGTTTTTACGTCGTATACCGTGAGAGAGAAAGAGACAACAAAATTGTGGCAAAATTTCACACCGCTTCAAAGTATTGTAACCATGTTCTTTGACTCGTGCGTCTTCCGGGACTCCGCCCACACGCTTTGATGTGCAACTAAACTGAACATAACTCAACGGTATTTTAGGTTATACGGTATATTTATTTTATAAGAATACTGTGAAAAAGTGGTTATACGAATAAACAAAAACATTGTGCCGACATGTGCTATGAATGGATGTATAAATACCGTAACCCTAGTCTTAGCCATACCCAGGTCCAACCGAGTCAGTAAAACCTAGTAAAAACTGACTACAGATCGATCTACAGCGTTACCTCTTGTATATTATTGCTCTAAGTATTTAACAGATAGGAACTATCGAACTGAAAACTAACGCTGACTTATATTATACATATATAGGCATTATAATAATAGCCCTTGGTACTAACAATCTCATTAGGAGTCATCTGAACAACTAGTGGTTTATTGTAGTTTTTCTAGTAGTGCTAAATTAAATTGATTAAAAATGGTGTAAAATGTTTACCATGGCTATTTTTCCATCCTTACAATTCTGGTTTCAAAGAAATAAGTTGGCACTTTTAACTTATAGTTTGTGAATATATTTTCATTCATCAATATCTTATATATTGATATTTCAATGGGTTGATGAATAATTATCATTAATCTTATTGTGTTTCGTAGCATTTGATTACGCTGACAATAACCTTTAATATAAATCTTGTGAAAGTTTAGAGTGTTTTTCAGGAAAATACGAGCGGAGATGATTTCTTCGTATTAGAATGTTTAGCCCCCCGTTTGTCTCAAACAAATTGAAAGTTAGTAAGTCCGAATTCCCTTTTAAAAAACTCGCAACTTATTTTTATTATTTCAAAATTAAAATTTCATACCATATAATAAGTAACATAGTGACTTATTTTGAGAAAAAGCCATATTATGCCACCACTTCTCCATTAATGTGATTCTTCGTCAACTACCCCCAAACCAATTATATTTCAATTTGCAGAACATTAGGTACTAAAACGTCTTTATAATGGACTGTCAAAAACTTCGGCCCCGACAAAATATTTCCACGTTTTATTCTTATTAAGTCAGTCATTTCTACTCTATTTCCAGCCGCAGTGGGGGTGATGGTGATTTAATCATAGAGAATATGTCACCCTTGTGTCCGGAGAAACAATATTGAAAAATATCAACAAAACTGAATTCGTTTCCAAGCCTATGTAACCTTTGGACTGGGGAGTTTATTGCTTGATGAATTAACATGAAACAACGCAGAAAGTCTTGTGTCACGATTAGGTATCCGGATTATTATCTCATTTAAAGTATTAGCTTATTTAGATTAAAGCGTTATCAGCTCATTTAAATCAAGTGCATCTAGTACACCGTTAACTAATCTAAATAAGAGTACTAGGTCACTCATTTAATTTATTTTTTATTTGGGAAAACACATAGTTTTATTTACATTTTGATATATTAAGTAATTACATTGTTGGATTAACCAGTAAAGTTTCCGCTTTAAGCTACAAAAGTTTTAACAAGTGTTTTTTATATTGTTTTTTTTCAATATAAGTAGAAGAAAAAAATGATAATGTTTAAATAAACAACATTTTTACAGAAAAAAATGAAAAATAATACAATAAAATTAAATTTCTATTCATTTAGTGTTTAAGACACGTTAAGTGAAAAAAATTAAAAGTGTATATCATACATATAAAAAGTTGAATAAAACTATAAAATAAATGTTATTTTACAACTCATGGTTCTTCTGCAAGATATTTAAGTTGTGTTTAATATTTTCATTAGGCTAGCATAATTAATTTGTTCAGTGGGGAAGGAGGGTTTAAAATTGATGAACCTTAGGAATTTGGGTTGAACTCTCTCAATTTTCAATTGATGTGTTTTATAGTATGGGGACCAGATCGTTGAGTTTTATTATAAGTTACTTTTTTCAAAGGCAGTGAAGAGAATTTTAAAAGAATGGAGCGAAACAGCATTTGTATAAATAAATAAACAGTATCAGGGTGTATAAACTACCGAAAAAAATGATTGCAGATGCTTACTCCACGTCTCGGAAAACTCACTCTGGTGGCTAACGCATCTCAGCATTCCGATATAACCGCCACTATCGTGTGAAGGAAAATACCAAATAACATCAACGCGTTGATTAATTTAACCCTTATGTGACTGAAAAAAATTACACCTTTTTAAAATTGATATGAAGGTTACTTTTACAGTATATCATTTGCTGAAGTTTATTGGACCACTTTCATGACGTTATATATTTTGACTCAGTTCAATACTTGGGGAAGTGGATAGGAATTTAACTCAGTACCATATTTTCTTGCGGTTTTCAATTAAATGGGTGATTGATAATAGTATTAAAGATACAGGTGATGTTTTGAACACAACAGTACATCATATTTATCATTTGAAATATGATAAAATGATTAATAAATACGGACAAGCTTAAAAAAATCATATAAAACACATGGGGGTACCAGGGTACTTTTTCAGTCATCAGAAATTGTAATAATAATATTTGGATAATTTGTATAGCGCCGTTTTTGTGAAAAATCACCTCAAGGGCGCTGTGTAAATCATACTTATTCATTTTCCGCTAACATACCACCCTCCACATATCCAATTGTTATGTTCAATTGTTCATTTTCACTATTGTTGAGAAGTCAGGAAGTTTCAGCCGGTTAGACTTACTGGAACATTAAAAAAAACTATGTTGAAAACCGAAAAGGGTACCCGAGTACCTTTTCAGTCACATAAAGGTTAAACGTAGGTAAAAAAAAGAGAGAAGAGGCTGTGGGACTGGGACTGCGAGTACCTTAGTAATCATGATGGAAAAACATATTCTTTCCTAAAATTTCCTGCGTTTTCAACATATTTATAATCGTTGAATGGAGGTGGTCCAGTCACAAAGGGATAAATCATTTTTTAGTCCCACGTCCTGACTGTCACTAGACGAAGGTCCTGCACACAACTTGTGAGTGAAAGCAGCCCGCGACAGTCCTGTGACAACGCGGCGGAGAAGGGGGCAGAAGCAGTCGGGGGCTACCGAATTGTAACAAAATCTTATTACGTCCGCGTCATTTGAATATGTCGGAGGAATTGAAATTTGGGTTCGATTGTCACAAAGAAAATCAGTTTAAGTTTTTATTCGGTTTCGACATTTTTATCAGATAAAGCACAGCTATCTGTTAATCGATGCATTGCTTGACATTCGCCTAGCGTTAGTCAATATAACATGAAATGCAATGTTTTTGGTACAAACTTAAAGCTTAGTCATTCAAATAATGATCATACGTTTCAATTATGAATATTTAATACATTTTAATTGATCTGAATTAACATCTCCTATGCAAGCTTTACATTTTGTCCGCAAATACTTTTTTGTTAACGACCATAATATTAGACATAAAGATTTAACATAAATTGGACATGGTTATGCAGAAAGTATCCAACCTAAAAAAGATGAAACTGAGAAGAAAGCGTTTGAAAATATGACGATAAAAAACCATTAATATGCGTAATCGGCATTAGTAAAGTAAATATCAGTGTTTTTTGTTTTTATTTATGAGCTTTATTAAAAATAGATAGTTTATGATCATTAATGTGTTTATTAAAAAAATGTACTTCATATGTTACCCTACGTTTTATAATGTGTGTAAACTTCAATTTAAGTCAAATATATACAATGTGCGTTAGTAAAAAAATAATTAACAAAAAAATATTCCATTTGGAGCATGTAAACCTCGATTTTGGCAAATTGTGGAATGGACGTTTTCTGAAAAACTACGTCCAATTGTGACACAGAAGAAGAGCTGTCTGCACAATGTGATGGGAACTACCAATTTTTCAACAAAATATGAATGCAGGAAACAGCAACATTTGTTAACTTCATCCCACAGGCAATTTATGAAAGCGGTTTGTTTTCACCATTAACGGAAAGCGATTTATGCCATTTTGGTCTGGGTAACTGAAGATTACCGATAAAAGCGTGTTGTAAACTTGTTTATGTGCCCTAAGTAAGCTCATTTTTTTTCGTTTCTGGGGAATTAGATTTTAAAAAAATTAATATCAAATATCTTTCTTGAATAGATAATTAATGTATCAGCCTGTCTGTATAGGGGTATAGGATTCGAAAGGTCTTACGTAAATTACTGCCATCAGTTTCCTTTCATATCCGTATAAATAAGACTTCTAGGTATTATCTGTTCAGTGGTATGTGTGGCCACAGAAGGCAGAGGAAGGTTTTGTGTATTTAATTTATAATTATATTCTAGAAGCTAGAGTTTTGTTTGTAGGAATGTCTATTTGTTTGTATTCCTCCTAGCCCACACAAGAAACATTTGAATAGGGTCGCCGAAATACAAAATACCAGTATCATCCGTCTACATCTCATCCCGGGTCCGTCGGCCATAACTCACAGAATCTTGTCAAGAAGACGTTTCTCCACTGATGGTTGAATTATTACCTATACACCTGCTGTGTTTCTTATTCCATTATTTATTGTGCCCTCCAACAAATGATTATTTAATTTCTCAAGTATATTTTAGATCTTGAAGTAACACCTATATGATATGAATATATCTCCTCCAAGCATTGGAATGTGTCCATTAGGGGTCATAAGTACCACCCGGAATCTTGTTGTAAAAACAGGGCTCATCTTTAGAGAAAAATAAATTAATTTATAAAAATAACAAGTTTAGATAAGTTGAAAAGTCTATACTGTAAACCTTAGTGGTTCTGTTTTAAATTATAAAAAGTTTAGGAATGATTTTTTTTTCATTTCATTTTTATAAAAAAAAAAAACATCAAAAATAGGTTATTTATTATTTTTATTATTTCCACCGAAAAGTAAGTTTTGTGATGAATTTCATAAGAATTAACATTTAAATTAGAAAATCTGTGTACATCTAGCAGCAAAACCCGGTAACCAAGAGTTCTGGCGTCACGAAATTTCATCAGTTTTTCTTTTTGGAATGTTTAGGTAAACAAAACTCTTTTTATTCGCAATGTCATTTCCACCGTGATTCGTGAACTTTGAAATATCCATAATCATCTGTCAAAAAAATATGTTTGATGCTATTTGTTTTTTTTCTATTTTTTGTTAATTAGGGGTCAACATATAAGATTTCTGATTAACAGTATTAAAAATTGAGCAACGCCGAATAGCGGAGCTAGTACTTACATTAGGAATTGAGATTTTATAGATAGGTAGCTTATGTGATTTTTTTCAATTTTCAAGAAAATTTTACTGTCTAAATTAGGTAGTAACACTAATTCAGATATAAATTTTAATGAACCAAAAGGTTAAATCCTTTGAACAAAGACATCACACTTTAGACTGTTAATGAAATCTTCCTTAGATTAAATGTATAAGGTGAGTATTTTTAATGAGAGTTAGGAAAAATCATTCAATAATATTTTAATAATTAAACAATTAAAATTATGTTTATTGAAAAAAATAAAAACAAGTTGAACAGTTTTTTTTTTTGAAAGAGGAGTTTTGAAGTGAGTGATACTTGAAAGAGTTATCAATATTTTTCACGTAATCCCATACTTCATCTTTACCTTTATAATGAGATAAACATTTGAATCGATCGACTTTTACAGGTATGTTTATAATACTGCGAAAAATGCGAAATCCTTAAATCACTAGGCATTTTTATAAGTTGTAATTCAAAATGCGTAAAGAAGGTATCAAGGTTTTTTACCAAAAATAAGTGGTAGAACAGAAAATAAAAAACGAAAAATTATCAGATCTACCTTTAAATAATATATGTTAGTTAATAATAATAATAGCAGTGCACTTATACAGCGCAGTTTTGTGATATTTCACCGCAAGTGCGCTTTATATTAAATTAATTAAGCTAACAAGACTAAATAACATGGCGAAAATACTATATAATATGTATATAAACTAAAAATACCTAAAATCATGATCTTCATCATAAATCATGAGAGAAAAAGGTTCAGATATGTGTATAACAGTGCATGTGTACATTAACAGATTTAAAAAAATACTAGAAACTAAGGGTATTAAAAATCCAGATGAAACGTACGAATTCATTTTTAAATCAAATAAAATGAAATTAGATTGAGGAAAGTTAACATGTTGATACTTAAAAAAAATAATATTCAAATATTATAATTAAACGATTCTAAAGATCCAAACAGTGTATATATAACAAGTAACATAACAACAATATATGTTTTATGACAGTGTGTATATGGTTATCAGTAGACAGTGAGGACATTTAGTTGTAGGGATACAAGTAAGGAGAAAACCGAAACAAAGCAAATTAAGGATTTTTTCAAAGAAATTAAATTTCAATAAGGTACGTTTTGTATTTAGGATTTTCAAACAATTTGGTTGATCTTATAATAATAACTAATAAAAGAATGCACGTATTATTGCGAAGTGATGAATGTATTTCTTGAGTATTCTAAACCAATTCGGAAACTAGTTCATTAGATTAGTTGGAATCAAACTAGTAGTATAATAAACTTTGGTTTTCATATAAAACAAATCCGACTCATTTTCTTCACTAGTTTGTACAGAAAAAAACATTATTATTCTTTTATGACCCAATAAACTATCGTATGGAAATCAACATAGAACTAACGAAACTAATTTGTGTGGCTTCGTTAATTCAATTGCCAATTAATATTTATTAATGTCAACCAGACTTTTTTTGGGAATTTGAAATCAAGCAAGAAGGAGGCAGTGACTTCCTTAAGGATGTCGTGCTGGTGTTTTCTTTATGCGATAATTACACATCAACCCCAACAACTGGAGCCAGTTGTTGGGGTTAATGTGTAATATGTTAAGTCTATTACATGCAAAATATTGAAAAAAAAAATGAGGCAGAACAAAATGGCGGAACGAATAAAGAAGAGATAGAAGAATCGAGGTAATAGCATTTTTTAAATAACTGTTTTCTAACCTAACACCTCAATTATGATATTTATTATTGATACAATATTAATAATATGAATAAGAAAAACACACAGAAAAGAAAAAAAACATGGTGCGACAAAGAAGCTAATTCCGAACATTCCGCTTTCCTGACGGATGCTCTACCGAACCCCATTGTCTTTCCATAAAGTCGTTTTTCATCAATCACGTGCATAATGAAAATCACTGGCATTGATTCGATTTATTTTCCGTAAAAGGAATCGTTTTTTTATGTTTGTAAGCAAAGATTCTAACCCAATCTAAATTGATTATTAATTTGGCATGTCTATTAATTTTAACGTCTCTTTATATTTGGTTACCAGATACTATAGTTTTTAGTAATTTTAAACAATTTTTCGAATTTGAACACTGCTCCTCAACCGGCGATCTGTAACTATCTGCCACTGTGTAGTGTATCGATTTATGCACGTTGTTTAGCATTATTAAGGCAATTTCCATGCATATATAGATAAGGGGACACTCGCCCTGTCGGCACATGGCTGTGGCCCGTGGCCCGTGGCCCATGGCCCGCGAAGCCATAGTGCCGGGTCATCAATCTCCGCCAGGCCGGCCCTATCTGTTACGGCTCGATCTATCAAAAAGCTATTAGGACCCGAACTGATCCTTTAATGCCGCGACCCGGACCGAAATGACGGCTTAAAGATATCGCGGTATCGAGTATCGGGGCGGCCGCACTATGTTTATCCAATAACATCTCCGGGGGATATTAACTTCACACGAAAAAATCTTGTATGATGGTCGTGTTGTAGATCAATCAACGCTGATTTATCAATAAATATGACCAGAAAACTACACTTTCGTAATTGACGTTTAATAGTTTTTTTTTACTTAAGCGTGGATTGGACGTGTTAAGATGAACTATTATTAGAATCACCGGTTAGTAGCTGAGTGAACAAACGCGTCAAATTCCCACTCGGGCGTTCAATTCCTCTGCTAGCTAAGTCCTCCATCATTACATAAGCAACATTTTCCGCTTATTATGATGGCAGTAGGGGTTTTTAAAATATTATCAGGTTATTCATAACTCGGAAATGTTTATGTTTCGAAAAAAAATATATATATGAATAATTAATCTACCTAGTCTTGTTATGATTTTACAGAGAGATTTAAGTCTTAATTTACATATAATCAGTACATATATACAAACTATTATTCTAGGAACATATTAAACACAGTGCATATAAAGCAAAAATAAAGCAAAGACCATGCAGATAAGAACTTACAAGACCTAACATACGAAAAAACATTTTGATTGTACCCAGGGACATATTAAAGTAGTCGACTATTTAATATGTCAATATAGTTCTGTTCCGTAGACGTTGTCAGGTATGACGTTTTATATTTGTTGTTAAAACAGGTAACTTATGTTGTTTCGGTATTCAATATAATTATTTATTTTGCATTTCAACTGTTTTTATTATTATTATTATTCACGTATGAATCGGTTTCATTTTTTATTGATTTTTAAAATTGTTTGAATCGGAAAAATGGAAGCGAGTCACCGCAATGCATTATCAGGTAACTGTGTATCTTCGGTTCGCTAAGCCTGAATTACTTTTTTGATAATTGGAAATGTATTGACAAACGTGTTCAAACGCCATGTTGGTGGCACGAGCGCGTGAACCTTTGGGAGGAGCATCTCCTGGGATTTTATCAAAATTCATCGTCCTGTATTTACCTTCCTCCGTTCTTTATTAATGTTTTTTATTACTTATATTCCTATTATTGTAAGGTTTCTTTAACATCGCAACAACTAGATCACTTTCATCGCAGAGTGCGCTGGCTTAAATCGCGTGGCAAGGGAAAGTGAAAAAATTAAAAAAATTTCGAAAGGACATTTTAAATAAATTATTAAACTAGGATATTTGCATTGGTGAGAGGCCACCAAATCGAATCTAAAAATGGCTTGAACTGGCTTTAATAATTAAAGATTCGAATAATTATTATGTCACGAACTTCCCAATCTTCTTTTAATTAATCTCCTACCCCTCCTCACTTTTCCAATTGGGGGTCGCGATGTTCCGAGCCTACTGACTCAAATATTTTTTATTAATGCGTTTATGAAATAAACAAAAACATGTGATGCCATTTTAGTTTTGCGGTGGGCGAAACCAACCCACCTCACAAATCAACGTCAAATGCGTAGACTACAACTCTACGGAGGTCGTTGTGTTTATATACATCACAGAGAAAAAATGTCTTGTTATATTTGAAATATTGTATTGTTCTTCGGAAAAACTTGAAACTTTTAGTAAGGCGAAAAGTTTGCAAGAATCCTCGGAAAGGCAGTTGAATAATGAGTATAGTGAATATTATTTCAATTTACATTTATAAGAAACAGCGATTACGGAAAATTGAATATCCAGATGTTATAATTTTCTTATACCTGGAATTATTATTGTCTTTTTTTAAAACTTTTAATAAATAGACGTAAACATCATCTAAAACACTTCACGATATAAATAACTTGTTAAATAAACAACTTAAACGTTGTTTGTTCATCCACCGATAAATAATACCGCCATATTGAACCACATTTTTTTATTTCCAGAGAATATTATCAAACTCCCGAAAAGAAAGCCTTGTGTTGATGACGCGGGGCTAAAATTGATTCTCAAACATGTTAAACGAAAACGTGTTAACAGTCGCATGTTTTCATTTTTCGTGAATACGACAAAAATTCTGGTAACTTTCTTCACAAACTCGGTTAGTGGATACAAGAAAACGCCCTCAGAACTCGACTACAAAATGGTAGAAAATTATACATTCGCTTTCCTGCAAGAAATGTCTTACCAGAGGCAGATTGGGCAATAGAGTCGCAAGGCATGATTTTATGGACCCGCATCTCAGAAATATACACTATGCAAAAATGTATTTTATTTTATAACTTCACCCAGGGGGTTTCGTGAAAACCTCTGGGAATATGTGGAAACTTGTGGGAACCTACGACAATCTATGGGGAAATATAAAAACTTATGGAAACCTAAGAGAATCTTTGTGAACCTATGGGGACTTAATTTAAACTGTTTCATCTATAAGTATGCTGCAAGAAAGGTCAAAGAAAGGCAGGACCAAACCTGGGCCTTTCGAAATATTTACCACAAAATACCCCATTCTCACTCTAAACAAGGAACTGTGTGCAAATATAAATTTCTGTTCTGATAGTCCAGGGGGACATTAAAGGAAGACGTAGGAGAGAAGGCGCCTCGCCTCTTGGTTCTGAAACCTACGTATCCGGTACGAGTGCAATCATTGTGAGTTGTTGCGGGCTGCAGTGTGCAGATTGCCATCATGATAAACAACCTTCAATAAACGAGAACACCAGAAGAGTGAGGAGAATAAGTGAAAAATGGTCAGATTATTTTTATAATTTATTACAATTTTATTTTTTTTATTAAAGAAAGTTTTCACTGTCCAACTGTGAAGATTTTTCCATTTTAGGACAATCAAATTTACAGGTGTATTATGTTTTTTTATGATTTGGTAAAAGAAATGTATGTACATGTATAGTGGTGGGCAGTAATAATTGAATTATTTAAGTTCGCTCTCGACTCTCTTTCAAGAGTGAAGCTTTATCCAATTTACGAAGAACGACTTTTGAACGAAGTTGAGGGTTTGATTTCCGATCAAAAATAGAATACATTTTTCATTATTACCGCACAAAATCCTTCTTGAATCTTTTTTTCATTTCTAGGCACACAACAAAACACATTAAATAATGAGTTGCAATCTGCTACAGCACTGGTCGGCCCGGAAAAATATTACGTAAAACAAATCGGGGCGCATTCGGAATAGATCAAATCACGTAAAGGGACTCCAATTACCCCATGCACTGGGGAGACGCCGAGCGAGCGAGACTTTAACACCAAATTCTCAGGAACGCAACGAAACAGCAGCAAAATACGCAAAAGGATAAAATGTGCTCATCGATCAAAAGGCTTAATGTTCAAGCAACGTGTACGTAATTGTAGTCAGAAAAATGCTTTTATAAAATCTAAAAATAATTGCTTTCTACCAATGAACGAACGTGTGTTAAAATTAATATTTTTAATCGATTAATATCTGGATAGGTAGACTTAAAATAATAAAGCCTGTATACGTTATTAAATTTCACTTTGGAATAGTGAGCTCTGGCTTCATAAAATTTTGCACATTAATTTCTGTTCATTTATAGTTCAACCCATCTTTTCCAGCTTGTAACGTATTCGACATGATGAGCTATAAAGATCCATTCAGCTACCGAAACATAATACAAGATGCCACATTGTTTGATCCATATTATTATAAATATTTTGTGAGTACGTAAGCACGTAGAAGTATCAACTTTAAAAAATTGGAACTGATATTAATTGTAATTATCAACAAAGGTAATCAAATTATACCTATCTAATAAAATACCAACCGATAGTGTTATTTGGAAAATATTATTTTATTTTTGAAATGGGTGGATTAAAGCAAATACATGTCAATTTACATCCCGATATTTCTCATGGGTAACAACTAGTCTTTCAATAAATATCTAGTGCTGCTCGATTTCATAGAACTATGTTGGAAGCATTCCTAGGTGTGCTCGTACACGGGTAAATTCTTATCACGATTCCATCAAATACTTTACCAATTCGTTTTTCTACAAAGTTCCTCCTCGCTTCTACAGTTTCTACAGGCGGAGAGTGCGGGCCAAACTCATGCGCTAGAGCCATAAATTACGGCTTGAAATTAAAAAGTCTCGCAGGCCCAAGTGCCCCGGGACATGCGAGCTACCCCGCGCGCCCCCCCGCCAAGAATCTAAATGGGGGCTGAATAAAACACTAATTTTATAAGAATATGATGATCGAAAATTTGACCAAGGTGCTAAATATTTGATAAAGGTATAAAAATATTCCTATCCACTGCGTAACATTCGAGTACTTACAGCTAACACAGTTGATCATAGAATGAACGTGTTACTGTAATTTCTAGAGAAATGGGAACCTCTACCGCTGACCTGATTTCTACACATCTGCAATACTTAATTATATGTCGTACTATTGCACCTTAAATGGTGAATTGAAATTTTCACTGGAATTTAACTTGAGGGAGATAAATAGTAAAGAGCACGGTCAAAGTGAAATTAATACCTAAGAGAGAGAAAAAGACGAAAGCAGACTAAAAACAGTGAAATAAATTAAATAAACGCCTCGAGCGCTTGGATGATACATCCAACTACGACCATATTAAGAATGAGGAGATGCAAAAATATTGTAAGGTTGACGTAAGCATACTAAAATATTGAAATAGAACTTTTGGATGGTTTGTAGAGTGAGTGGACGTGGTTAGAAGTGTCACCAAAATAAATAGCAAAAGAGAGCGAAAGAAGATCTTAATAGGTAGGTACTTTTCAGCCTTTTTCTTCGCCATCTCCTTCCCCTCTGTACTACCTTCAGCCTCACAACACACCCCAATTGGGAGTGCCATAGTCTCACTGGCTCCAGACGGTTGGGAGCAGTTGGGACTCTTGTGCGGTGTTCACTATTAAAAAAGTATATATGCATTTACGGGAAGTACAGTCTTAAGGGCTTCCGGGAAGGGAGTTCTCATTCTTTCGATGTGGAAAGCTCAGACAAACCGAACTCGCTGACTGAAGGGAATAAATCACCCACCCCTCCGCAATAAAACAGTTCATTCCGCCCACAACAATACAGCAATGCATCTCATTTAGCCTCCTCCCTCCCCTCCCTCTTTCACGAGAAAACTTAATCAACCGCGGGTAATTTAACTTTTCATAATAGCAGTGTCGTTCGAGTTTGATTTGTAGGTGAAATACACTAGTCTGGCGAATAAAGTTTAACTAATCAATGAAATTGTGATATATAGACCAATACTGAGGAAAAAATAAACATAACGTTGTTAACGGGCTTTATGATATTAAAACAATACAATTAATATGGTTTAAGTTAGCAAGGTGTTTTTGTTTCTTGGTTACATGTCTTATTAGAAATTTAAAATCGAAGGTTCATTTTCCAGAATGCATATTGTATTTGTTCACATACGTACTTATTTATACATAAAATCGCATTCATCGAAATGCTTTACAGATCGTGGAAGTCTATTACAGAATTTCAATATGAAAAAACATTATCATATTAAATGTTTCTGACAAATACAGTGGTGATATTTTTTTTTTTTTGAACTCACCTGCTGCTGGTGAAAGTTTTGTCACAACTCCCCATCTCTGCTTCCACTGTAACAAATATTACAATAAAATAAGTTTTTTTAAAGGTTTTTCCTTACATCGATACCAAACAAAGATTTAAAGAAAAAACAGGATATTGCATAAGGAACAATGTAGATTACGAAATAATTAATCCTGTGAAATGGCCTTTAACTTAGGTTTAGAACACTGAAAAGAAAAAAGAAGAGAAACAAGTATTACTTGTTATTATTACTAGTTAAACAAGTATTACTTGTTAAAAGAAAATTGAAAACATTAAAATAGCAATTTAAAAAAATGGAATAAAAGTTATGGTACATATTTATCGCCAAGTATTTATGGTTTATATGTTAAATTTGTAGAACTCCTTTTAATTTTGTTTTATATTTTTTTTAATTTAATCACACTGAATAATTTTTTTTTTGTTTTTATTTTTAGTGTGACAGCTGTTTTTTCCACATTGTTTTTATTACTGCCACCCCGTTTTTATTTGTTTTATTGTTTATTTACTTTGTTCTGTAAAAACCTCACTTTGAATATTTTACTTTAAAATATGTTTTCCCCCATTTAATAATTACTAACTATTGCTTGGTGAAGACAGGTTTTACTTAATTATTTTATTGTGTGAATTGGCATTATTTTTACCCCGTTTATGAATTGTTTTTTTTTTTTAATTTTTAAGTGTTTGTTAAGTACCTTTCTTGATCATTTAGAAAATTATTCTAAGAAATTACACCGCCCAGCGTTTTATTATTATTCTTTGGTATTTTTATTCTTGAACATATTTAAGCATGGAGAAGAGATTATTTTTGTTTTTATGTAATTTAATGTTGTAGTTGTATCACTTGTTATTTTGTTTATTTGTGATTTCTCACGTAAATTTAATAAAAAAAAAAAAAATTTCAATATGTTATACGTTATTGGCAAGTGGGATGTGGTTTTTCTCTTAAGATGGGTTGCAATTTATTATTTTTAAAGCAACGCATGCTCAGTGAATTAAATTGAAAAGCCCTTCCAAAATCTGTTCAAATTATTGTATATGACACTCGGTTTAAAAATAATTAATTATAGTTGAATATGAACAAAATAAAAAATTATAAACACTGGGAAAAAAATAATACTTGATACTCCTTTGATAATGATTAATGGAGAAATTTTGAAGGAAGTATATGAAATCAAATATATTTGGATGTATTATTAGATTCTAGAGTGACTTTATCTTTTAATAATAAAGATAGCAAAATATAAGGAAATTTCCAAAAAAACTTCACTACACCAATGGTCAGTATATAAGATGATCAGTGTGAAATCTTGTAAAACTGTAGACAATTTCATCATTCTTCCTGATATTAATTATTGTGGCAGTATTTGGTTCTTGGTAAAAGAGAAGAATCTCAACAGTTTTGCAAAACAAAGCTAAGAGAATAATCTTAAGAAGAAATAAATATTTCAATATTAAAATTATGTTTAGAAATATAATTTTAATAGTAATTTTTACGTGTTAAACGGCCAAAAAGGTTCTAAATTTAGGCAAAAAGTAAATAAATACCAACACACACATAAACACTTAAAAAGAAGAAACAAATTAATAAGGTTCCCATTTCGAGAGAAATTCAAAACTCAGAATCCATTGCGACATAGAGCGGAGAAGACCTTTCAAGATTTACTAACCAATGTTAAGGAAGAGAAAAATGTTTTAAATTTAAGAAAGAAGTGAGGAAATATGTGAAGTGTAATTTTTATCACTAAAAAGAATTGCTTTTATTTTTTTTATATAATATGTTTATATTAAAACATGTGTAACCATTGTATACATGTACTATTTCAAGTTAAATAAAAAAAAACATGTATATGCCTTCCTCTCATGGGTGGCGGAAAGGCTGGTAGATACTGTCTGATAGATAAGTGCTAGAGTTTCCAGGGTCACGTAGATGCCTCTTCGCCGGCCCCTTAGATGCTAGTATTTTTTCATAATAATATGCCAACAAATTGAATAGTTTATGGTTACCTCACTTGAAAATTAAAATAGTTTGCATTTAAAAATCATAAACCGAACAAATCCATATTTTTGTAGTAAATACACTTAATATATATATTTATTTTTTTTCGTAAGAAGCAATCACATGGTGGTTGGACATTATATTAAATAAAAGAATACTTTGTTTTAAAAAAATGTCGTTTTCATATATAAATTCAATATGGGATCTTTGTCTGCCCCTAACATTACATCATTATCTTTCTATTATGTACACTTGTTTATTTACCAATTCTTCGTAATATATATTAAGCACTTTCAATTGTTCCCTCCCTCTAATATATGCTCTCTCTCTTCCTTCTTTGTATTATATACTGTCTCACTCTATCATTGACTGTTGTACCTATATATACCTGTTAACTCTGTATTTTTTCTTTAGTTATTATATGTGCCCTGACGAAGCTTGATCCAAGCGAACACGGTTGGCCTTCATCATAATAAATTCTGTGGTTTTAAAACAAAATATTCTTTTTTTTAATTCACTAAATATTATTCAACTTGAAATCATCCAAAGCAACAACGACATAGGATACACATGTGTTCACTTTAAAGATGACTAGCCGCGATGATACGTCCTGAGAATTTAGAATTTGTTTTTAATATCGTTATTGACCGTTAAAATCTGTATTTAAAAAGTCCTACGTGAAATCAAATCAGCAATGAATGATTTTAGAATCCGATATATTATAATATAAAACTATAGTTGCCGAGAATGCACCTCAATCATTGCTAACGACGGATTTATATGAAGGAAATATGAGTGTAAGGAACGTGGAAACGGCATAAAGCGTTTTATTACCTTTAGTAAAGCAATTCCTAGCGAACTATGCTTCAATCTGGCGATCCGTCAGTAACGGCGCATTCGGGAAACTTTACTAGATTAACTGAGAAAGGGTTAAAATGAACCACTTAAAAGAAAAGTCTCAAGTACTTCCACCCTTTTCATTTTATAGGATCTCGGCAGATTTGCCATTTTAGTTTGTTGTCTGCATCCTAGACGATTATTTTACATATCTGGAGATGACGTTAATGGCCATTTTTCGCACACTTCCTATAAATATTGTTTTATGGCAGCCATCATTACAGTGATCCACTTTGCGCTCTGCTATTCCTGGAGGCAATGATTTCCCCTCTTAATGCACTTTGGATTCCCAGGATTCCAATGAAGAAAAGAGTTCGTAAAAAGATTCTGCTTCTACGTAATCTAAATTGTCCATAGGTTACATTATTATAAAAACGTTTATTATAATCAACCATTTCTCGATTTGAATATATGTTCCTAAATTCTAAAACAGATACTGAAACATTTCATTAAGAGGGTTAAATAAAAATGATAATTTTCTTTGTAATGTGTAATAATTGATATGAAACCTTTTTGCCCAAAAGTTTTGAGTATGACGACGTCTTCAAACGGGCTAGGTAACTATCTATCAAACAAAAATTATTTTGATAAAATATACGTATGAGCTTAGCACAACAGTTAGTGCAGCTAACTATTTGTCACTTGCTAATAATAATAAAATGTACTCTTATGCGAAATATACAAGAAAACTATTTCTGTTAGTAGAACGTTGTAGGTACTTATACTCGTATGTACCAGATGTAGAAGTCAAATAACAAATTATAATATTATAACAAAAAAATATTTGCGAATAGTTCTCATAATTCATTGTTTTGCCAATGTGTTTATTAACCCAAAATTTCATTCAAAACTTACAACAAGTTTTACCATATAATGTTAAGCGTGTTTGCAAAACAAAAAATACGGAAAATCTAAGTCATACGATACGGCCGCCGGTGAAATTGGCAAACTTTAAACGCAATTATAGTTATTTGTTCTAAGCTCGAATAGATCGAAATGAGCTCGTGGAATTTCGCATATTTTGTTTTTTTTCAAATTATAATATTTTCATCAGATTGTGAATTAATAGCATTAGATTATAATGCGAATGTCGTATAAGCACCATTTAGAAACAAATTGCCGCAAGAAAGTAGATAAATTGCGCCTTCGTTTTAAGTTTCAGCTAATGTTAAGATAATTTTAGTTTATTAGTGATCCTAAACAGTTATGTAAATCGGCCTGGATTATAACAAGAATTAGCAAAATTAGACGAATAACGAAACGAATATCGCAAAGTTAATATTTTATTACAATGGAGAGGGTACTTCAAGTAAAGTGAAGATAAAATAACCCTAAACCTGTTGAAAATATAGGGCGTAGGTATCTATTTCTCTATTTTATTGATTGTTGTGCTTTAGATCATTCACACTAGGTATATTTTAACAATTCAAAAATACTTTTTTAAAATTACAAACGGAATAAACAAATTGATATTTACTAAAGCAATACAGAAAAGAAGACATTCATAAAAAGATACATAGCACAAAATGATAAAAATCTAAATTGAAAAAAGGAAAATCTTTCTATAAAATTTAATAAAAATTTCATTAAACACAGAAGGAGAGGTGAAAGATATTTTTACCAGGTTTAAAAATGGTTCAATATATTTCCTTATATTTGATTCAAGGACGTAGTGAGAAAACCCTCTGCTTCACAGAACTCATTTCCATAGATAAGATGTCTATTTTATGGAAGAAACAATTTACAGTTTTTTCGAGAAATCTCATTCCGAAATGGTATCCGCCGTCTGTAGGTGTAAACGTATGAGGCTAAGCAAACTATATATGTCAATTATTGTATTCCAAGACGAAGATGAGTCCAAAACTATAACTTGTGATAAAAAGCTGTGTTACTGATTATTTTTTTATTGTAAATGCGACACCAATAAAGAACCTTAAAAAATAGAAATAGCCAAACAAAATTAGAATGAATTTGACATTCGCCAAAAAATAATCGTTGAATTCTTCAAATCGCGTTCAAAATGTATACGGTCGATGCAGCATCGTAAAGTAACTGAGACGACTTTTTGATTACTACAATTATTTCCGGACATTATTTTGTAAAAGTGATTACTAACCAAACATCACGCCATTTTGCAGCAGGCGCATGCACAAATGATGAGAATCCTCACAAATCTGTCTTGGGAGACATTATTTGATTCATTAACAATCTGACATTCCGACACGACTTGGGTTTTTGATTCACTCTATCGTTCCATGTCCTTCTGTAGCGTCCTGACTTCATTCTCCATAATAATTAATCTTTCAGCAGTTATACGGGTATAAAACTGACGAGAATAGAAATTATTTGATGAGGTCGTTTTAAGAATGTCAAGGTAACGAGCTCTTCTCAAAATGCCTAGTTTAATGAAGTAGACCTATGTGCAACATGTGTAAGGGTTGACTCGCCGAATAACTTGACAAGGAACTACCGGTAACTTGAGCGAGCGGTCGTTAAAGCTTGCACAATCTTAACCAAAATTGCCCCACGAAGACTAACTTGGATAATAATATGGCAATAGTTCGGAAACACTTAGATTCGGCTGCTTGACGCTGAACTGACTCCTTATTAGTGCGCGATGTTACACAAGATATTCGTTCCTGACTTTGGGTGGTTGGACTAGAAGTAACGGACTATTCAATGTGTAAATAAATACCGAAATAAAACACAAGTTAGATTCAAGCGGATGGAATATATATAGTCACATTATTTTCACAGCATGTTTTGTAAAAACACCGACCCTAGGACTATTTTTTTTATCAGGAAAGTAACACTTTAAAATTTCTTAGGGTTTGGGTCGGAATATATATATATGCATTGCAATTACTGGATTTGAAATATTCCGACGCCCTTAAAAAATAAATTAAATTAACCAGAAAATTTAAAAAAGTGAAATTAGGATCGGTACTTTCTTGGTAAGATTGAAACGAATGATTATAATGAGTGAATTTTGTAATTTTAACACTTTTTTCAGATGATGAACCATTTGCCTTTAGAAGGGTTGAAGGAGACTCTACTTGAGTGTTACTATAAGAAACAAAAGTAGATTATAAAATCAACATGGAATTTAATATTTTGGGAAAAGTACCCAAATACCGCGCACACAGTTGAGTGTTTATCATGGAAAAACTAACATTAAATTTAAATTGTTTGTTTAAGCAGTTAATGTGTGGCTTTTTACGGTCACTTTTGCGTAGGTTGGTGATTTAAACTTTTCTTTGAGAAGGAACGGTTCTTCCGAAACTGGTCGACAGTATTGTTTGATTTAAATAATGAACATATTCGTTTTATATGATTCAAATATAAATATGTCTTGATATGTAGATGGAGCTCTAGACCTATTATAGTTCTATTCATGGATTCGTGGTAATAATTATTATAAAGTTTAATTTGTTCATACCAAAACACAGCGGAAAGTTCGCTTGTAGGTGCGGTACGCAATAAATGCAACCGCAGAATGGTGTTGCGGACATCGCCTTCGGTTGCAAAACAAGTTTTTGCTTGCAACTGTTGCATTAGCCGATGTGGTCAGATATTACATGAAAATCAATTCTGTTAACGTTATTTCATTATCACTTTTAGTCCGACTTTGGCTTCACAATTATTATATTTACATCAATTACAAATAATAAACAAGCAATATAGTACCTGGTAGTACTTCTAGTCAGATAAAATAGTATTTCAATGATCAATAGCTGGTGATGGCATTCTAAAAAAAGTTCTGTTACCGTACGAATTCCAAAGAGAAAAGTTATCGACAATTTCATGACACCAGAGCTTACCGTTTTTACTACTTCACGGGCAATTAGATTTCTGTTTTATGAATAAGATTTGATAATTCTGAATCCATAGCATGAATGAATTAACAGTTTCTGAATTCGACCATGTGCAATAGGAATCTATTATGATAATTAATATCATGAAGGGAGTGCTTTTCCACCAACATTTTTTGTGTTTATTTGTTATTTTAAATCTTTTACGTAAAACCACTGAATTGTTTTTTTTAAATTATCAACATTAAAAAACTAATTTTCATTCGTTTCATCTTCACCGCAGTAGAAGATACAGCCTTCTGTGTAAACAGATAACACCACCATGTTAACCACGCCTAAAGGAGTCACGTGGTTTTCCTGATATATTGCTCAAGCCTTTTCATCCTTCCTTGCCTACATATATTCTTGTTCCTCTTCTCCTCCCCCCTCCACTCCCCACCTACTCCTTCTCCTCCATTCCTTCTTCTCCCTTACACTCAGTTCTCTTCTTCTTAGGCTAAGCACAAAGGTTTTGTCTTATTTAGAGCGAGAAATTGTAGCTAGTTATGAAAAGTTGAACTCATCTGTATGTAGGTATGTGTGGTATATTTAGAAAGAAACCTCTCAAGTCTTTTGTTGGCTACATTATTTTGTACAAAATTGTATTAGATCTAAAAAACATGCAACAGTGTGAATGCTTTTCTAACAATAAATATGCAAAAGACAAATAATCTCAGATCGGACAAGAGGTGACATTAAGTAACTGGGATCACGAGCGCGTGATAAGCGATAAATCCAAGTGGCACTTAAATATTCGTATGTGTTTTTTTTTATTTCATTATTTGGGCGTCATTAAGATTGTTCAAATAATATTACAGTACATTTAATTATGGCTTAAGAACAAAAGTAAATAATCACAGTTTTCAGACCATCTTCACCCATTCACATCCGTCGAGTTATGGTGGCAAATCAGTAAGAAGTGTCTATATTAAATGGGTTCAATATGCGTTGAGGTGGAAATTATTCAATTTTGTAACCATTTAATAAATTTGTAAGTTGCATCTGTGCATTCCGTTTGAGATATAAAAAAACCCTTAAATATTGCCCGGATGAAAGACAAATTTTCGGAATCTACATTACATACGCTATGTTGTAAGTCTATGATCTGTATCTGTTGTATCTGAATACAGTTTCTTCTAAATCTTCCCCTTCTCCATTCGTTTCATTGTATTCCACTCCACAGGGGTCGTGTGTTCCATATTCCCACTAGCGCCGCGGTAAACTTGTCAGGAGAAAACTTATTTAATTTTCATACACAAAGTTGAAATTTAAAAAAAAAACTTTTCGCGTCGAAAAACACAAATTAAACTTTTTGTTCTTCTTACTGTTCACTGTCGGACATTGGAAATAGATTTTTCACGTTTATTTTCTAAGTGACAAAAATATGATATTTTTTTTCACCCAAATCTTAATGTTTTTAGTCGGGGAACTTTATTTTTGCTCTGGCAAACGTCGTCACCTTCGTGATAATGACCCGTTGATTTGTTTTTACGTTCGTTAAGGGCTAGAACGAATGCGTGCCGACGATTGACGATAGTATCAAATGATGTAAAGTATTTCACAATCAAGATGAAAGTAACATTGATAACCCGGGGAAAGACCACTTAGCGTTAATTTATTTCGTGTTAATGTGACAATGTTACATTAAACCTATACATTTACTGAACATTCAGATGAAATCATGCTGGCCATATTTTATTTCCAAACCACATAATATATTTTTATTCTATTTTTTCGGAGTAATTCTAGAATAAATGAATGCTTAATTATTCGAAAGCGTTGAAAAGCATTTAGTTTTATTTTACTACTCGGAATAGTTGGAATGCTATAAAAAATGTTCCTTGTTCTTTTCACTAACCATAACTAAATTTTTATCGAGTGTCAATTGAAAGCAAAAATAGGGGGATTCCTTCCACATCGTACATCGCCCTTGGCAAGCGTCCTTTAGGTGATATTTAACAAAATGGCGCTATATAAATTAGTCAAGTATTATTATCGGTGAATTTAAGGTTCCGGCCTCTGAGTACTGGGAACAGAGACAATCAGATCAATAAATCGGAGTGGTGAATTATAACGGGTTGCTTAAATCAATATATCTTGTTGATTTACATATTTTGTTGATGGACGGAGAAAACAAAATTCAAATTAAAACACAATATCGAGAATATTGGCATATTTAAATATCATGGTGGCATACAGTTTCGTCTGTTATTTGCCAAACCTCCACATAATAGAGTGGCGAGTCATCTAGAACTTGGTGCTATAAAGTAGGTAACGCTGTATTGTGCACAACCCTTGCAGCTGGCCACTTCAACGTGCCGTAACAAGGTCTTGTTATGGCTATTGGCGTCAGGTTTGCTGAGATCTCGCCACATTCTTTAGACTACGATAAGCATCTCTATGAGCTCTTTTGGGTACACGTTCATTATAATTTTCTTTAAATTCACCCAAGTTGAAAACCATTACATGTTGAAATTCTCATTGGATTTCATGTTTTTTATTAATTAAATTTTCTGTTTTTATCAAAATTAATACGAGTTATAAATTAAATGTAATTTTTTTCACTTTTTTTTTCAGAAATATTTGGTCAAATGAGGAATAAGTCATAATGTAGTGTCTGGTTTGATTTTTCTACAACTGTCAGCAAACTAATATCACGAGGCTCCACAGTTCATGATGGAATTTTTTTTGTGATCTGAATTATTTTTTGTCGATACACATATTTCAGTCAGAAAACAACACGAATTTCATGGCACCGGAGCTCACCGTTCGAGAATATTTTCCGTTTTATGAAAATAGACCATTTTCTGTACAATAATATCTTTTTAAGACTGCAGATAATCTTTTCCTGGGTTTACTTAAAATTTATGGACGAGGAACAAATAGTTCAATTATTTTTTACAATTCTAAAGATGAAGAAGACTGAAGTAAATGAAAGACAAAACTTTATTTTCAAAGGCAAACAATGCACACGCGTAGACAGGGGCCGATTCAGTGTAACCTTTAGCACTTCACAGCGCATCAGTAACGTGTGTTATATATAGTGCTTAAGTTCCAAGTGCTCGTTAGAAAGGAGCTAAACTCCTTGAAAGGGGGAAAATGTATATTTAAATTAATAATTTCACTCAGAAGCGAGTCATTTTATCTCCGATCCTCCCATTTGCACGCCGACCATATCTCACTTCAGTTAGTTTGACAATCGAAAGTGACATTTCCATACAGCTGGCTTAGATTGCATCAGACAGACGTCACGCTCGCAAATATTACCACTTGGATCTTCCGCCAATATTTACCCTGTCAAAACTCCAAATTACCCGAGAAGTGAAAGCGTAGAGCAAACATTCCCGCCGTAGCTATTATCGTCGGTACCTACTTCCTGCCCCTCCCCGCCCACCCACTACCGCCCAGGGGGAGACAATGGCAGGTTCGGCAGATCCAATTGTCTCTGTTTTTCTTTGCTTAAGTCAACAGACTTGACTCGCTCGTTAGCTTTCATAATTGAAAGATATTTCTAAGATGCACTCGAAAATGGCAATTGAATTTACAGGGCGAAATTCTGAAACCCACACGACACCGAATTCAGATTTAACGATAATATTTCTCTCTTATTTGCAAACCCCGTAAAAAAACATAACTAAGAAAGAAAAAAACACATATTTCCTTAGAATGAATGTTGTGTTGTTAAATTGGTTAAACCACCTGAAATTAAATAACTTGGTCGACAACGTAGTTATATTTTCTGGCTTTGAATGGGAAGGCATTTTATTGCTTCGTTGGACGATGTTAGCTTTTTTTAAATCTACTTCAATTTCGGTAAAGCGCCAAGACGTTGTCGTGTGCTTGGCCATTTTTCCGCCTTCAGCCCGTCTGACTAAAGGCTGGCTGCAGAACGTCTTGGAGGCTGGGGGTGGAGTGAGTGGGGTGCGGGTGGAGAGAACCCCTCGGGACGGGATAGCGCGGACCTGATAAGCACTGCACAAAAGCGTTGTCTCGTATTTTGTAGGATTAAGCTTATTGTTCCCTTTAACCCCTCTTGCACATTTTATTTGATAAAATATTAAATACAGGTATGTTTTTCTTTTACAAAATTCTCAGCCTATTTATTCGTTTGTGTATTTTTATATAGGCCTGTCCCGTGGGGCTTTGACATAGAAATTGTGCATAATATAAACTAACAGTAGTATAATATACAATATAATTAAATACTAAAACAGGTAAAACAAGAAACGTAAAAAAACAGTGTTATATACGCAGGAAATAATACACTTTTATATTAACAGTGAAAATTAGAGGAATTATGAAGAAAAAGAGTTGAACTAAATAAACAAAGTGTTAAAAGATGAAAGAAAATTTTAATATTAATTATGTTATAAGATCATACATGTCTAATATTAGAGAGAATTAAAAAACCTATATGTTTTAAAGTACATGATTGGCTGTATGAATTCGTACATGGTAGCAGAAAAAAAGGAAGCAGTGATAAAGAAAAAAAATATAAAGAATAATAGATTTCTGAAGAGCCAACAAAAATGAGTTTAGAGATGAAAAAGTGTTTATGTTGTAAGTTTATTTAAACCTAATAAAGTTATTCACATAATGTTTATAGGTACCGTGAATAATAAAAAATCTAAATTGGTAGTAAAATGTCGTCACTTGAGTATAACAAAATACGATAATTATTATATCATATTGGTAATTGATGAGTCATGAGAGTAATGTTAGTTTCACCGCTCCTTTCCCTCGTCTCAAGTTCACTCCGTAAATCAACTAATTGCTTGCGTTGTAGTACCGTTTGATCGTTTCCTTTGATACAGTCCTTTTTCCTCTTTGTACTTATCGCAAGGTTCGTTAAGCATCTGTTGGAAACTTTTAGATAATTCGTTTACTCGAATACTGAGCAGTCTCGCTGAGTTCTGATAAGTCATCTTGAAAATGTTACTGGTCCGCAGAAAAGAGCTAAGCAGATATTTTTATTTGAATGGTTTTAGTGCGTCGAGCATCCCTGGAATTTTGACGGCGCTGTCGATTCCTAGCGGCCCATGGGTGTTTCATTTCAGACAGAATAAATCAAAGTTTAAAACGTCAACAGCTTATTTGTAGCACTTCACTTAACCAACCAATACAGAGAATCACTTATAACGTGTGTCTTGTCAAAGTTCTGAGAATATGTATATTTTAAAGTTTCTAGTACTATACTACTATAAGGCTT
The DNA here is from genome assembly GCA_022651775.1 of Drusus annulatus. Classification (NCBI taxonomy): domain Eukaryota; kingdom Metazoa; phylum Arthropoda; class Insecta; order Trichoptera; family Limnephilidae; genus Drusus; species Drusus annulatus. The sequence continues at coordinate 311,381 of JAGWCC010000311.1, read as the reverse complement.
ACAGTAAAAAAAGGCTGTAATGCAGTGCGATTACGCCTCAAAAAAATAGGAAAAATAAGTTCCATGAAGAGAATTAACACATATAAATATAATATGTTCTTGTAATATTCATAGGGTATGCCTCTATGAACCCTGCATCCTACAGTCTACAAAATCATTATTACATTGCAATCTAAAAATAAAGTTATTTCCTTCATAATATTTACGTATTTTGAGAGCCTAAATTTAATATTCAGAAATATTTCAAACAACTTTGCTAGCCTAATAATATTTTTTAACAGGATACGAATAAAATAACCTCCATCAAATTTGAAACTTCTGCATTTTCCATACAGAGTTAACATATATTTCATATAAATAGGAGATAATAACTTAAATAGTAGACAAATGCAGTCTTTCCACGGTCGAGAGTAAAACTCTGCAAACTTTTTGAGGGAACAAAAGAAACATGAGGAGTTTTCTCTCATTCAGCCCCGAGGGATCAACTCTTCAATTTACTTTCATACAGGCCAATAGGTACTGGAAACTGTTGTAATCGCGTGATGTATGATTTAAACCAAAAAGTGTGCTTTAGAATCTGGTCTTTAAATTAGAGATGTTTTTCCTGGCATTGTAAATATTACTGAATTCAAAAGGCACTTCACTCATTTTAAATAAAGAATAATGTCTGCTACAGTACATTATACGTAAGTACATTATTAGTAGGGTAAGGATTTTAAAAAAATAATTTGATAGTTTCAATAAACATCAGTTTCAATTTTAGTTCGCACTCGTACAGACATACGTTCTCACAATATAAATAATTATATTATTAAAGATTATAAATAATAGTATTTTGTAATGATGGTAATGATGACGGTTAGATGGTTTAGACATGTAGACATTAGGCAAGGTCAAGGAAATCTAATACTCAAATCAGGTCATGCCAAGAGTTGGAATAACAATGTACGAATGACATGATATATGAATGTGTATGAACAAAGTATTTCACCCTCTCTTCTTACCCCTGCGGTAATTAATTTGGTTATCAGTAAATCAGTATTCATAATATTTAACACGCTGCATTGCCGAGGGTGAGAAATGTTGTAGATTTTAATTTGTTGTTTTGGATGTTGAACCACGTATCGCCCAAATATTCGATCAAAAAGTAGAAGAAAGCCACCGAGGCGCTATACCTCATACCCAATCACCAATACCAAAAAGTAATGGGCTGAATAACGTGAATTGTAGACGAACACGTTCACTCCTACCACAACTATTTCACCGGTTGGTCAAATTGAAACCTTAATATTTAAGCGAATTAAACGATCAACTCCACGGAGTCAAAGCATTTCAAATTGGTAATTCCCAGCGTATCTGTCCCGAGAAAGCGCGAGTACTAGAGCTGACTTCACTTAGTAAACATCGGGGCAGCCGCCACATCGTGTGACAGTTTAAAGTTTAAAGGACACGAGACAAGAGTTTCCGACTGTTTCCCGCAGAAGGAGTTAGCTCTGATGTCGAGTGTCTTCTGGAGAAGTATTCGTAAAAAGGGGTGGGTCGTTAAAAAGAAAATCGCAAAAAATAATAAAACAGTGAAAAAATGACAGAATAATTTACGAGGGTAAATCATAATGCTCTTAGGCTTGTGGCGTTAACTTTTGAATTGTGAACTCCGGCCTCGTGAATTTTAATTCTGAAATATCATCTAAGTGGAACTTTGAAAGATGCATTTGTCAAAAATCATTGTTTGTAACATATTTTTAACCTACTGTCGATCGTGCATAATCGGAATTCTGGAAGTCTAATGAATTAGAATGATTGATTAAATACTGCTCTTGCAGAAGTTAGATGAATTATTAGAAAAAGCAAATTCTATTTTACTTTAAGAGAAGTGGTTTCCGTCAATGATTGTCGTAGCAATTGTGAATCTCAAAATCAAAAACCGACAAAAAAATCAATTTGAAGTGTTATCTTTTATGAAAATGGCACAAAACGAATTCGATAAAAAAAAACATAAAAGTTCCCACGCAACCCATCGCAAGTCAGTATTACGTCGGGTTCTGATAAGATAATTCCTATTTATTTTATCTGCAAACCTTTTGCGGTCATACACATATACATTTATTCTTGCAAAAGGATAACAGAAGCATCAGACTTACAGCTCAAGCGTCAGTATAAGATATTCTAAACAACCAGAATACTAGCCGAATTCGGTACTTTCAAACGAGGTATAATATCAGAGGACCTTGTTAGGGTTTTCAAGAAGAAAACTAAATAAATATGTTAGGGTATCTGTCATTTTATGCTTTTTTAAATTCAGTTATTGATGCTTTCCTGCATAAAATATTTCGTAAAAGGAACTCTTAAAATAGTAATAAGTTTACTGTGAAACTTCCGGCTTCTATGTTAACGATGAAGGCGTCAAATTTGTCATAAAAAAACACCAAGTACTGGAAATTTGTACAATTTTCTGAACTGGAAAATACGAAATTGAGTTAAAAAGATGCACAAGAGGTAGATACAGAACTTAATAGAATACTTAATTGTTTGTTTGCTAAAAGTTGTCATAGTTCACGATGTTTAAAAAATAAATGAACGATGTTATATTTTAGAAAAATTCTCCTAGCGATGAAAATATTGTTTCGACATTTAGCGAATCGAATCAAAAATTTATCAGGATATCCGTTTTAATAATTCAAGATTTTAAACCGACATTTTGACAGACGACTTGGTCGACGGTATAGGATAATTTTTCTTTCGGAAATAAAAATAAACACATAATGTTTAGTCTCCTTGAAGTTATTAGGTTCTAACACCGAAAGTTTATAATAAATAATTACAATTTAAGAAACTAACAACAGCTGCTGGGCGCATGGCGTAGACTCTCTCCATATTAGTTCAAAACCGTGCAGCATTCTCCAGAATTACAAAATCCAGGGTCATATCGACACAATATCTCTAGGAAATATCTCACGCCGTGTTAGGCAAGCGAAATTGTTTTCTTGTAAGTCACCTCCCTCGAGAGGAGACGAAGAGAGAGGGGCTACGGTGGGGTCCAGGAAGAAGCAGAGGCTGAGTGATACAAGACGCGAGAACACTTCTTTATTCCTGTATGAGATTTCACGCAACTTTATGTTTTTATATTTCTTGTTAAATATATTACACCGCGCCGCAAAGCTTTCGGGAAACAGACTTATTTTTACTATTCCTCTCGGCAAAGCAAAAGATTTTGCAAAGTTCAAAACAAATTCTCTCGTAAAAAAAATATTCTCAGTAGGGAGATGTTTCATTATTAGTTTGGTGTTTCTCGTAATATTATGTAGAGCTGTTTCTTCAAACTTAAATGTTAGTTAGTTGTTTGCATACCACGTTTTCATTATGAAGTTTTTTGTTTGGTTTTCCACGTTTTTTTTTTTTAAATATATGGGACTTTCTTGTGTGTTATGTTAATTTAACGCAGAAATGTAATTTATCAACTAATAATAAATGTTTGTATGGAAAAATATTTTATATTCTCACATTTTTTAACTATCTGGGGATAGTTAATGAGATTTTTTATTGTCTTGTTGGTATGGGCGTTTTTTAATTTTCTTTTATTGGCATAAAAACAATCCGAAAATTTCAAAAGATTTTCGATTGAATTCTCGAAAATTGTCTTAAATAATAACATACCTAACCATTTAGTTTGTGTGAAAATCAAAAAATTACTCCGACCTACAGAATGGGTATTTCGGTAAATTATGTTTTCACCTAGATTACCATATTACAAAATCCTCAATACTTTTCAGAGTTTAATGTTTTATACATATTTATACTTAAATGCGCAGTTAGTCTTCTGTTTTTTTCACTTTCCTGTTACTCATTAGCTGACTACTTACGTGAGTTCATCACAAAACAAAAGTGAAATTATTTTAATAAAAAAAAATGTTTATTTTCTAATGATATATTAAAGTACAATAGTCACTGAGTATTTGGAATGACCTCCCCTATTGATCCCGAGAAACAAATAAGTTTAGTGTGTTTCAAACTTTTGTCTCATCTGACAATATGACCGTTATGCTCTTAAGCTGATCACAATTTGTTCAAAAGCTACAACGGACCGACAATCGGAATTTAACGGAAACCGCTCTATTATAAAAATAGCGCTTATCATTAAATTAAAACTATTTCAAATAAAGCAAAATTTTGAATTACACCAAACTTTGAATTGGAATTAGATTTCCAATTTTAAACAGAATTAATAAAACGTACAACTTTATTAAAATTGTGGAGAACACGTATTATATATTTTCTTTATCCCTTTCCATGAATAATTATTACATGTTGTACTTAATATGGAAACCATTTCTTTATATGTAAGTAAGACGTTTTTCCGTCAAAAAGATAATAACATTTGTAGAAGGAAATGTATCCGCCCATTACAATATAAGAAATTGGGGGTGTTATTTCTACATTTCAATTTACGTTGAACGAACGAAGTTAGCTTGATGGCAAATAAGATTTGCTTTTACTACGTATTTAGATAAACTGGGACAACGAACTTCGTAATGTTATTTGATTAGATATAAAGCAATCAATCGAGGCTTTGATTGAATAAGTTATCTGCGTTAACCGTTAACTGCGATGTTTGTTGTAACCCTCGAAGAGTTGTTAAAGCAGAACCTTCTTCCACACAGAATTTTGGTATGATATCGGTTACAGTAAATGTTTTGACTCAATGCACATAACGCATGCTTGTTAATTTTATTCAGCTTACAGACTTAAACGGTTTCAATTAAAGTTTTCCGTACAGTTTGAAGAAACAAAAAAACAGTTTTACCGCATGATTCCGTCGATAATATTACGAAACTGTGTTTTGTCCTCAGTTTTAAGAGTGTACACTTTTAGATCCCCACATGCGTAAGTTGATTGAAAACCTATTTAAAGCCTTGTTGATAAATGCGTCGAGTTCCTACCTAGGCGATGTGGGTTCGATTACTCTCTCTACTAGTTAAGTCCTCCATCAGTGATCAAGCAACATTTCGGCTTATAATTATAATTATTTTAAAATATAGTATATTTACGGCACGGTCCAGTGGTAAATGCTCTCAGTATCACCCTGGTGAAAGACCACTATTCGTAATTGGAACGTTACATGAAATGGCTTTGGCCGTGCTTGATGACCAGATCTGAATAGCCAGGCACTTCCCGACCTTCCTCTGCCCATCTATTTCCCCTCCCCACGCTCTTCAGCCTCAAAGTATTCTCCAATCGGGTATTTCATTGTCCCACTGGCTCCATGCAGTCGGAAGCAGTTGGGACTGTTGTACAGTATTCTCATAAAAAAAACACGTTTAAAAATCAAATATAATAATTAAAAACGGCGTTTTTCTTAATTCAAAAGGTATTATGTCTCAAATGACACACACTGTTACGTATCAACAGCGAAACAGCAGTAATAGCCGTGTCACAAGTCTCAAGGATAGGGGATTATATCGGATTATGCTGATAGTGCAAATGTGCATTCATGGAGTCCGCCCTAATGCTGCAGCCGCATATAATATCTCTTAATATATGCAAAATCAAAGGCAAGTAGCATAACACTGAGCACTGCACAATGCTGCACACCTAACGAGGTACGTGGCAGAGCGGTATAAACTTTAGATCTTGGCCAGTGGTCGTGGAAATCAAACTCAGCGCAGATCAAATAAATACATATAAAGACCGGTCGGTAGCTGAGTGGAGAACGCGTCGGATTCCCACCCGGGCGTCGTGCGTTCAATTCCTCTGCTGGCTAAGTCCTCCATCATTGCACAAGCAAAATCTTCCGCTTTTGATGATGGCAGTAGGAGTTTTTCAAATGTCAGGTTATTCGTAACCCGGGAATGTTTGTCTTACTTTTATAAAAAAAATATATATATATATATATATATATATATATATATATATATATATATATATATATATTTTCGTAGAAAGCGATCACTTTGTGGTTTGACATATTTAAAGAAATGAAAAATAACTTTTTACAAGACCACAAATATTATTTTTTTGCATGACCGTCTGGTTTCGCTTACCCTTAACATCATCGGGGTAATTTATCATTATTCTTTAATCACCTTCTCAGTTGATGTTTTATCTCTTTCAATTCATATTGTCTGTTTCTTTCTCTCCGTTCCTTTGTTATAATTTAAATATTATTCTATTATTTTCTCATTGTTTTGTTATTTTATTGAATTTTTTTTCTCCCTCTGTATGTACTCGATATATAACCGCGCACTTTGTATTGTTTAATTTAATTTTGTACCCGGATAATGCTAAACCGGTCGATCATAAAAAATATAAATAATATTCGTGGTCTTATGCAAAGTTTTTTTTTTTTATTTCTTTAAATACACACACACATATATATATATATATATATATATATATATATATATATATATATATATATATATATATATATATATATGTGTGTATATATATTTATATTTAATATTTATTTATGCGTAAAAATATATTCTTTTTACGTATCTAACGAGGGTTTTATTCGGATACTCTCATTGGTAAGCGCTTAGGTGATGAAGCTTAACAAATTAAAGAATGCGGATGGCCCTTTCTTTACTGCGCAGCTTTGCCGAAGCCGTTCGGAAAGTGGACAATCCGAACAATGGCGATTTTTTTCTTCTGATCCCGCTTCCTACCAAAAATGAGTTTCTGAGCATTTTACATCAGCCGCATTCTTCTGTTTGTCAGACTAATATAATTATAAAATACATGGTGACGATATGAGAAGTGCAAATTGAATTAGTTTATCTACATGATAAAAATCATGCACCCGTCCATGTAACATTATAATGATATAACAGTAGAATGTATTCAAATAAATTGCCTCATACAAGTAGATTTCCAGTTTATTTACTTACTGCTTACTAGTAAGTCGACCTGCCAAGAAAAAATATTGTTAACATTAATCCACCCATTTCAAATTTAAAATAATGTCTGCTAAAATACATTACTCGTAAATTCTTTATTAGGTGGGTAAGAATTTGAAAGGATTATTTTTATAATTTTTAATTTTCTGATCAATTTTCAGTTCCAAATTTCAAAAGTTCATACTTATGTGTACGTACATTCTGACTCACAAGAAAACAAATTGTTTAATGTTCAAATTCAATTTTAGAATGCACATCTTTGATGAACACCGTGGCATAGCGGTTAAGGCTCTCAGAGGTTGCGGGTTCGATTTTTCAAATTTTATTTAATGTATTTTTTACATAAGGGGAAGAGTTGGTGGAGGTCAGATTATTATTTTACTATTGGTATCGCTTTGAAAGGGTGGCTTTTATTATTGAATTATTGTGGTTTCATTTATGGATGCAAATTCCGTTGAAATCGTATGTAGTTAGTGTTATTCATTAGCGTGGTTCAACGTAACGTTGAGATATTGAAGCACAGTTCAGAGTAAAGGCACCCAGGAGAGCGAGAGGCTGGAGAAGTTGCTTGCGACACTGTAGTATGGAGGATTGTGTCCAGACACTATTGCGTTAGTAAACTTTGTTTATGCAAATTAAATGGTGCACTTACTCGGGATGCTCGCTCAGAAGCGGGGAAATCCCTCCGAACAACTTCCCATATTGTATATTGGATCCTATATGCGCTTACACAATATTGTTTAGCATTTTCCAATACTTGCCGTCTCATAACTGTAATCTGTAAACCAAGAACCGAGCGCACTGGACCTTATTTTTCAACTCTTTGGCCATTCTGAGCAATGCGGTCGCGAAACTTTTAAAAGCTGTGTCAACAGATAGTACAGATTGCATTTTTATCCTCGGCACTAAGGCGTGTTCATTTGCTTGCAATGCTGAGCACACGAAAACCAGACACTTTGAGTGGATTTTTTTTTTTTGAAAAATGTAACTGGATTTTCGATCAAGTTTCAAAAACACGATAGAACCTGTGAAATAGAATCAAACTGCGACAAGATACATTTCTTAGGCAATAGCGCTCTTGTTCGCATATTGGATTTTTTCATGCGGACATAATAGTAAAAGTATGTTTATAGCGTGATAAATTTGAGTGAAACTGTGACAATAGGAATCGACATGACGTATAGTATTTGCAAGTTTCACGCTGTATCCGTTTCCTTTGGGAGGAGCGAAGATGAATTTCCTCCGAAACCAGCGCTTTATCTTGCCGCTAAAACAACCGTTCAGAAAGCCAACAGCTTAATTCGGTCGGCTTGTATTTAATTTATAAACGAAGGAAGGTATTATTTCATCATAAGACAATCGTTTTCCACTTGAAAATTTTCGTTCTGGAAAATACGATGTAGGTACAGAATAGCGTTCTTTTGTTATTGTGTTGAGTAACTCATTACCGTAATGGGTTTACAAAATTTAATTAATTATTGCCTCTTTTCGAAAAATAATACCGCAAACAATGGTGACGGGTTGTACTTATTTAAACAATGTAGAAATCATCATATTGGTTAGTATTCTACTTTAATATTCGGAATATTGTAAATTGAGAGAGTTTGCTCAATAAATTATTTTTTCATCGAGAATTTTTTTCAACTGCATGTTGATATGTCAACTATGTATATATTTTTGTGCCAGATCCTACTCTGCTTTTCTGCATACACGGCAGAAGTGAAAAATTCAAAATGGTAATATTACCCATAAGCGAAAAAAGGCAAATTCCGATTTGAATTAAGTACATTCTATTCCGATCACGCTACTGCACGATGAATTTACTATACTCTTTTTGACGCGTATGTCAATTATAATCTATTAGCTTACTTAGTGAAATGCGATACGGTTCGCGTAACTACCGAGTGGTAAGGTAACGTCTATAAACGTATAGTTTTCGGCTGCAGCACTCAGCAGTGCGCGCCACTAGCTGATCTGGTGCATACGTCAGGTTTTTTGAAATGGCAATGCGCACATCACGCGGAAATTATGTCTGTACGAGTTCTGCAGCCATTAGAGATTGAGAAGGATATTAAATACATCCATTTAGGTACTGAATCAAGACTTCCGAGATGTGTGTAAGTAGGAGTTTTTTAATTGAATAAGGTTTGGTGGGTCCCGTGAATTTCAAATGAGCGGAGTTGTATAGCATGTATTCAAATACATTTATTTTATTTTGATTGACAAATTAGCATGTGATAACTCGCTATTCTATTCATTTGTACACAACTACCCTGGGCTATGTTATTTTTTTGAACGAACAAAATGGTAACCTACTAACAAACACACCTTCTATATTGGGCAAACTCCAACAAAAAGCCGCCTGCAGGTCCTAGCAGAAAAATCCTGCGCCAGGCGAGTATTGATTATTTAAGTAGGTTCGTTATGAAGTGTACAAGAGCTTGATAGATCCCTAACATCTTTAGAATTCTAATAAAACAGTTCATGAACAAAGGATTGCCGGAATATTGCTCCTGTTCACGATGCCTCCCAAAACGTTTTGCCTCGCAATTAACGCGTGCCACTTGCGTACATAGAAAATTACCCATTCTGTTAAATTTGGAAAGTTCCGCCGTATTATAATAGTAATTTTCGATTCCCTAACATGTCCCGAAGCAGGAGTAGAATAATCGCACGAGTGTGATTTGTGTATAAGTGTAGGTGATATTGTAGATCGCGATAATTGTAGTACGAGGTTCGCTTTATACGGAGTCATTGTTTGCGTTAGAAATAATCAAACAATACTCCCACTGTCAATACTATGTACTCGCTTTTCATGTACCTGCTATGTGATATTCCTCGTGCCCGGAGAGCCTTACTGCAAAGCTCAAACACCTTCAGATTTATTCGATTTGACACCTTTGTTACGAACAAAAACCAATATGGTGTGGGTGAGTGGTGCACGGAAAATGGAAAATGCAGCGCAATGCCGGCACGAATAATTCAAATAATGTAATAATAACTTATTTTTTATTGTTATTTGGAGTATCAGTCGATAATATTTTGACACAAAATTCAAAAATTATATATATATACACACATTTATATCTGTGTACTCAAGGCAGAACTGTTTCTTAGATACACATCTATCAAGGGAAAATAAGATGTGTCAGAAAATAAAATAATGTACTATTATTTTTTGAAAAAAAAACATGTGACATTTGACAAGATTACAAAAAACGAAATTCTTCAATTTTATTTTGGCTTTCCTGGACATTTGCGTTTATTGATTATATCCGTTCTTCATTGCGCATACAGATATTATGATATATATTATATCAATACATAGATTTCTTATATTTTATTTATTTATTATTAAATATCTTGCTAACATACATAGCAATCCAGATGAGTTATAAAAACTCACTCTGGGACAAGGGAAATTAAAGGACTGCATGAGTTACAACAAAATACAAAATACAGAGTATTATTTTTTTTATTTATTTAACAAAATAATTAATATTAAGGATTTGGAAAAACAAATCACATCAAGGGCTCTTCACACTTTTTTTTAGAAAAGTGACATTTATTTTCAACTCATTCAAATAAAACAAACCATTTACAATATGAATATGTATGTATTATTACTAAACTATTATTAATAAACATACAATATTTCCGAGATTTTTTTACAAGTAATTGTAAAATCGTGCAACTTTGGTTTATTTACTTATATTTCAGCAAATGAAAAACATTTATTTTATTTATTATAAATATTTCCGTAATAAATAAAAAACATTTCGACCAAAAACTTTTTTTATATACTCAATAATGTATTTTAGCGAATAATACGAGTAAAGAGCACTCATTTGTAAATGTGATATTTTTTTAGAAAAACAATTATTGTTACAATGAAATGACAGATTATAGTAGAATCACAATGTATTATGTGGAAAAATTATATTCTGAATAGTGCATAAAACATTTCGCAAATTAAATGGAACATCTTTAATCATATCAAGAAGATTTGTTATTTTTTGTTGGCTCATTAAATTCTAATTAATATATTCTAACCAAAGCAATTGTGTTTCGATCTGCACGGAGTCAAGAGGCAATATGGGCTTGCTTTAGTCGGTACTACCAAATAATATCCTTCAAATTAATATTATTTTATGACCCATGTAAAAAAACATAATTTTCTTACCGGATGCCACTATAGCTACTTTTTCAACACGTGAACTAAACGTCAGTTAGATGTAAAATATGGGGTGTAGGTATTCATGTAGACGAGAATTCCAATCGCTGGGGAGCTCGGCTGGAGGCTGTAGGCTGTAGGCTGCGAGGGAGCGCGAGGTGGAGGTAGCAATCTGCCCTGACAAGCCGGGGGCTGACTTCCCTGAGATTATTCATTTTGTCAGTATACAAGTGCAAGGAGGTACAAGACAGTACATTAACTAAATCGTGTGCGAGTATTATCCCCGTATAATCTGCCGGTAAAGCCGAAACGCAACGTCACCCCGGGACCATTAGTCACTTTTGCTGATTTCAAATCGGTGCCGAGGATTGTTTCAGCCTACCTGCGAAATGTGTGAATATCAATTTGGTTTTCAGATGGTAAAAATTAAGATGTATTTCGAAATATATGGCAGGTGGTTTTATTGTATGTGCTCATGCTTTTTAAAACTAAAAATATATAATTTCTTAGTCAAAACATTTTTTTTATATCATGTATGATTGTAAATTTACCACGATAAAACCTAAGAATTATATGCTAAGCAGTGCCAACGGCTTTACGATACCTTTTCTAAATATAGTCAAAGAATAGTATTCTAAGACATAAAACAGAAAATATTTTTTCAATACAGTTTTCTAACTGTATAATACATAGGTATAATACTATTTTAAAAACAAAATTAGGTTAAAAGAAAAGTATTTCAAAATATCCAGAAATTCGGCAAAACCTTTTGTCAATCCTTCAATGCAGAGAGGAGACACTTATTAAATTTTTTCAATATTATACCTAAACTCCAACAATAAATCTATGGAAATAATTCTAGACTAAAAATTATGTATGATTTTTTTTTTAATTCTGAAAATGTGAAAGTCTTTTGAAATGTAAAAAATGAAACTTTTATTTCTGGTAAGTTGCCAAAATCGCAAAACAATACCCAACACGCCTTAGATAGGTAGGTAAGGTTCAATATAAAATATTATAGCTGTTGGTGCATTATCCTCTACAATTGGGCACGGGGTTACCCATAAGCAGACATTGAACAAAAAAGTAAATTACCAGAAGCGTGTAATTATTCTAACGACGGGTGAACTTCATAAAAATTATACAGTAAAAAGTTCCTAATGACATTAGCTCCGATATTGTGTGGCCATATGCATTGAATTCACCCTCGCACCGGCTCAATAAGTGGAGAATTAGTTCTCGGAGCCTGGGACCACGCCGAGGGAGGAACTTCTTTACCAGCGTAAGCACTTTTGTTAATTTCTACGCATCGCTTTTACTCCTCTCTCTTTCGGCCCGCTCTGTAGACTCCGAAACCAATAAAAGATCATCTGTAAAGTTCCATCAGAGTGTGTGATTGAATGGATAACTTCAAATTGTTACGAACATTATGGAATCTAAAAATTATCATTGGCAATATGGAATATGTTCAATAGAAACGAGTTTCAGAAATATTATCTTTGTGCTTACTCGTTTATTAAGAATAAATTTGTTTTTTACTCGATTTAAATAAAAGAAATTGATTGATTTGATGTGGTTTATGGGAATACCTACATTGTTATAAAAAATATCGTGCGAACAGAATATGACAAAACAATATTTTTGTATTTCATAAAATTATACATATATGTATACAAAAACAAAATTCTATTGGACATGTTTACCGGTACACAGAAGGATGTCCTATACCCATATCAAATAAATAATATTTTAACATGTAATTTTTTATTTAACTTTTAGACAAAGTAATCCTTCATAAAATAGTAGGGTAGATTTATGCTATTATTTTCAAATCACCAAATCACGCACACCAGGAACAAATATAAAAAAGGATGTGATTTTATGGAGCGCAAAGCGTTTCTAAAAGAAAAAAAAAACTTTTTTGATAACCACATTAATATTGATTGCTTACATCACGTCCATCTCCCGAGTTATCATTTGCAAAATGCTACTTTATTATTCATACAGCATTGATAATTAAATCATTTGCATGCAGAGCGTGTTCGACGCCTTATTATAGGTACTGGCATTGGTACTGGTACTGGTACTGGTATTGGTACAATATCCGATGATTCCCCACCCCTACGCCCAGTAGCGTTATTTGATCAAGACCAACGAAAACAACTTGAGGGCACTTATGATGAATCACGCAACAAAGTTACCACAAGCGAAAGCAATTCAATATAAAAAGTACAATAAGAATTTGATTAAATCATCCCCTTAATGGAGAGGGTTACTTCTCGTCATAAACTTCCCTCTCATCAACATGGCCGCCGAGAAAAAATATGGAATATTCTCAGAAATTCACTTTATTCTGAAGATCTTGGAGGAGATTGAAATATCGTGAAAAGAATTTTTATTGGAGAAGTTTTTTATTTGTTTTTTGTTTATTATTTTTCCACCCCTTTCCATATGGAATTCATATAAATTAATTATTTCGGGTGATAAAAAGGATTTGCTTGTTGAATCATCTTCGAAAATTGTTCAAATCGGAGAAAATATCGTTGCGTTTATGCTCGTCTCAATCAGGTCGGTTTCTTCAATCTTGATTTTCATTATTCAGCATACAATTTATTACAGGTAGGTATTATATATTACTAAACCACCAGGCTATGCACACTGCTGTATTTAAGTAGTCAAACAAACGGTTTTTAAAGAATTAAGCTGAATGGCCGGTATGTTGAAACTCGGTTCAAATGCACAATACACGTATCACCAACGCGGCTAACCGTATTTTTCGCTTAACGGTATACACAAAAAAAAGCCATCCTAAGCTCCGTTAAACGTTGAATCGTTAAAAAAATGTAAGCATATTCAAATAATTTACCATATTGAATATTACAATGCGATTTATTCACAATCACAATAAATGTTTACATTAGAACATACTTGCTGTTAATAAAGCATATCTTGCTTTATTAACTCGCACGAGCATTGGGCGAACACTCCTTGTACTCCTAAAATTTGAATTACTTCAACTTTTAATTTTCTACTTTGGTTGGTACAGACCGCGGTTAGTATGCAATTTACTTCAGATAAACTATAATACTAAACTTCAGTCTAAAACGCTAACAGTATTATGAGTTGCAGTTTCAATTATCGTGGGTTAAACCAACCGTATAAAAGTCTCTCGGGACAAAATTTAGGGCCTGGCAAATCCCTTCAAAGCTCTCTGTCACGCCCTCTATAATACGAGTACTTGTTTCTATACGGATAAAATACCCTCACACAAAGGGGATAATTGCAATGTGTATGTTAGAAAAAAATCTTTCACTAGGGGATAAGTGAGTATGGTGGATGGTGGAAGGTGGTTTCTCATACAAAAACAATACACATAGGTAGGTATGATTTGTTGGCGAGCTTAAAATACAAAGAAAACCGTAGGCACGGAGCGAGTAGCAGAACAATGCTACATTATTTTTCTTTCTAGTGAAATTCTGTCGGTAGAAGATTTTTTCTTTAGGTGTCTGGCCACGAAATAAGAATACAGCACTGGCATTTGAGAACAGTTCCGTTGAGGCTTATAATGTTTGTTTACCGTATGTGTGCTTGTGTGTTTTCTTATATTGTCTTCTAAAATACTGTAAAAGACCGGCTTTTTTAATATTAATTCCGGCGATCCGATGAAAACATGTTCATAAAATAATTGTTACCACCAAAGAACAAAATATCACTCACCTTACTTTTCATTTTCTACCGATATTTAAACAATATTTTCCTTATAAATAAAGAACACACATATAACCGTAATATTATTTTGAGCACTCCATACCTTATGAGGTCGCGAGCTAAACCTAGTTCCGTTGACGAATAAATGAATACTGGAATTAATTAAGGCTCTAAGTGCCAAAAAATTAACAACTTATTTTTTTTACAGAATCGTATTTTATGATGTAAATAAAATACGATTCTTTAAAAAAAAAACAGTTTTTATTTTTTTGGTACTTAGAGCCTTAATTAATTCCAGTATTCAAATATCAGACAGAAGGTTTTTAAATTGTATGATTTCGGAGATCGCCGTTTGGAAGCTTTTAATTTATGAAATGAACAAAAATTTTGCTGAATAATTACTGGAAATATAGTCCTTGGCTCAACTTCGTTATGATAAATTACTTGATTGCTTAAATAACCTTAACTTTTAGCAGATTCTTTGAAATCTTTCAGAATCCGTTCAGATCTTTTTGAAGTTTGTTTTTCTACTTTTAAACATTAATTTAAGTAAATCAAACAATCAAAAACCTCTAAATATAATAATTTACCAAAAGTACATTAAGTTATGGGTACGTACATAACATGTACGCCAAGTCAAGAGATTGACATTGAAATTTGCCATTATAAATATACAATATTTTAATTATTTTGTAATATGTGTTTTTATGAAATCTTATGAGTTCGATATTGTTGATTATGTGAGTATTTATTACACAAAAAGAGTCACTGCATTATTTTACGCCCCTCCGTCAATGCACTTTATGTTTGATTTGGATTCCTTCACGTACAGTTTGTTTTCGTGTCATACCCGCATTTGCAGTGCGTGGTATTTGGCGTTCCAACAATGGCTTCACTAAACTATAAATTCTCCCTCTTTTTGCACCTCGTAAGCCGATACCATCTACGAGTATAAAGCAAAGCGCGGTTTGGTGTAAGCCGGTTTCCCTCGGATATATCCATCCTACCTCCTATTTCCTATATCCTGGTAGGCGCTAATAATTGCAAAGGCTCCTGGATAAGTGTGACAAGGTATCTTTTCTTTCGGATCCTTCCGGACAAATTCTCTTACATATATCTGGGAGGGAAGCGATCTTAGGGGAGATAAAGTGCAATGACCGAAAATCTCCTAGATATTCTCCGCCTAAGCGTTCCGATAAAATTTTATCGTAGTTTAATAGTTCACTTTTTATACCAGTCTTGCGCAAGACCGACACAGATAAAACTAAAATACGGACATAAAAACTACCGATACATACGAAACTTTTAGCTGTACGATAGACCGGCTATTAACGTTCTTGTGTGTTATTCAAAATGGTACAATACTAAAATGTAATCCGCGAAGCAAACAAAACACCAAAACAATGCTTACTTATGTTGTTCGATGGTTTTCATTTCCCAGTACATTAGAATCGTTAGAACTGCTCGCATGTGATATCAACATAGGTTAATACGGAATACAACGTATACTCGTATGTTTTATTTTGCTTTATCGTTAGGCTGTTATAATAATTATTTATTGCTTATATATGTAAGTGTAATGAAAACTTTCTATAAAACCGTTCATTATTTTCGATAATGCAATTATTAATATCGTGTAAAGGTGGTATTATTACAGAATTTGGTATCACCCGCTTACGTGTATTGCACGAGTTTATTATTTAATATTGGTAAGTATTTACTATCGGCCTTCCATACTAGCAAACAAATAATAATGCCAATCTAAGATTCAAACGAAGATCAAAGCTTTAATCGCAAAAAACAGAAAGTGCAGTACTTCTACCCTAACATAAATACATTTTTCAATCGATATCGGTATTCTAATTTCTAATGTAAATTCGCCTTAAATTACTGATAGTGAACAACTTAGCCGACTCACTTAGGTAAATTCTAAGATGTTTTTTTAAAAGCTCTTTAGCGAATGTCAATTAAAAATAAAATATGGGGATTTGTGGAAAGGTGTGATTAAGATAGTGCAAGAGAGCTGCATTTACGATTTTTTGCGATTTATAGCTTAGATTTTCAATTTAATCTTGGATTGCATAATACATTTCACATGAATTAGTTCGCTAATACGGAGGGCCATGCCCCGGGAAATCTGTAACTTTTTTAATGAAATTCAAAAACACATTTCACCCATGAGTTTTTGAAACGAAATCTCTGTTTGGATGCTACACAAATCGTTTCATGTAGGTTAAAAGTTTTAATATCCAAAACACAAACGTGGATAAAAATAATGACTAGCTTTGTATCGAATTATGGCAGGAAAAGGCTTTCCGCAATCTGATTCCCTTCTTATAGGCAGCGTCTTTTTGTAAGATAAGCTTATAGCAATCAAAAGCAAACAATGTTTCCCTACTTTAATACGTTATATATTACGACGAACAAATCCATAACTAACGTAGATATTATGAAGAAAAAAATATATACAATAAGCCTTTTCTTTTGTCGAAGCTAACGATCCTTTGCCGAATTTCGATACACGGACAGAAGGCTATGTGCTACATGAGAGAATAACATTATATTTTCACTTGAATTCTTATGACATTTTGAAAAGAGACTTTATTAAAATATTTATTTATTTGACAGAGATTTGAAAAAAATAGTTATTCACCAAATAATTTAACATATAAATTATAAAATTAATAAATTCTCGTGATAGATGCTAAGAGTTACTCTAAGAATAGATAATTATATTTAGGTATTAAGATTCACCCGAGTTTTGATACATATTTATGAGTTTTTATTTTATTATTAATGTAGATATAAACATATGCGAAGAACTGACAAAATGCAATCATGTTTTGTATTTTGATACAAATTTTATTGCAAGCTGACAAAAGTTACCTGGGTATTTTAGACAGAAAGACGCCAGAGCTCAACGTTCGGGAGTTGTTAGAAACACATTTATGAAATTTAGTCATGAAGATTAACAGTATTCATTTTATTGTCAAAACATACAATTAAGACGAACCGCCATATTTTCTATTTCATTTTGATGATTTTTTATAACAGAAAATGTTTGGAAAATATCGTAAGATTTTTTGTGCTCGAGTGACGTTAGGTAATAACCACTGATCAATATCTTAGGTCAGTGAGGTATTTTCACAAATGGGGGATACTGTTAAAAACGTGTGGAATATTTTAAGATTATTTTTCTGATTCTGTTCGTCACACTAAAAATAAATACAAGATTTCAATTTTTCATAAATAATTATTAATTCAAAAAAACACTCCGATATCGCTAATTCCTAAACGGTACAAATTTGACTGTAAAGTAGGTACCGTCATCGGGGCCCAGGAACTGCCTACAAACGTTGGCCGGTGCGACGTCATAGACGCCTTCTGCATTAAAAAGGTATATTGTTTTATCGGAAAATCAAAATACCCATATGATTAAAGTTGTTGTAGACAATTTATTCGCCCACGTAAAAATAAAACTTATATACCATTATTTTCGTAATTTTTTTTTTCCAAAAATTAAAAATAACTGAAAATACACATTCAATAAATGACCACGGAGTTTGATAAAGACAAGATGCTTCGTTAAAAAATGTATTTAAAAGACGGTGTTAAAAATCAGACGAAGTCGGGTAGTAACTACTAGTAGGTAATGTACAAAAATGTCTTTTTAGCCTAGAATTTATTTCAAACCAGCCAACGGTGTTTTTATTTTGACTTAAATACAGACAAATGAAATTCACTCCATTCTTATCATCACTGTCAACAATACTTTCTTCTGCGAAATGTAGATTATTTTTTGTGAAGTCATCCCTTACGATGTTATGGTTTGATGTGCCTTTCTGTTCGCTACTTAATTTGAATAATCCACGCCAAGGCAATGAATTTTTTTTTTAGAGTGACTGATTTACTTCGGAGAATTCAAGTGTCTCGTTAAGATAAAATCCATAGATTTAAAATGTCATATATTATATTAACTGGCCTTAATGCCTGGCTTTGTCGGGAAAATTGAACAAACAATAGGGCGTCTCGTTTTATTTTTGGTAAAATAACATTTTACTAGCAGGTAAAAACACACTGCCGCGTTTTTTTTTTTGCTGCAAAGCCCTTTAGACGGTTTTTTTTTAAACTTTGCTCAATGTGGGAGGGGTGTTTGGTAGTAGGTTTTTGCTTATCTGTACGCACAAAGTACTGAGAAAGTCAACATGCTCTTTCTCATAATTTCACAAGTATTTCTATGAAACTATTTGGCGAAAATAGCCAACATGCTCTCTCTTGTAATTTCACAAGTATTTCTATGAATCTATCCGGTGAAGATAGACAACATGCTCTCTCTCGTAATTTCACAAAGTATTTTTACGTAAGGATGTAAAAGTCGACATGCTCTCGCAGAGTTAACAGGAGACCTTAATCGTTACTCAGGAGATTGGCAAACCACAGCATCCCCAAGCCGGTAATAAATCATTCGTAATTTTTCTTCCCTTTCCTTTTAGAGGAGTTTCATCACGGATTGGGAAGGAGCGTAGGGTAATGTGGCGCTCACCCTGCATGGCGTTAGTAGGGTTAAGCACGACGGTGCGGGCGTCGGCGTTGGCCTAAAAACATGTGGACAGATATATACGACCATGTTTTTTTTGTATATTTGGGAAAGTGAATAAATCCCCGAAATCACAAGGTTGCTCAAGATAACTTTTAACATCAGAAAATATCCGTTATGCTTACTCTTATTCATATCTTAATGGATTGTTCATGGAATTAATTATTAATTGTTACTATTTTAGAATGCGGTAAAATTGATATTTCAAAAGCATTATAATCTACATTTTGAGTCTATGGGATGCGGGTTCCATTACCGCTGTAGTGTAAAAATATATTATTAATAGACTAAATAAATCTTGATCGTACTTTAAATCAAAAACTGCAATTCGCTTACTCAAATGATGTAAAACTTTGACTCGAAACAAGAAATATAATGAAGTATTTTTTAAATTTGAATATATTTATATACCGAGAAGAAGTTCGTGAACTTTGTTTTTTTAAATGTAAATGGCTAAGGAAAGCTGACAATCTGATTCTTTATCGGTCAATCTTGGAATCAATATGATGTAGCTTCACCGCCATTATACGCTGTAATGTGTTTGTATAATAAGGCTGAAAAGACGATTGATTGGGGGTGGCATTCAATCGAAGGCTTTTCTAAGGGATGAAAGGGAATAAGGTTAAAGAGGAAGACAAGCCTGAGATGAAAGCTTTATCAAGATGGCACGAATGATTTGTTTTAAATCAAATTTCAAGGATTCATTGAAGGGTGCCCTTGTTTTGATTTTACAAACACACAGAAGCACGAGTCGTGCACGTTTTTATTTGGAGCAGAATTTATCACATTCGCTATCGATTTTCTCATATGTAACGAATAAGTATAGGCTTCATATCTCCACGATCGGTGAATTTAAATCTGTCGTTCCCGCTTTCATTTTCTTTGTTTTTTTTCTGGATAATAACCTCCTAATAACAGAGTAAAGTACCCAAATGTACGGACGCTATTCAACATCAATAATTACATTTTGTCAAAAACAAAAATGTCACATTAGCCTGTAACCGAGCGTGCCGCAGCGGCGTAAAATGAGAGCGCACTGGCTGGGAAAAGGGAGAAGGTAATTACACTAACTTCTTGCAAAAACTACTTTTTTGCTTTTCCGCCTTCACTATGGTAAAGTTCACAACATGGTTATATGAAATAAGTTTAACAGTCCATTCATTACGAAACAATATTTTTTTATTGATTGGTAAAAAATACTAAGGAAAGCGGGTGTACTTCCGTCTGTTGAAAGTGAGATTCTGTATTTAACTAAGTCAAAGCAGAAACTAGCAACAAGCATAAAGTTATAATTAATTCTTATCCATATTCAAATGATCCATTACCCAACCGCAGAAACCACAAATTTCATCGGTTATGGATTAGGCGTCAAACGTATCCTGAAGCTGTTTTACATATTATCACAACGACAAACTTTTAGTTTCTCTTTTAGCTTATGAGTAGACATACTACATTAGTAGTGTGGTCCCTTAGGCGCATGTGTGATAAAACCATGTACGACTGTTTACGGTGTAAACGTAACAAAAAATATTGAGAAACGGACGCTTCTGTGGTTTGGACAAACAGAGCGTATGGACAGATAAAGAATCAGAATTCAAGTGTCAGGAGAGCATACGATGCGCAAGCTAATTCAAGGAGAAGTCCTGAACGCCCTAGTTTTGCATGGCATGATGAAGTGAATCGAAAACTCAATTCAGCTAATGTCAAGAATTAATGTAATGGGAGTTCTATGTAAGACGATGTTTGAACGTGACTGAAGTAAGAAGCACCAGGATGGAAGTATGTGGCGGTTAAACCTATATCCCTACTCTCATAGTGAAATGAGGTGATTATTGTTTGTTAGTTAGTAAGTTATTCGTAACAAAAAATACTTTAACTAGTACCTAAACGATGCATTATGGCTATCGGCGTAGAATTCCCTAGAGTGCAGCTTTGTAGTACTAAAGGTGGTTGGATTGTCTTTAGCCCAGTGTAATCTACGCTCGGAGGGAATAGGGTGCACATTTAGTCGTCAGTTTTCCGTTGACATATTTTTACACCCTCTTCGCCGAAGGGTAGTCCTGTACGGGTAATGGATGGGCGCTATGAGCAAGATGATCGATCATGCGGCAGTCTTGACCCTAGACGTAGTCTCTACCACTAATACATGCCTCAAGACATGAGAAAATAACCAAATTGTTTAAATAGACCTCTGAATGAAAGGGCTCCCTCGGAATCCTGAAAGGAAACACTGACATAATGCCACCCGGAGAAAAACACTTTATCGATTCTGTTTATTTCTGACTGGGATAAAAGCAACGTTTTACCGGTTTTCGTTTTCAAAATACAAATTTATTGTTTCTAACAATTCCGATAATATCATTTTTTTAAGAATAAAGATTTAAATAACATAATGTCCTGAATTGCAGCTTCCGTATAAAAAGGGTCATTTTTAGTTATCCGTTTACATCTTTTTATATACATGCATATTTAATAAAAAGAGAGAGAGAGAGAGAGGCTACAACTGAGCTGTCAGCGGTATTTTTTTGTATATGTCGATTTTAATATTCATATTTTTACACTGCAGCGGCAATAGAACCCGCATTCCATAGACTAAGAAACGTAAAAAATTGGAGATCAACACATTTATGCGTTCTAAAATAATAACAACTTAAATAGTGTACATGTTTTGCGGCAGTCGCCTGAATTGTCATTTTTTTTAAATTGTCTTATCTTTGTGTCACTTTTTGAGAGAATTGTCTTAAGCAGATGTCAAAACTTTTTAATCAGTTTTATTTTCTTACCCTGTTTTCGTTTCTTAACATTTAATTAAACTAATCGTCGCTCTTCTTCGGGTAGAATGGTCTTATTTTATTGACTGCTCTTGGTTAACAAGAATGTTAATTTAATCAATTACTAAATTACTTCGTTTTTAAATATAAACTGAAAAAAGAATATAAATATTTAACACAGCAGGTTGTTATCTATTGCAGATTGAAACTGTTTTAAAACTTGATTTAACGTTATTTTTACCTAGCTTTTTTAATGCCTTAATGGTGGGTTATTGTGTGAGACGCATTGTGACGTTTTTGTATCGTCACATTACAAATAATATATAAAACATTATGTTCTATTCTCTATCCTCACCCTAGAAGCTCGTTGTGTTTACGTTTCTCCTGTGCGTGAGCGCTTCCGAAGTACACAATGCAGAGTGGCATGTCAAAATAGCTAGACGCGTTTCTTTCAGTGATGAAGAATTACTTATACCATTAGAACAGAGCTCTAAGTCAAAAATGACTTTTGTATTAATTTTCTGAATATTGAATATCTTGGCGATACCCAAGATAGAAAGTATTATTAATATTCTTGGACAATTCTCGGAAATTCTTTAAATATCAACGAAAAATTCTGAAAATTATCTAGTATGCCCTTAAATGCTCTAATAATAGTTATTTACTTGGCTTTTATTGGTGATAGTACCATGTTTGTAAAATATCACGGACGTCACAAGGACTCAACCGTTTACTAAATTGTCTTTGTTTTAAATTTAAGAACATTATTATTATTAAGTTCTGCTAGTTTAAGTTTTTTTTTAGTGACAGCTGATTTGGCGTTCAGGTCATTAAATAAATACGGCAATCCGTGTATTCGTAATATGATTAACTGAAAACAATAGTGTTAAATAAATACGGCAATTCGTGTATCTTTAATATGATACACTGAAAACCAGAAAATTAAAATGTTATAGGTTGCAAAATTGAGGGGTAAAAAATCGAAATTCAAAACTCACAAACTCCACCATAACGAAATTGTAAGAAACCGTAAAATAACTGTTTTCACATCACGTTTCACAATTCATTCATTTTTCTTTGAGTTATTTAATTGACTGCAAGCATGAAAATATTATTAATGTGAAACACATTGGTATTTAATGCTTTAAAAAGAGAATATTGTATTTTAGGGGATTGTTAGTTTTGCTACTAATGTTCTGGAGTTTGTGAGTTTTGTTATTCAATGGGAAGAATTTATAAAAATTAAAGTCATCAGTAAACATCATTTCGAAAATAAGGAAAATAATTTAGAGGTGGCCATGACAGATGACGTCATCGGAATCGGCTCCCATTGGCTGAACTGGAGAATGTTAGTTTTGCTACTCACCGGTACTTGGACATTTAGAGTTTTGAAACTGGTCGTCATTTTCAAATCAATTAATAATTAAATAAGGAGTTTGTGGATTTTGATTCTTTACCCCTCAATTAGAGTTAAGGCGGACAACATTACTTAAAATTGTGTGTATTTGTGCATATTCTATATGCATTCTGACTTTTTTTGATTTCCTTTCGAAAAGCCACTGAGAAACTTGCTAACGCCGACCTATTGTTATCGGCAATAAAATAAACAAAAAGTGTAAGAACATAGAAAAAACCAAAAGGACATTTACAAATTGTACTTTTTTCAAATGTCAGCCGAGTTTTTTTTTTTGTGGTCGAATAACAAGTTAGAAAACTTGCTGTGTGCAAGAGATGTATCTGTGTGAGTACTGTGTTTAAGTCAACATTCGCTGCGATACCTATAAAGCAAAATATTTTATCAAAAATGTACGAAATACCTATTTTTATTTTACTTTCAGCGCTATTTTTCTTTGTTTTTTGAGTTGAGGAGGATGCGGCGAGTTATTTTTCCGTAAGATTTCTTCCATCCAAGACTGAATAACACTCACTTTTCCTACTTACTTTCTGCTCGGGGGAGGAGTGACAAGTGTGAAGTGTGAAGTAGAATGTGAGAAGGAAGACGCGTTGGGTTGCAAGTATTTTTTTCGTGGATAATAATATTATACAAAAAAGTTCTTTTCGGAAAGCAAATAAATATTCGTTAGAGGTTGCTATTTGACCCATTTACGTACGTTTCTTTACGTTAAGAATTCTGTTAAATAGTGACTGTGGATCAGCATGTATAGTGGTTATATTATGTTTATGTTAGTTTTGTGAGACTTCGGAACAATTCGCTTGGATATAAAATGACCACCTACAAAATGAAATATTACCTGCAGAGGCAGAACCATTAGTATTCATAAAGTTTACGTATATGTGTGTTCGGGGTGTCACTACTATAGATATTTAGTTTCCAGTGAAAAAAAAATTCGTTTGTTAGTTTATTTTATGGTCACCAGACAAGCTTTTCAAATCTGCAAATAAATTTACAGAACAAGGTTATTTATGCAGGTAAATAAAAAGGGAACTAACGAACGAACAGTCTATTTGTAATTCCAATGTTCTTTCTGTATCCACTATATCTTCAGTAGTGACACAGCCAAACTGAATATAAAAGTATATCGATCTGTAACTAACATCTGTTTATATTGTATTATTTCAATATTTTATGATAACAAATCAAAAACATCAATTCGTATTTGATCAAAAACTCAATAAATGCACAAGAGTTACACCACAAACTAGACAACAACAAAAAATACTCGTTGGTTAAATACTCACAGTACGTTATAACTTAATGTAAGTATTTCAACATAACAGTTCGTTGCCCCTAAGAACATGCATTAGAACTTACATAAATATCGAATCTATGTCATCCATTCCCTAAATAATCAACAAGTTTCCATGTTGACACGTCAAGTGGTCAAGTGGTCAAGTTGTTGTGTCAATATGACCCTTCTCCCGTCTTTCAATTTCCTAGCCGAGTAGGACTGACCGGCGACCACCGACCGCCGACGATGTCTAATGGGCAAACGCAATTATTACCCTTCAACTTTCTGCGATCCTGACGCCTCTATTGGCCACGTAACCAGAGCGTGCTCCACTGCTCGATAGAACTATACGTGAAATAGGGAATAAAATGAGTATGTATGTGGAAACTGTATGAATCAGTAAAACTCTTAAACGGTGAGAAACGAAATTTGTGCCGCTTTTTCGCTGCCTAATTAATATGTCGATGGAACTGTTTTCCGTT
Source organism: Drusus annulatus (assembly GCA_022651775.1). Taxonomy (NCBI): domain Eukaryota; kingdom Metazoa; phylum Arthropoda; class Insecta; order Trichoptera; family Limnephilidae; genus Drusus; species Drusus annulatus. The sequence goes on along the minus strand of JAGWCC010000311.1, from coordinate 286,063 downwards.
CGCATCGTAATTTCCGTCACAAGATAAAGAGCACTGATATTATTTGTTCCATTTTTTTATTGTCCAACAAGAAAAAAAAATCGAAAGAAGGATGTTGAAAATTTGGCGAAACCGGGTGATAAAGCTTGTACCTTCAATATAAAATACATGTTTATGTACAGACTGTTAATGTATAGACATCTGTGAATCTTATGTTTTTTTTGTTTATAAAAAAAAATTGTATATAACTAAGCAAAATATTTTAATCATTTTTTTAATACCACAAATTAACAGTACAGAAGCATTTCTACAAACATTGCAAATCAATAATTTTGTATATGACGTCTTAAAAACGCACCATAGACTTTTTTATATTGATATTACATACTTAAGTTAAACCTTTAAAATAAAATATTATACTGAAGGTATAAATGAATGCATTCAGTTCCCTTCCACTTATTATGTATTTTACGCATAGCGTAGCACACTCATTCGCCATAATAATGATGCTTTTATTGCCATAACTCGAGACTCATGGCCTTCCTCCCACTCCCAGTACTCCCACTGACAGTCTACAAAAGATCTAGTGCGGATAGTGCCTACTAAATTCATCCAAAACAATTACTGCAAATCTCCCCTGAAAAGGAATATCATCAAAGACCATTATCGTTCAAACTGTCACTTCGTATCCTGGACAGGATGGGATCAGGAGACAACGTCTAATTAGAAGATGCATTAGAAGTCTGCCGCACCGTCTTTCCATGAAACAACGATGGGTAATTGCGGTTCGGAAAAAAAAATCTTGTACCGTCTTATCATGAAACAACGATAGGTAATTGCGGTTCGGAAAAAAAAATCTTGTACCGTCTTATCATGAAACAACGATGGGTAATTGCGGTTCGGAAAAAAAAAATCTTGTACCGTCTTATCATGAAACAACGATGGGTAATTGCGGTTCGGAAAAAATCTTGTGATTTAATATTATTTGGTAACTCGTCAAATATCTCTTCAGCTCCGTTTAACAATGACTTTTTTCTTAAGGTAGTTTTATTTGATTCTTATCCCTCGTCTCATGTCTGTGCCTTTGCAGGAAGTTTTCATTTTTTCTCAGAAATTCAGGTGATGAATGCCTATTAACTATTTAGTGGATTGAAAATATGGTGTACGTGTTAAATAAGTGGAAACAATTGTATTTCAATAAAAAAAATTAACTCGTTTAACATTTCCTTGACTTTTGTATATCTAATTTTACTGAATTTAATTATTTCGATTTAGCTCTATTTTGTATTATCATTTGTTTCATATACCCGTCGTTGGCTATGAAAAAAAAATTGCTACAGTAATTGATGTGTGGTACAATTATTACAATGTATACATTTTTGCTGTATACTGTGTTACGGAATATTCAAATTTTTTCAAAAGTGAGATTTATTTGGAAATTCTTTTAATAATTTGCTTTGTGTTTTGAGAATAACTCAGTTTGAGTCCAGTATTACTCCCAAATATTTAATTTTAAACACTTCTTTCAAAGCTTTGACGTCTACCACTATTTTTGTTTTCGATGGTATTATATTTTTCCAATGAACATATATTTGTTTTATTAATATTAAGTTAAAGTTTATTTTTCTTAATTTTTGAAAAATATGGTTGAAATAAATATGTTTAAATAGAAAGCATTATTTTGTGCCAGCGAGTAAAAGAAAAAATGCCCTTCGCAGACCGTTGTTTCAATCACATTAAATAAAATATCGAACGTTGGCACAGTAATTTCCTTTCATAGGACGGTTTTTCGATAGCCGTGGCACTTAAAATATATTACATCCACAACGATTATTTGACTCGGATGGTAAAACTTCAAACCTGATTCGATCCTTTTAATCTAAACCCATCCACCCCTGACGCTGCCTGATCGGGCGGAATTACTCTTCATTAAGTCAGCACAATTCCCCTTGATTCCCCTCTGTGCAAAAATTCAGTAATTTATAAAGTGTGTCCCCGCTCGTAAATATCAGTTTGGCCGCTTCCCCCCGATGAGCGGCCCAACTAGCATGCCTACAACTCGGCAGCTACCCTAGTTGTGGAAACTAATGTCCTGTACTATTATTGGCGGAGCATATTGCACGGCAGTCATTATGCATACATCGTTAGGAGACATTAAAGCGAGACGTGTGGTATTCAATTATTTCCTACGTACTATTTAATCTGATTCTATCAATTCAGCTGGTAAAGTGAATAAACAATTTATCAGAAAATTTTATTTTTTTTAAATTTCACGTCAATAATTATGCTTCTTACTAAAAAACCTTTTAAATGTCCAAATACCACCAACCAAGTTAAAATTATTTTATTTCAAAAAACCATTTGAAAATTTAAAAAATCTCTGATAGGTATAATATAAGGTCTGCTTATTATAAGTGATCATCTATAGTTATACCTCGACTGTTATTCATGATACAACATGCTCGACGGAAACTTTGTTTTATAAAACACTCCGTTAAAAGGTCACCAACGCGGTATTCTACTTTATTAGATCGTACTCTAAAATAATGAAGATGAATCTTTTAAATTGTGTCGTCATTCGAAAATCATGGAAATATTTTATTAATAGCTACAATAAACGAACTTTCTCGTGAAACTTTAACGGCTGGTAGTTTGATAGACATAAATTTCTGTTTATGACGCAGGTACAAATGTCATTTCGTCCCAAATGCATCCGACTATATGCTACCATGAATTTCTAAAAGATTGTATAAGTTAAGACTGTGCTCGGAAAACCCGCAAGTTGCTAAAGACTGGGGTATATTTTATCGTTTTAAAAGCATCTCCAGCTTTCATTGCTGCTTGTAATTTTTAAATAAACATCGTATGCATTTTTCAGTTGCAGCTAAGTTTTTAGATGCTTAAACATTTATTTTATGAAGTTCTAAAAGTAAATACCACTGCACATTATGCGTTTAACATCCGTACGTAAGTTTAGTTGAATACAAAATAGATACATAACCTGTTCAAAAGAAAAGGTGAATTTTGAATTTTCGCGGGCTGTACATTCGATTATCGATTATTTTTGTTGTTATGTTGGTACACGTATGTTTATCATATTTTAGCATTATCAGCCATTTTGGATTAGTGATTTGTTTTTGACAAATGGAAAGGTTAGTCACGTTTTTGTGTGTTCTTCGATTTTTTACTTTTGTTAAAATGGATCAAAGAATAAAATCCATGATTTGTTTTTCCACAACTCCAGGACGCTCGTCGTCATTAACATCTTTTCGGCCTTCTGTAAAGCGCTTGTACCATTTATAAACACTTTTTTGAGACAAAGTAGACTCGTCGAATGCCTCAGTCAACATTTTAAGTGCGTCGGAGCACTTTTTCCATTTTTAACGCAAAATTTAATACATATTCTTTGATCCATTTTTTTTCAAAAGTAAAAAAATCGAAGAACACACAAAAACGTGACTAACCTTTCCAGTTGTTAAAAACAAACCACTAATCCAAAATGACTGATAAAGCTATCATATGATAAACATATGTGTACCAACATAACAACAACAAAAAATTCCATAATCAAATGCACACAGCCCGGGAAAATTCAAAATTCACCTTTTCTTTTGAACAGGCCTCGTATGCGCATCAACTTAAACACCTATGCTTGGTAATATATATACAGAAGTACGAAAGCAAACCAACAAAAAAGGCTTTCACGTTTTTATTCAATAATAGAAAATTTCAGTAAAATATACGCGGTGTCGATTTTGGTGAAAATAATTACATCTTATGAGTTTGCCTAAAACTCAGTCGTGAACGAATACTCGAGACAAAAAACTGATAATGTCAGCGCTATTGGAGTAAAGATGGATTGGACAAATGAAAATACCTCGATTGAACCAAACTGCCTCAAAAGTTGGCTCATATTGATATATATTATGAAAGCTGGTATTAGAATCTACATACTAGTAAGCCAGACAAGGGGTGGACAGAGACGTTTGCAAAATATGAACTTTAACTAGAAACGTTAACGTAAAGCTCTCCTTCGAACTCCAGGATCAAAATAGTTACGGTCTTGTTTTCTTTTCTTTTTTTGTACCCGATTGGCAGTTTCTCTTTTGCATTGCTGAATACAAAATTATGTTGATACAGGGAATGCAGTACTTCTGAACTATGTTTGTGGGAAACCACTTCAGATCCAGTCACAGAACCATCGGGATCTATGTTAGTGAGTAGAATTGTACTTGCGGCATGCATACATATTACTATACAAAATTGATGAAGATTTCCTGAAACAGAATTTCCTCCGCCAGTTTCAGAAACACAATTTTCCCCCAAATTTAACGAAACCTTTTCAATTATTTATGGTAATTTCAGTTACCTACTCGTGTGTTATGTTTTCGTTTACTGTTTTTGTTGGTTTTAGTAATTTTTTATAGCTTATTGACTCCAGGTATCATTGTATTAAGTACTGATATTACAAATTTAAAAATAAAATTATGAATTATTTCATTTATACGTGGTGGTGGGGCATTTAATTGTAATCTTTGGATTGTCTTTGCAAAAATGGCATTTCTGGAGGTTAACAATATAACTAAAATGTGTTCTACGATTGAAATCCATTATGAAGTTACAAAATCATCATGCCTTTTGACATTTAATTAAATTATCAGTTATATATCTTTCTTAAATTTAGTTTTTAATCTAAGAAAATTTATGTCTAGACAGATTGGTGGCAACATCGCCTTAATCAAATTTATTCGCAAAGTTTAATTTACGAGTGCTTTTGATTACAAATGCACCTGTTATAAGTTTAAGTTTGAAGTTAAATCCGCGAATCCCCTAAGCTTTTTAGAAGTTAAAAGATAATTCAAATGGCTGAAATAAACTCTACCATTATCATAACTGACAGCTGCTGAAACCTGTGGTGTTAATACATCCTTCCTAAGAAGTTTTCAGATTTCAATAATACCATCGACAAGAAATAGCGCAGTAAAGGGACTTTTCATTTTTTAAAGATAATTCTCGTCTTTGAAACGTTGGTTTTATTTGAAAGTATCCAAGAGCTTTATTTCCTGTGTTTTGGGAAATATGCAATTAGTAAAAATATTTTTTTCATAAAAGTTTAGTTGAATTTATCAGTGAAATGTATGCTATTGTTAACGTAAAAAAATACGTGGTGAAAAACACTTTAGCAGAAGATATAAAACATTTTTTTTAATAAATAAGGCGATTTCAATATTAGCCAAACTGTGATTAACGTTTTCCTTCTTGGAAAACAGTCAAAGAAACAAAAAAATACACCATTATATTGAATTGCGCCAATTTCATTAGACATATGCATTTAGTGTGCATGTAAAATTTAAGAATAAAATATCGATTATGAATTTAAACTAGAATATTCACTGGTCGAAGAATTTACATTTGCTGGCGGCCAAAAAAGGAACTAAATAGCGGTTTATTTTGTTTGGTATTTATTAATTTTTCGTTTTTTCCATGAAGGGTTTGTGTCATCTCTGAAAATAAGAATGTTTTCTGCCTGCGATATAGTTTGTGTACAGAAGAAACAAACGCGGTTCAAGATGTGATCCTCGCGAGATTTCTGATAGTTTATAACGTAACCATGCGGGGAATGTTTTTACTTTGTTGGTGGCTAGGATTGAAATACAAAACATTTAAATATGTTCATGTTGTAATAAATTTTAGGTATGGAGTGCCGAAAAAATTCGTACAAAATATGAATAACCCAACAAAATTAAATTTAAAAATACTAGTTTTAACACCTATAAATTTAATATTGTATTACTATAAATACAAAATAAATCATTGAATTCACAATGTGTGATTTGACAGCGTCAATAATACTTGGTATCTTTTTCTAGGAAAACAGATATTATTTGGATAAACCACTTTTACGGCATAATCACATTTGATACGTTCCCACTTCGTGTTTCACGATCCACATCAAAACCCACCACTCCCTCCCCATTCCCTACTCCCCACTCCTGGTATTCATATAAAACAATTACATTATGACATTATTTCTAGCATTCGTATGGCAGACACGTTATAAGGGGGCATTAAGATGATTACTCTGTAAGGGTTTGCTTCAAGTGCAGAGAATAAAAATAATAAATATTTAAGTTGCTCGGCACTAGTAGAAATGTATCAATGTCTACGGCTTTATCACGTTTTTATTTGAAAAACTAAGGACTAGGTAATATTTGTTTTATTTCTGCAAATATTCTAGTCGCATTGATATATAAACGACTAAATTAGCAAATGTCTAGTGGATCAAACAACGTTTTTTTTACTTTTGATGAAGTACAAAAAACAAAAACAAATGTATTTCATTAAAATTGGAATTAATTTTAAACCATTAATGTATTTATTATTATCTGAATGACCATTGTTCTTTTTAGTTTCCGGCTTTTTTCTGTTTCATATTTGTGTTTTAGATTATTAATATTATTTAAATATTAAAAAGTATTTCAGTTTACTGTCGAACTTTTTGTCTTGTATTGATATTTTTTCGGGGAATAATGGCAAATTGTTATGAAAAGCTTTTTTCAAACCTAACCTTTAGATTTTTTGATAAATTAAAACTGGAAATCCTTGTTTTCAAGTAACTTCTTACACCCTAAAATTTAGCACTCTACGAAAGTAATATGGGCTTTAATGTTTTAAAAAAAACTTTTTGTTTACAAACAGGTCAGAAAATGTGTGAAATCGTATTTTGCTACCGGAATGCCTTTTTCTTTTTATAAAGGAATGATAGTTTACACTCATTGACACCGTTAAAATCTACAAGGTTATTTAATTTTTAAATTGAGTTGGATTGTCTGAGAAAGAATAACCCACAAAGTTTCACGGATAATATTAAAACCTTTGTATACATACTCCCAAAGAGGAAGAATGCAAGAGACCTTAATTTCGTTCTTATTATCATTGTGTTTTTACATTATTTTAACAATTTGAAAGTGATGTTGATATTTTCAGCTGTTCAGTTCATAATGAAAAAAGGCATTCATTGCAGAGTTCATATATTTTGAAGGGTCTAAAATAAAACGTTAATGTTGAGTCATCGGATGATAGAAACCCTCTGAAACGCCTATCATTTGCATTATAAAACACTCAAAATACCAAAATATTGTGTTCTTTAAGCGAAAGGATCTTCATTATACTATTTTGGGGGTTGCTTCAAAGCCCGGTAGCTTCAAAGATGAAATAATGCTTTGTCTTTTTATTTGCCATTGCAATATTATGTAAATGGCGGGCGCGGAAAATACATCTTTCCAAAATTAAAGGTTCAATTGCAACACAAAAGCTTTTGCGAAATGGAAGGGGTATAATTAAGGGTAAATACTGGATTTAAATTCTGTGGAAAAAAACCTGATTGACACTGAATCAGTTTTTTTTTATTATTAACTTTAGTATCCAGCCTAAGTACATTTTTAAAATATTTAAATGAAAAGAGCAAAAAAACAGCACACTGTGTTATATGCGTAACTTGTTTTTAAAAAAGGGAATACGTCACGCGTCGATACTGAGTATCGATCACGATACGACCAACTTCTAGTCGAACGTTCTATTCACAGAGATATTTTTTTAATAATATTAATTAAATAATGATAAGTTTTGCTAGCTTTTAGTTATTTTCACACTCAAATAAAACTTAAAAGCTAGCATGAATTAATAATATCATTAAAAAAATTGATTATAATTTCTTTGATTTAATAATACCATTTTTTTTAAATTTATTCTACTATTTTTTTTTAAATAGTGGAATGAAGTTAAAATATTTGTATGATAAAATCATTAGAATGGAGTTCCACCACGAATAAACAGTTTCAAAATTAAAAATAATTTTAAAAATTATAGAGTTTTACAAATTTAACACAAAAACTTTAAACACAGATCGATTTTCCTTCTCTCGTTTATTGATTTTTTATTTGATCCTTAGTTGAATCCAATAAAAATTATCATTGGTCAGGAATGGTATTTCCGAAGTTTCAACCATATCATTTCAACAAAAGCAAAATATGACTTTCAAAAACTACGTACTAAATCAAGATTAAAAAACCAACCAGCGTGTTTCAATTTGTTTTTTTTTTTGTACTAGTTCAGCGATCCAATTTGTCTTGTTTTTTTGGTGTTAACCTTCACACGCCGCATTTGGTTTCAAAACTGGAGCGTCGGAATACTGGGTGATGGGTGGGGGATGAAAAACAGCCCAAAGCTGGGGGCACAGCTTCTGAGGCGGTTTGTGTACAAACTCGTCCATATTGGCACCCCTCTCACAGAATGGGCACTTGTACTGCATTTATTCTAGAACGGCGTCGAAAGTGGGGCAGTTGAATAAAATAGTCTTCAACATTTCCAGTCAACTTAATCCAATGTTCTGGTGGGATCATTCGTGATTTACCGTTAGACCTTACCTGACACGGAAATAAATCTGGATGGCTAAATCACGACTCAACGCGATAAGGTTGCACAAAAGTCCCAACTGCTTCCAATTATCAGAAGCCAGTGGAACTATACCATACGGAGATGGGGAAGAGGAAGTTTGTAATGTGCCTGGCTATTGAGATCTGGTCCTAAACACAACTATTGCCATTTTAAGTTGTTATTTAAAAATTTTGGTTGGTACGTCTATAACATAATGCATAAAATATTATCTTTGTACCCACATTGATAATAATTTTTCAAGTCAATTTTACAACACTAAATTAATTCAGAAAAGCAACAATGTAATAATTTATATTCATCATTGTGTTTACCAAAGTATAATTAAACATCCAAGTTTATTTTTCAGATACCACTTTTCATATATTATACATTTTGAAGACGCTTTATTATTTTTTAATAGCTACAACATTGCTATCAACAAAAAAAACTTTGAACTAACCAATTTATTTAGTATTAATCTACCTTTATGAAATAAACAGACATAATTCTATTTTTCCCATCACCGTTTCATAAAAAAGCCGGATAATTGAATTACAGGCTCGCAAGCAGGTAGATACCGTAATAATATTAAAGCCTTGTTTTTACTAAATTATTCGATCAATTTCCGGCACGCCTCTGGTAATTGCAAAAATACATGAAACAAAATTTCCAACAGGATGGCTTGATAAAGGGAATCCGTTGAAACGCCTCAGTCCTATGGCTGACGGCGATTTATTAAGTTATATCGTTACGATTCATGTCTCGCAGCGCCATTCTTACCGAAAGAGTTCATTCTGTTTCTTGAAGCGACAACTAATGGTTTTGTGTATTTACTTTACCTCCAAACTTGAGCTTTCTGACATTAAAAAAGAACAATTTTGCGATATTAAAATTTATTCAAAAAGTTTATTTAAGACAGTCCTGCATTCAAACTGATAAAAATTGAGTGAATGAACTTTGGTAAAGATCTGTTTTATTCCAACTGTTTTTTTCTTTTGAGAAATAAATGTACTAACACTGCCGAAAAATAAAAACTGTGTCGGAGGGGTTATTATATTCTTCCATTTTTATCCGTAATATCAATAAGTTCATATTTATAATATTGAATATTTGTTGTTAATATTTTAAAATTATTATCACAAAAGATTTATTTTAACAACGCGGGTATTGTTGTTGTGACAGCTGATAATGTTCTCTGATCTATGATTTATTTTAATGAAACTTTTAAATTGTAGTATTGCGTTCAATGGTAGAGCATTGTATGCACGGTACTATTAGCATACAGGATTTGAGAAAATAAACGCATGCCAAAAACACCTCTAATCGTGTGAGTTAAATATGTATGTCATTGTATGCATGAGTGTGCATATTGATAAATCCTGTTCGAGGTGATATGAGCCAGGGAAACTGTATTTACGCGAGATCATCTTGCTTTATGTAAAATTTACACAATTATTCAGGATTTGAATTACAAAGATGAATTACAATATCATAGTGAATAATTCACGCTACAAGTTACTATTGTGGTAGCGTTTTCCTGATATTACGCTGCATATTACTATGCGTCGACAAAAAGCATGAAATCCATAGAATCTCTCTATTGGATTACAGCAAACGACAATACCTTATGCCATTTCAAAAATGTTATTTTTGTGATTATGTGGTAGTGAAGATATAATGACTTGTGTTTAGCAATCATCACCAAAATTATGAACAAAACTACAAATTGATTGAGAGAAAGTGACACATGTAGCTAGTGTCGAACATTGGCTTACTGCCAGCTAAAATAACGCTGACGCAGTATTGGCAATTGATTGAGTCACAATACCACATTAATCAAGGCGTATTGGCATATTACATTAGTGGAGCATTACGTATTAATGATAATGTGCCATATTTGGTTCAAAATTATGAAAAGTTTCGAATATTGAAACCAAAGCTTAACAGGCAAACCTTTTCTGTGTTTGAATCGCTCACAAATGATATGCACACACAGAAGTAAAAAACATATCTGCGCTCCGCAACTCGGTTGGAGAGGAAAATGTTAAACTTTTGTTATTTGTTCCTTCTTTTGCATTCCTAACTTTTTGCATATTCGGGCTTTGAATCACTTTTACGAAAAATGAACCGGGAAACTCTAAGTGGAGAAAGGAGAGGAGGGGCGCGTTCAATTATTTCTTTTTTATTCACATTTTTTCCTCTACTTGCATCTCGCCATTATGTTCTAATGAAAAACACGAGAGGGCGAAAATGGGAAAAGGATTGGAGAAGAGAAAAGTCGATATACCGGCAGTCGCGGTTTACTGGCCCGGGGGAGACTTTGCAGAGAAAGTTAGCTCTTAATCATTTTAATAATACTTCGCATCGGATATACATAAATAAATTCCGCCGTTTATGCACTTTATTTCCCACGAAGTGCCACTTCAGACTTCGGAGCGCTCAGAGCTTAGACGTTCAGATCATATTTTAGTTATGCAACCACGTTTGAGAGACAAATCTTTTCATTAACTTTCCTTTCGAAGCATCGGCGAATTGCGTGCTTCAAAAATAATGTTTCATTTTAAATAAACTATCACAAACTTATTGAATTGATAATTTTTTTTTTAAATACATTTTTAAATATTATCATTATCCGTTATGCATTATAAAATCTTATAAGCTAAACAATAAAACATATTTTTTACCGCAGCGATATAGTATATCACAGTTATATTAAAGATTTAATCATACTATCTCGTAAGATGGATTGTTGTGATCAGTCTGAGTTTAATAGTATAATAGCTTCGTTGAAAGTCTGGGATTCTCCGTATATAGTGTGAATCATTAGTTCAATTGCACGAGCAAGTGGATTTTCGCTGAAAAGAGTTTTTCACAGACCGCCAGCTGTGTGCGGTGTGCTGGGCGGTGTGCGAAGGTTCTCTAGTACTAAGGTTTTATCGCACAAGCTCACAGTGACGTTCCGTCAGACTTTTAATCCCATACATTGAATAGAATACAATTACCAAAACCAAAACACCAATTACATCTTTATCAGAGAAAGGGGATTTTATAAATATTTATAGTTGTGTTAAATTTGTAGCTCCATGTTCATAGATTAATTTTCTAATTTTATATTACTGTTATTAAGTTCTGCTAGATTTAGTTTTCATTTTTATTGACAACTGTTTCGAAGTTCAATGTCACTATCAAACTGTTTGATAATAGCCTTGAATACCAAAAAAACTGTCACTAATTATAAAACTACAATTAGCAGAATTATATAAAAATAATATAATTTTTTTTTAAATTTTGTTGATGTATATAAGTATATATTAAAAAATATATTGTTTTATAAATACTCTCACATAAAGTTGACATTATCAATTTGAAACTTTTCAAGGCTTAAAACTTCCTTCTTCTAAGTTTTGCTACTAACGTATCAATGGAAAGCAATGCAAGTATTTATTTATAAATATATTAAGCAACTTATTAGAAATAGTTATCCTGAATGAATAAATAATAGTACTCGTATTTAATAATCATTAGTCAGTTATCATAGTAAATAATTGTGTACCTACTAAAGAGTAGGCAAACTCATACATATTCTGAACAGTGTTTAAATTTTGTGCTGTTAAAGTATGATTGTTGAACTTTTCTTCGTTACGGTCGAATATAAAATAATTTATTTTGAATATTTTATTCACCCAAAAGTTAATACAAAATACTTGAAATTCTTATCATCCTCTTACTACTGGGTACCTAAACCTGCTGGGTACCCTTTACTTTTTCATCTTCCTGTACATCCCGGCTTCGTAGCGAACCGGCGGCAGTTTTCAACTAGAGGAAAAAACACCGGGATTAAGCCTTTTGACAAAATTTCATTCCACATTTAGGCAACAGACAGGTTTTACTAACGAAGAGTCCAAAGCCCGAAGCGCCGGATTCGTATCCGATTTTCGCGGTTTCTAACAATTTCATATTTCAACTTCTGTTCACGAAAACTTAAAAGTTCAATTATGTTGAAGTTTTCCACATATTATTGTTCAGTGATATTCATTATAAAAACGATTTTAGGAGTACATGAACATGTAATTCTTCTAGTGCGCTCTCTTATCGGAAGTTGGGCATTAAGGAGATCTTAAACATGCAGGCTTCAGTCCGTAATGTTTCGTACCAGCCACGTTAGTTTAAACCATGAAGTGTGACTTTTTACTATATCGTTAACCAAATGCTGCTGGAGTATCAATTGCGTGATATTGTAATTATTTCTCCTTATAATAAAATAAATAAGACCTCTTCTCCTTAAATGTGTCAATGGTTATTTTTTTAACGAACCCTGGAATGTATGGTAGATACAAGGAAGTGGTATATTACATAATGGCGTGCACCGTCCACAAAATATAACGATTCCACCCAGACTGGCAACTTTGCTGGTAAAAAACTATATCCACAATACAACAGATCCAACCAGAGATCCTAGAACATAGATGTTAGCAAGCTTAGAGCGAATATAACAGGTGTGTACGTATGTATGCTAGCAACACACGCCCTCCATGAGAGATGTTTCCGTGTGGAGGGGCGCTGAGCGCACCTGAAGGGGAGCGCTTGAGTACTTGTTCCGCGGAGAAGCGAGTGCTTTGATACGGCATGTCTTCAAATAGCACGAGTCATCGGACCCCAGACTTCAGACTCTAACGAGTAAGTAGGGTTCAAATATGTTATGGAATGTTCGAGAAAGAACACATGGTGCAGGCATATCACCAGTATTTTCACTTTTTACGATCAATTGAATCGAATGCTTGAATCTGGTCATCTCGAGAGTCGGGATAATAGAGTATTAAGAAGGCGATATGAGGTGTGTGAATGTAAGCGAGTATTTAATGCCAAGATAGTTAAGTGGCGGTTCATCTTTTCTAAATATCTCGGGTGAAAATAACGTGATGATTAGATGAATACTCATCAAGTTACTTTTTTGTGTGAATTAATTTATATATAAGAGTTTGCTCAGCGCAAGTTGGACTATGACACCCACACCTGTCAGTGAATGTTGCGAGGTAGAAGGAAACTTATAAGGGAAAGGAGAAGCACAGAAAATAAATGTTTTCAAAGTACCTGGTGTTACAGATGCTTACTAAACACAGCTAATATCGTGTCTCAACAGGGAGTGCTTTCAACCAAGTGGTAAAACATCATTTTTAGTTACAAATACAATATGCTCAAATAAATTTAATGAAACAAATTTGTAACTTTATTCACTTTTATTATTTTGACTGGACCGTTTCAGCCTATGACGGCCATCTTCAGACTAGTACAAGTGTTTGTTAACCTACCCAATGATTTTACTTTAATTAATATTCATCAGTTTTGGGTGTGAATTTATTGGTATTACTATTTTATATATCTATCTGGAATATTTATTTATTTTATTTAATATTTAAGATGGGTTAAGATAAATATGAATTGACAATGTATTTATATAATGAAAGGTTGTCATTGCTAATGAACTTTAGGTTTTCCATCTCAGTGATGTCCAGATGTACAACATAATTTTCTAATTTTATTACCCACATTAAAAATATTAGTTTAATTCTATTCATTATGCACTGTTAGAGTAAATTAATTCTATTGTATAAATTTCTCAGTAAAGGAATAGAATAATTTGGTAATAACATTTATTGTTACCTCTACCATTATTGGGATTTTTTAAGTGCATTAAAAATCCCAAATAAAACAATGAAAATAAATCTTAAATAAATATTCCAGATAGATATATAAAATAGTAATACCAATAAATTAAAAAGTAACTTTTACCCTGTAACTATTAAAAATCATGCAACAATACTGATGAATATTAATTAAAGTAAAATCATTGTTTACTACCCCTAACATCCCCAAAAATAGTATATAAGCCGTAGGTTAACAAACACTTGTACTAGTCTGAAGATGGCCGTCATAGGCTGAAACCGGTCCAGTCAAAATAATAAAAGTGGAATAAAGTTACAAATTTGTTTTATTAAATCATTAAAATGGAATTCCACCACGAATTAACAGTTTCAAAATTAGAAATAATAAATCTAACCGTGTTACTTATTTATTTAGTTTGGATTTAATTTAGGATGGTGTTTGTTCGATTTCTGTCACTGTGCCCCGAATACTGTTGCTAAATTATGAACACTTCTCAATATTACGAACATTCCTACTTACCAAATGTGCGTAATATCTTTAAGATAAGTAATAAATTATATATATATACTTTATTTTTACTACCAATACAAAACCAAAATTATCCTAAAAGCAATCATTGAGGACTTACGTAGTGTTATGTTGTATCGGTATTATTTACTCGTGTGCATGCATAGAATTTACTAAGGCATACATATTGAGTATTACTATTCCACAAATCAATAAAGCGAATATATCCGAAGCTCAAAATCTGCGAGTATAGAAAAAAAACGGGTTGAAATCAACCAATCTATGTATTTGGTAATGATGTCCGCGTTTGTTATTCCGACAGCATCAGTTCATCAATTTCCACTAGAATTCTAGACACCACTTTTTTCATTACAATTTTTAAAAATTGCTGAACTTTGGCAATTTCCTCTGAAAACTCGAAGCCCCACAAAGTTTCTGCTGCGTAGATTTTTTAATCATACGTCTGGTCGGTGGGTGTTTGTGCTACTTTGGCCTTAATCTTTCCACTTGTGCTGCCTTCTACTTTTGCCTACTCAGAATCTACGCCATCCTAACCAATTCAAATAGGTAATCAAAATCGTTACCCTTGCGCAAAATGGTATACTTTGTTTTATGTGATTACTCTTTTCGTGTACGAGTACATTGATAAAAAAAAAACAGTCTGAGATTTTTATTTCATTAATAATAAAATAACTTAATTAAATCCCTTTCATTAAATGTTCAGATTTTTTCGAGTTTTTTATTGGTATATTATTTTTATGTGACACCTCACAAAAGCTTCCCTGTCTGTATGGCATACACGGCCAACTATATCGTCACCGGTTTGGAGACTTTGTGACGCGGGTAAAGGAAGAAGCCGTAAGAAAGGATTTTTTTAAGAAGCTTAACGAGGCCTGGAATAAATAACGGTGGGAAGATGGATACCACTTGCTCGTTCTACGTAAGAACGAATAGGAGAAACGAACCATCTTTGTGCTGATAACTATAAACGTGTATTCTGCTCTAACAATAAACATAAGCTTTTGTTTTCCGTTGATTATATTTAAGATTGAAAGTTATGGTCCAGTTGCTAAGAGCTCCGCAAGAACCGTTACATGGGTCCCCCATGAAAAACAGGGAAACGTTACAACGGAGCTATCAGCAGTGCATTTTAAGTAGGTTTTTAAGAAAGCAAACATATATTTATTCTCCATGTTGCAAACGTTCCTCATATCCCTTTTACTTATTTTTCAAAGAAACGTCAAAGAGGTTGAATCTTGAATAAAGTGGTTGGAACTAGTATCGCCTAAGTGAAATGTTATTGTCTTTATGTTTAGTATCTAGGCCTGAGTTTCAGGAGGCTCTATCCGAGCGACCCCTCGCTTGTGACGCGAACTACCCTAGCCTATATATTATAGCCCATCACTTAGCGGTTATGGAAGCTCCACCAAGGAACTTGTGAACAGTGCTTTCCCTTCAGGGAAATTTTGGCTTTAAAACACTAGCTTTTTATTTTATTAAGGCTCTCAAGAAAAAAATCTATGGTTTAGTATTTATTACTGCCTGTAGCTAGTGGAACTATGGCATCCACTGTTTATTAATGATGTGATACCGGAAAAAGTACTTATGGGTAGAAGAAAAACAAAAGAAAGTTTCAAACCTGACTATTTAAATATAATCACGAAACTTTGCTAAACCAATTTCAAGTATCGCTTATATTCGGAATAGTAATTGGCTGATTTTTATAGCGCCGTTTTCGCGATCACCTCGAGGGCGTTTTGAAGCTTTGGGCGTGTAGTAACTCACCAGGATGATACTGATAGTATTTGCTCTGGATTAAGGTTCAACATGAAACAATCGATAGTTTATATTTCCTTTGTATGAATAATAATGTAAAAAATACTGTTGAATGTTCGATTCAAATGAATCATCTTCCAAATGAACTAACTTTTAAACCGTAATCCAAGATAATATTATTGTTAATAAACCAGTAGTAATTTTCAAAGCCTTAACTAACCATTTTCGCAGTGTATTGTTTGTTACGACAAGTAATTTGATAGCGTTTTCTAGCGAGGCAATAACTGTGTTCATGCTTCTACCTTTCAGGTAAGGGAACTTTGTACGATGTTCAAGGAGGAAGCACGTTAATGGTACCCCTGAAATTGCCTTCAATTACATTATTTATTATTTCTAGGTTATCGATTTTGAAATAACCACGTTGGAAGTGTTTACCTGTGTGAAAGGAAAATAAGTGTTTTCGTGTGTGATATGTAAAGTAAAAAATATTTTATTAGAATTTTTGTAATAGCACCTACTTCAATTTAGTTCCGACTCTTTAAACCGAATGGCATTTTCTGTTATTAATTGACTGAAACTTTAGTAACCTACGTGTTATACTGATATAAAGTGTAAAGTTATTTTTACAACATATTTGTCTAACATAAAATATTCTTGCATTACTTACCATATATATTTCACCTCTTTATAGAGCTTCAGTTTTAAATGTATCTCAGTATGTACACCTTGTTTCAGGTTGGTACCAAAAACTCCGGAATGTTTTTTTTCCATAGTGGCTCATATAAAAAGTTATGATATATTTTATATTTTGCGTACGGTAACGTTTAACCGATCCTTCATAGTAAACATTATACCGCCTACTACAGGTGATAATCTACCGCTATTGGCTCGCATGCAAAATCTGTTGGGCTGAACCTGACGACTGACTATGCACATACTAAACGCCCTTGTGGTCATTTTCTTTCACGAAAACGGTGCTACAAAAATCAGCCAATTATTATGATGAGATGTTTTTTGAAGTATAATTTCTCTGTGCAAATAGAATAGTGGTACCCCCCAGAAATTCGGCGAACATTAATTTATTTTGGTATTTCTTTATTTTAAAGCCAAATAGTATCGGACACAGTCGTCTTTTTTTTTAGGGGCCATATCAGAATAAAAAATAAGTATAATTAATTACATTTAACTTGAAATACCATAAAATTTTATTGTAATTATGTAAGTCTTGTAAGAAAGAGACAAGAATAGGAAATTAAATATTAAAAAAATAGATAAACGAAATATAATTTTCTAGTGTTTTACCTATATCCTTTGAATTATATATTTTTTTCAAGTGCTTTCAGATTAAATATTTGTTTTCTTTTATTATAATTATGAAAATATTTTTCTCGGTGTTTTTTTTAATCGAAATGTGGTATTTTATGTTAAACCACGATCACAAATTCTGAGAAATAAATATTTTTAAGTGATGTTCTTTGAATTCTAAATCAAATTTCCAAGAATTTTTGTCAATATTGAACAAAGAACAATTATAACATTGTAATTTGCAATTCCTAGAAAGCCGGTTTCAGCTTCAGGAGAAGATTTTTAGAACATTGAGAACGTTTTTTCATAGTTTCAATTTGTCTTAGAAACGAAATTATTTCAACATGTGCATGCATTTAAATATGTCGCATGAGAAATGATTCTCTTCCGATTCTCATTACGGCCTTTATTGTTTAAAATTCGTCTTGTGATTGCACGCCATCTGTGGCCAGTGTAAGGAGCGCACAGGCCAGCCAGCTATCAGCCCCGCCAACTAGACAAAAGCACCCTTTAATTTTCTCTTTGTTCACGCGACTGCAGCAGCAAAAAACGAACGTTTCGCATACAGATCCGAAGAAGAATAGCGCGAGTTGAATGGTGTGAACAGGATGGTATTGTGACAAAAGCATGATTGTTCTTCTGTTTTAATTATGACTCTTTACGGTTTGAATTTTCATGGAAAATTAAAGAATCACAGATTTTAATTTCATCACACGTTACCAAAACAATGTTTTTTCGATATATGTTTTACTTCAGTTAAATTTTTGAGCTATAATAATTAAACTTGAGGATATCAAGTCACTCAACAAATGATTAAATGTGTATTTATTTTTGTAATCCTACCTAGTAGTAGCAGTCGGTAAATCTTCGAAAAAAGGATTAATGACACTAGTAAAGTTCAATAAATAGTTTTTTTTATTTTTTTTATATGAATACCGCACAAGAGTCTCAACTACTCCCAACCGTCTAGAGCCAGTGAGACTATGACATCCCCAAATAGGGCATGTTGTGAGGCTGAAGGTAGTGGGGAGGAGAAGGAGATTGGGAAGAGGAAGGTTGGAAAATACCCGGCTATTCAGATCTGGTCACCAAACACGGCTAAAGCCATTTCAAGCAACGTTTCGATTTTGAATGGTGGTCTTTCACCAGGGCGATTCTTAGAGTATCTACCACTCTGGAAATGGTGTGCGTTATTTATAAGATAAGCATGAAATTACTGTAAATATGCATTAGTGTTGTTTTATTTCGTGAATACCTTACTAGAGGAAGTTTTACCGTGTTATTCAAGTGTCATAATAAAATTATCTACGTTGTTGTTTTATTATATGAGCCATATGTTTTCCGTGGGAAATTAGAATTTATAAGCTGTTCGTTATTGTACTTGGTTATATTTGGTTAAGTGTTATGGTATTTCTGATAAATTGTGCACCTTGTTTTTCGATTTACGATAAAATATAATGACATTGATTTATTGGGGACATTTGTATAAAATCGAATGGCCATATTTAATATCGAGGAAGTTGTAAGCATATTCAAGTAAGTAAATGAATAACATACCCTTTTGTTGTCCCGGAACTTGAGCCAACCCGCCACCAGCGTCTGGTCCGGGGGGGCCTCCCCCTGCCGCACCTCCTCCTCCTGTTCCTCCCGCCAGCCGCGGATGCTGCCGCTGTGAACCGGGGACGCGAACACCCCCGGCTCGCCGATACTGCGCGCCGGGGAGCCGAACCCGGACTCGAACCTCCTACCCACGATGGGGGAGTTACTCACGCTGCTGCCGGCGCTGGCGCCAGCGCTGCCACCGGCGCCGGCGCTCTCCCCCGAGAACAGGATCTCGGAGCGCCTGCTCAGCACCGGCGAGCGGTGGACCAGCACCCCCTCCGACATGAGCTCACTCCTCCTCGACACCACCGGAGAGCTGGAAGCCGACATCGCGCTCTGAAGCATCTCCATCCGCCTCAAAACCTGAGGCGTGTTTGGAAAGCTTCCGCTATTCTTTTCTCTCAGTAACACGGCTGCCCCGTCCAGCCGCCTCTTGCACAGCGGAGTGTGCCCGCCGTTGCCCTTCGCGAACGCCGCGGGGTCGATAGAGACCTGGACCTTCTTCTTGTTCAGAGGGGAGTTCTGGCAAGTCATGGCGCTGTCAGTGGCGATCTTTCCGATTGCCCTCGCTTTATTAGCGAAGAATGAGTCGGTCGTCTCTCTGCTGCCTGAACAAGTCGTTAATGACGACAGCTCCCCGCTGTGGACCTTACCGTAGCGATGTGTTTCGGGCAAGTCACGGTGTCTGTAATGGCTAGGATCTACTCTTCCGTTATCATCCATATTGTTTTGTTCGCACATTTACCTGGATAGATCAAAAATATATTTTCAACGATTTTTTAAAAATATTTTTAGAAAAACGAAATGTTTTCATTTTATAGCATTGATTGCAGAGTTGGCGCACGATACAGGCCAATTGGAAATTTTTCAAAATCGGCACATTAAACTTTATTCACTGAACACGACATCAATTCGCGTGAAACAAAGCTATCGAAGTTAGTGGGTTCACTTTAAACTTGGTTGCTGTTAGTTTAGTTTCTCGCACTGTAGCCTGATTGATGCACTAACACGACAGTACGAGGATGGCGCGACGGGAAGCGCCATTAGGCTTTATTCAATCGGTCTCAACTGCGCCCAGTTTGTAATTTGGGCAAATTCAAATAGCCTTCCGTGTGGTGGGATCATTTGTCTTGGAAGAACTGCAGCTATCACCACGCCGCCGCCCCAGCCGAGGGAGGTAAATTAGAAATACGCAGTTTGGTTGGGCTCTCATTTGTCACCCTCTTTAACCTCTTTACTTTTTCCATCATCAATCGCATTTCATATTTCTGAAAATGATATGCTTTGGATATTTTCGATGACGAATAACTATGGTATATGTTTTGTTTCGATGTGTTCAACTCTTGGGTGATGAGAAACCTGTAAAATAAAAACAAAGTCTTAACGAATTTTGATTTTACTTTATAAAACACATAAATATTATTATTACAAGTTATTATAAGTTTAACAATACGAAAGCGTCAATGCGTACAACGTTTTAGTGCCTGATAAAATTAGTTTCTACACCGGAATAAACAGTGTTAGTATAGTAAAATTACCTCTGTGATCTTCGCCATACGTCAATCTACAAAGTAGTGCTTTTAATATTCTATTAAAAGTGCGTTCAAACTAACAAATCACCTCTCAATTTAATTTCGCGGCAGTGAATAATCTTTGACATTACATATAGGTACCTACTGTCTAGTTGCCCGCCGCTAGCCCCACGCCGGTCGACAAATCGAAGTTTCAGGCAAAAACAACAACCTAGACCCAATCAAATATTCCCGCTACAAAATTATAGTTATTAAAAACATCAACATGAATAAACAATTATTATGCACGGTGCACTAAAAATATCAGTCCTGCTGAAAAAATCAAATGCACACAATGCACTTTCGTACAACATTTTTTTGTCGGTTTGAATGAATCAAACTACAAAGAATTACTTCCATTAAACGTAAATAAATGGAAATGCCCAGGATGCAAAAAAACTAAGAAGCTAATAACTACGACGATTTTTGATCTCGCTGATAAATTGGTTATCAATCTAAAAAAAGAAATGTTAGATATTATCGAAAAAAAATCTTCTCAGAACTGAAAAATCTAAAAGAAAAGAAAAACTGACGAATATGATGTAATGAAAATGAAAGTTAACGAACACACCGAAACTATTATCAAATTTAAAAATGAAAACGTATGCTTGAAATCAGAATTTTATCAAATGGAAAATAAAATGATAGATGTGGAACAAATAAATAGCAACTGCAATCTGTAGATTCAGATGGTCACTGATACAGGACAGTTCAAACTTTGTGTACAGCAGTCAATTAACCGTTAACGGCGGATCAAATCATGGCAAGACATCACATACCACGTCATCCGGACGCAACCTTCAACGATAGACCGAAACACTCACCCTACCGAGTACTCAAATAAGCGACGAATTGCTGTGAAAGTTTTTAACAAAAGGAACATCGACAATTAACTGAATGGCAAGCATCTTGGATTCGCGGATTCCTCTCTAGCATACTCGTATGTGTGCGAACATTTGTCACCGCGCAGTAAATATCTTCACGCAGCCGCTAGGCATGCAGCTAATCAACTTCACTATAAATATATCTTCGGGTCATAAATGGGTGCATCTTTACTTAAGAAAAAAAAGTATACGTCAGCACCGGTTTTCGTAAAAAAACAAGAACACACTTTTCAATGAAACAAAAAAGTCACCTACATTAGGACAGTCATCATCCTTTTCCTCTAGATAGTTGATTTAGTTTTTACTGGTTTGCGATTAGTTTCCAACATTATTAGTGTAGTGAGGAAAATGAAAGGGAATTGAATATAGGCAAGTGCAAAGTTATTTGTTTCACTCGTAATAAATGAGAAGTAGATTTCCCATACAATATTCTCGGGATTCTGTTTGACAGCAAATTAACATTCAACCAACACACTGAATTATTTGTAAGGCAAACAGGGTTAGGTTTCACAACGTACTGTTTCTTTTTTAGATAAATATAATAATAATAAAAAAAATTCTCCTTAAAAAAATTTAAATTTAAATTCATTTTGTGTCATTTGCCTGCAACATTGTGAACCTCGTCATAGAGAAACCCGGTCGACATTATAAACAAATTGAAAAATGGTGGTGGAAAACATAGTACCTAATTTATTTATGGTTTTAAAGTTTATTTTGTAGAACTCCATTTTAATTTTTAGGTTTTTTTCATTTTATTTAAACAATTGCTTAAATAAAATTAAAAACCTAAAAAAAAAACAAAGATACTTTATTATTCTTAGAATCATTTACGTAACATTGTCTATACCAATCTTGTCGTGAATGAAAATGATTAATGAAACACAATCATCGATAAGTGAAATAGAGCTTCGTTCCGGAAGAGTTTGAATTGACTATATAATTCAAATTGCACGAAGAGATCTCATTAACATTTCAAAGTGAAGTGACTGAAGTAAAGAAAAGCGTTTCCGAAACTATAAAGACTCGATCACTCGCTGATCCTCTCCCCCAACCCTCCACACACCCTGGCCCGAATCCGGCAAATCAAATGTCAAATGTAAACTTCACCTCATGCACCTATATGGACGCCAGAGTTTGATTTGCTATCTGTGCGAATAAGTAATATATAAGGAGCTTAACTTTACTGGAATGGAAACTGTTTCATTCATTCTAAATTTTTGGAGTTATATGGGAACTAATGCCTCCTATTAATTCTCCGTCATTTCGAGTAAGGTAAACTGGTGAGAACTAATCGACCGTTAAGATGTAAAAACTGAAATTAATGACAACGGGTTGGGAATGAATGGCTGTTTATTATAAAATAATTTGGCTATGTCAAGGGTGTGTCGAAGGGTGGAGATGTTTGTGTCAGATGATGGTATTTCGGATAAACCGTGATTTTTTTGTGATGTTGCGAAGAGTCTTGTTTTGGATGTTTTCCAATGGTTTAGTCTTACATTTTTCCCGGATAAGAGATGCGTATGTGAAGGTTGGCCTGATGGCGAAAGTGTGGAAAACTTTATTTTTAGTTGAAGGTTTGCTTTATTTATTCATGAGGGAATACAATGCAATATGCATATAGGTTCAATGAATTTAACATCATAGGTTCTGAGTGTGCAGTTAACGAATTTCTCTGTGATAATAAGTGATACTTTGTTTACTGTGGAGTAGTGCAAGAATTTCTATACTATTATAATATAATAAAAGTTCTAACTTACCCCTGGAAATGTTATATACGACCATGTTATAATTTATAATTCCGATGTGTAACTTCGTAAACATTGATAGCCAAGTGACATTACCATAGACAAAATACCTCGGTCTTTGCAAGGTGCAGTGCGTTATTATTCATTTGTGAGGCGCAGTTTGAAATTACAAGAGCTGCCATAATTACAGCAATTGCTCCTATTTTTTTTTAACAATGTTAAATACCAGAACCAAGGTAACGAACCTGGAAAATGATGACAAAATCATTCAATTTCTAGAAAAACCAATGGAAATAATGTCGAAAATAGATACTCAATCTAAATAAACAACAAAGCATCGATTCCATTAAAAAGAAAATAATAATAATAACTGACAAATAAATGGGTGAATTAAAAATATTCTCAATTTTTAAGTGCGCAATATGACGACATTATATCTTCAATGACAGAACTTTCTCGGTTAAAAAACGAAATCGTTCAATTTAAAGAAGAAAACATTAAAAAGACAGCAGAATAAAGAGCCTCGAGTCACGTGTGGCTTTAATGGAACAGGAGAATCTCACAGACTGCTTGGAGAAGGCAGGAGTAAAATTGCGCATTGGGGAACTACCATAGAAAGCCGTTCTAAGGGTAGCAACCATTTTAAGATTGCCCCTACAATGGCAGAACATGCGCCGAGCCACCGGGAACCAGGACCGGAGACCTAGGCCCCTGAATAAGTCCTGATACGCTTCAACAACCACAGCACAGAGACACTGTATTATCATTTAAAAACAAAGTCAAACAACTCGATGTCAATAAGCCGATATGCATTAGTGAAATACTCACGCCGTATTTCAAAGAACTTCTGTGGAAGACCAAGCAATGGGCTAAGGAAACCAAATTTGACTGTCAGGTTTAAGTTGAACAAGTTACTTGTGATCTTGTGCGGAAGGGACCAGGTGAGAAAATCGTCCAAATAAAACAAGAAAGCGATTTGGTCGAAGTTGGATATCATCTCAATATAAAAATACCCATAGTGAGATGAGATTGTGTTTTTTCTATTTTTTTTTTTTTGATTCTGAGATTTGATTGTCTTATATTGTTTTACTTTCGTTAGTTTATTTTTTTATATATTTGTTCCATCGCATTAGATAACGAACGAGTTTTCCTAAGGAATAATTTCACCATTCATTGTCACGTTGACGTAGAGCATACATTTTTTCTTTTCTTCCTTCTGAAAAAGAAAATTGCACCACTTTTAGAGGGGTTGAAATCAATTATCTGTTTGATGAATCACCTTTGAAGAAAAATTGATAATGTTTTTTTTTAAGTATGTGAGTTATCATTATGGGATAACTATTTTGGACGAGAATGGAGGTGTCATCCACATAAAACACCTTGAATGATTTTTTTTATCGGAGGAATGTCATGAATGTATACATTGAAAATAATTCTTAATAATAGTGAACCTTGCGGTATACCTTCATGAAGCATGAGTGGATATAGCATTTCGGATCTTAACTTGGGAAGTTCGGTATAGCAGAAAGGATTTCAGTACACCAAGCAACTGATAATTAATTCCTGTACCATGTAACTCCAATAGAAGACTGATTTCACAATAGCAAGAAAGATGACGCCAATGTAAAGATTGTTGGAAAAACCGTGAGTGATTATTTCTGCTACTCGTAAAAGTTGATGAAAGGATAATAAATGGCGAGCATTAAAGTCATGTTGTCTATCGAGCAAAGTTAAGACTTGATCTATTTGACAGAACTGTCTAGAGAAAATGATTTTCTCTGAAAAAAAAACAAAATTAGACAGGAGACTAATTGGTCGGTGGTTTTCACAAAATTTGGGATCTTTGCCGCTTTGGGGATCAAAATAATATGTGCGTGTTTCCAGCTTTTTGAAATTTTGTGATAGTAGGGATTCCCATTTGGGGAAGATGTTGGGAACACCATCGGGTTCAGGAACTTTTTTATTGTTGCGGAATTCGAGAGCTTTGGAGTCTTCACCTGGGGAGGTAAAGAAAATATTTTCATTTGGTAGTGTCGAATATATGGTTGATTGTTTGTTTACTCCCTCCATTATTGAGATTCGAACATTTTTGAAATTCGAGCCAAATTGTTTTTTTAGGCTGTCAATAAAGGTTTTAGCTATTTCCTCGTAATCGTATACCAGGCCGTATTCAGAAAGGATAGGACGGTTAAGTGAATGAAGATTTGATGTTGGTTGATCTTGGCTAGATTTTTTGTGGAAAAGATCAGCATATTTTTGTCACTGTCTTCCAACCAATCTTTGGTTGAATAAGGGATTGTATGTGAATGGGCAGCGCATCTCGATGAAATAGGTCTATGAGAATATCTCAGAGTTTATATCTCGGAATGATGAATTAACTTTTTCTTTTGTGTTTTTTTGATGGATATAATTTATTAACATATAGAAGCATTCCATCGATTATTCAGTTGTAGACTTCCCATCCTTCTCATAAACGTCGCATATAACAGAAAGAGAAGTTAGAAGAAAGCCCTCAGCAGCAGTAACATGTTTCCAAATTGTGATATTCAACGAATTACAAGTTCTCACTGCGCGATCACATCCACTTCAAATCATATAAATTATTATGTCATGTTCAACTTCTTCTATGCACCAAGAAACACGAAAGATTTGGCTAGATAAAGAAACATTTATTTAATAAGTTCGTTAATATTGTAGTTGGACATAAGCTTTAACATATGATCCGAAGGGGGTGACGTATTAACCCCATTTAATCTTGGCTATTAAAGCGTTTTCATGACATAATCTTAAGTTTTTTTGTTTTTGGTAATACTTAGAGAAGTATATTCAAAATATTTCAGCAATCTGTATTTAAGATATCGCACAGAACTCTCGTTTAAGGTTACATTAGAACCAATACTCGGAAAAAGAGTGTTAAACGCATAAATACAGCTGAAAGCAAATGTTTATAAGGATTAAAACACGTAACCATTTTAACAGAAAAAAACTAGTTCATTTTTCTATTTATGTACTTGTCATGCGATACTGTTTTCCTCGAACGATTATATCTGGTACTCGAATCAAAAACAGGAGTTTTTAAATAATTATTCGAATGTAAAACCAATTATATCTGTTACGAAGATATTTCCCTTTTTACGGGTGTGTGTTTTGGTTGTGTTCTCGTGAAATCGAAGCATCACTGTCAGTCTGTTCAGGAATTTCTGACCTAAAATTCCTTGAATGTAATTTTCCTTCCCATCCCTACTTCCTGACCCAGTGGTAATATTTCCAAAGGGGAACCTAGGGAGAGCGTTCACACTCGTGTGTTCATTGCTCACGATTGGAAAACAAATTAACTCGGAGTGCCGAAGTTGTACGTATACAAAGTTGAAGCGACATTCAATGTAATGGGTAGGATAAAATCAATAATCTTTAAAGATACTTACTATATTTCGCTTCTATAGTCAAACTTTCATCATCAGCAAACTATCAACAATATCTTAAGGACACTCGTAAAATGTTATTTTTAAATAAACAAAGTTGAAAGCATTCTTACTTCAAACATTGAAGGAAAATAAAAAGCATATTTTTTTACTGATAAGTAAATTAAAATACTTATTTGGAAATTCGAGCCTATGTTTTTATTTTTTATTTTAATTATTAATGTTTTTAGTCTCTACATTAAATTAAGGTTTTAACAAACAAACATTTCATCTTACCACATTTGCCATGTATTGACCGGTTGATAGCTGAGTGGAGAAACGCGTCGGATTCCCACCCGGGCGCGTGGGTTCAATTCCTCTGCTGGCTAAGTCCTCCAACATTTCACAAGCAATATTTATTGCTTACTATGATGGTAGTAGGAGTTTTTCAAATATTGTCAGGTTATTCGTAACCTAGGAATGTTTGTCTATCATATCACGTGTATTTTTCACAAGCTGTTAATATTATTTGTGAAAAATAGAAAAACAAAAAAATGTCATTTTTAATTTATCTTGTGCTCTTAGGCATCATCATCAGACTGATTTATGTATGAGGCTGCTTGGATAGATTGAACAAAGTACTTCTCAAAATTTACATTTGACTTTGATGAGGACTGCTGTTTTGGAGATATTGGTTTAACATTCCCATGTGAATTTCCTGAATCAAAAGGTGGCAGCCTAAAATCGGATGAAATTGAAATATTAAATTATTTTTTTTGAAATCGTTTAAAAATGCCGCTTTCTAATAAGATCTTGATGGGTCGATTGGCTGAGTTGTTCGAGTCTCGGTCATGACCGTTGTTCTTTTTAGTTTCTATCTTTTTTCTGTTTCGTATTTGTGTTTTAGATAATTGGTATTATTTAAAAATTTAATAATAAATAATTCCATTTTTTTTAAATTATAAATTAAGTACAATATCAATAAATGTGAAATTAATGGGGGTGTTTTTTTCAAGTGCTTTCATAAAGAAAGCAAATGGAAAAAGGGAAAAGAAAACCGCTCACAGTAAACTACACCCCTATTCTCGATTTCTTCCGTAGTCATAAAAGAAAGTACAAAAGTCGCCGAGAACAGTAAATGAGTTTTATCGCTGCTTCCAATTACAGGACTTCGTTTTAATTAGGTCGGCAATAAAAATGTACCAACAGCCGTGTGTCGCTTGCTAGAATATAATACAACGTAATGTCTTCGGGTTCTCGCTAATTGAGAGGCTGCTAAGTCTTTGAATAACTGCTTTATATTTTTGAGTAATTATAAAATAATACGTTTTATCAAATCTATTAGTAGCGTCTTCTCAGATGTTTTATTGTTTTTTTTTCAGTTTCTTTTTTTAAGACCAATAAATGAGACTAAAATGAATATTTTACTTCCATACTTTTGAACACTTGCGATCGTTTTTTAAATCATTTTATAAAACTTACGTAATGATTATGAAAAAGAATACGAAAGAGACGTTTAGATGATTTGGCCATGAATAGTGGATGGAAGAAGAAGTCGAGAGTGGAATATATTTTCAAGGGATGATACTACAGTAGGTTAATATAGTTGCAATAACAGAAGATTACAGTCTGCGAGTCAGTTGTATGTGGATGGATAGATCAAGGAGTATCTACATGACGTATTTTGTGTGACGTTCCACGATTTCTGCCTACCTCTGCAGGAAATTGGCTTCGTGGTCAGCTAGCAAAATAAACATTTTACTTTTGTACCTTAAAGTATTTGTCAAGGAATATCAAAAATTTGATTTTTATTTCATAAAAAATCGGTCTAATAAAAATGAATATTGCATGATAATGTATCCTGGGTTAGGAAAGATATTTAAGGTTGATGTTTTTTTTTACATTTAACTTCGTTAAACGTTGATTCTAGGCCCATTTAAGTTTTTTAATAAAGTAATAATCAGCTGACAAGCATAAAAACATAACCGTTAAGCTTATCAGATAATTATAATTTGTTCAAAAGCTAAAACGAACCGACAATCGGCGTTTGACAGGAACCGTTCAAATGTCAAAAATAAATCGAAATGGCGCTTAAATTAAATTTGACAAAGTTTCAAATTTTTTTTTTTGTATTTTAAAAGCCGCAGCATTTAAAAAATATATATTACACTCAACAACGAAATATTTCTTTAAAGACAGCAACAACATTTTTATAAACTATTTTAAAATTCATGTAAGTGGCATATTATTTGAATCCATAATTTAGAAGTGTGTGTTTTAAATTATTCCTATTTTTGTGAAGTACATTTACTATTAAATTAATAAAAATGAACATTTATTGTTGAACGGCTAGTTGGACATGGGTTGGAAAACATTTTAATATTTGCAACATCCATTTCCAATGGCGTTTCATTTAACCAAACGTTAATCTAACATCGTTGAAAACAAGTGTTCTCTCCCCACAAAGTTTATCTTCAGTCATTCAACTTTTCCCTTACCCCCAGCCTCCAGCCCCTAGCCACTATCCCTAGCTCCCAGTCACAAGCCAACGTTACCGATAAAATTCATAAAATTCAAGCACTCCATTTTCTATAATAGCAATTATTTTCACGCCAACTACTCCACGATCTTACTCTGCGTCTTTCCTCGTTTCAAAGCTCCGAACTAATCCGTTTACCGCTCGCTCTATATCGGTAATTTTTCCATCATTTACCCCTTAAACTTTTCTCCCGCGCCACGGTCTCGCGTCGGGGAAACCAGAACGGGAAAATTGGACACAATGAATTTGTGAACTTAAGGTTGTATCTCTCGAATGAAAATTATTTCTTTATTAATCTCCTACGGAGTTAAATGGTTTTATAGTATCTATTTTCATACGTATTTTTCTATATTTCATTATTGTTCTTGGATACAATTTTTAAGAAGATGATTTTTTCGCAAAATTCATTTACAGCATCCACCAAAAACATCGATATTTTAAAGATTTTATCGACAAAGATAATTTCTATTTATCTTCATGTCAATTTGATAAATTTATCTTGAAAAGTAACAACGGAATATAATATATAATATAATAGTTAATATTAATAATAGTTTATTAATTAATATATATAATAGTTAAATATGAAAACCATTAATTGTTGTCAATGTTGTGTATGAAAACTGTTTCACGTGAATTACATTAATTTCAACATCCTGCAAATTCTTCATATTTCCTAAAATTGTGTATTAGCGAGTGATTCAAAAATAAAATTATTTCCTTTGTGTGTTTTGATCGTTTCTTTTTTTAAATGTTTTAATGTTACGTTTTTCAATTGTTTTTGTTTTTTAAATGCAATATTTAATAAAATAGGGGAAAATTTGCTTATTGGGGCAACTTCTGGAATATAGGAGACTGTACTGTATCAATGTATAACTAACGTATTCAAATAATAAAATAAATTCAATGCGGGCAAATAATTGTTCTCTTTTTCCGTATCCAGAAAATGAGTTACAATGCTTTTTTTTATCAATCTTGGTGTATACTCGTATGCAGAACATGTAAACGACGAACAGCATTAGCGTTGGAAATCGGTACCCTTATACGTTTTTAAGGAACACCCAAATGAATTCAAAATTTCCACAAACTTAAGTATTCCTTGCTCGGAAGAACCAGCAACAAAATATGCAAATGTATTGATTTGAGCATTGGCAATATACTGCAGCTGCAAAACTAATTTGCGCGCATGATTTAGTGTTTGTACAAAGTTGTATGGGAATTCATTTAGAGTATCTAGTAGTACGGTTATCATACCAGACGGTGGTCATAAACCATCATTATGTGTGAGGCGCAGCGCTGGCGATACGCCCGCTCCCTCTCGCAGGTACGAGGCCACACAGACACGCGGCCACACGGTACCACGGCCACACGGCCACACAGTGCCACGGCCACACAGTACCACGGCCACGCAACAAATTGGCATCTCCGCGGGGACTCCCGAGTGTGAAATACAAAATATATTCTGCTCAAATTTACAACTCCAAGACTCAACGTTTACTTTTCGATTCGAACCACACTGCGTCGCGTCGGTATGGTCAATTTCATCCTTTGATTCTTACGTCGATGCCAAAGTGGTGCATTGAAAAAAAATCATAAGTTTTAATTTGTTTATTGAATTTTATAGCATTTCTGAAAAATCGATTATCTAAACTCCAAAAAATTTTGATCGGATAAATATTATAATGAATCTTGCCTAGGTTCATGTTAACATTTGATTGAAGTAGGTTGTCATTTTTTACATTTACGAGCACATTCCTATGTATTGTATCGCAACTCCACAAAATACGCCTACATATATCACCTAGAGATGCTGTGTGGAGAGTATTTTTATTGAACAAAAAAGGAGTGAACCTCTTGTAACTTAACACAAAAGTCGGCAACTTATTACTAAGCCGAGCTCTTATGCATAATAACAAGTTGTAAAAATAATCCGTTCGTATACAGAAATCGCTAAGCATATAAGACAGTTTGGCACGCGTTTGACGTATTTCCAGCTATGCACCACAACAAAGGGATCAATTCCGCTAGTTTATCCGAGCACTATTCTCTAAAATATCGATAGAACAAACACAGTCTTACTGCATGATGTCTATATTGAAGTAAATGTAGATGCTTATACCAGGTTAACGACAACAAAACCATATTGTTTCTTCCTGTATCCTCCATATCCACCTCCATGTATCCTTCAACAGAAAAAAGGGTTTAGATTGAACCAATCACAAGCCGGGTTATTTCAGTCAGTCGCTAACAAGAAATCCATGACAATCCTGACCCAACAGTCCAATCGAGACCAGCAGGCCACTTATTCGCAGATGGGAGTAAATCGCTTCTATAGAAGGGAAAATAGAATAAAGATCTATCGAAAACTCTTCGTGTAGACGCTTTGTCAATGGGAAAAGAAAAATGTTTCTTACAGTACGTGTTTATGTAAGGGTAAACACATTAGTTCAAGACTGGGATAGATTAGTAACAGACACAACATAATAACTAAAGTAGGGTACTGAGTAAAACTGGTTTTTGTCATCATAGTTGAGCCAAAAATAATGTACAGCCTCTCTAAAGCACGATTCCATGGCAACTAAGAGAAAAAAAACCGGACGTATGTTTTACAAACAATAGGATTAAGTTTTATGAAAGTTGAGTTTTGTATATAAACAATAGCAACTTATTTTATAAAACCTTTGAGACTAAGATATCAATAACATAAGATTTTATTTTCACAAAAAAATGTATCGAAGAATATAACTTTAAGAAAAATTAACTTAATTATGTATACACACTAGTGATTCGTGCCTTGGATTGTTATGGGTCATTCTATTCATCATAAGAACTTTCTGACATCATATAGACTTGGAAAATCTAGAAAAAACATTATGAGGTTTTGAAAACAATTTTATATTTTTCTTTGAGAGTAACGATCTATTCACATGTATTTAGCCCAGACAGGGGATGGTGAGACGTCTGGGGTAGAAAGACTATATTTTCCTCTTATCTTAACTAAGCAAAATATTGAACGGTTGTTAATAAATATAATATATATTCACATTGTTTTACGTCGTTTAGAGGGGGTTTAGGTGACCAAGGGTTTTGACCAAAATATGTGCGCAGGGTCCTTAGACTTAAGTACTGAATTTTCGGTTTAGATGGGTCAAGGAATATAGGATCATAATGAGAACAAGAAAAATGGACGGATAGGGGTACATAAAGTTTTCTAGAGATAGGTTTTAAAACACACTTATTTTTTAGTTACACCCTCCACTAATATCAGCCAACTTCATTAAGATGGTCATGTAGCACGTTAAAAAATACTATTAAACCAAAATGTAATCTGGCTTAAAGCTATTTTCTCCTCGACTGATCTCTCAACCGCAAATTGAAAATTATCTCCCCGTCATATTAAAACTTTTATATAGACTCGGATAGCCTTATGTCAAAAGAGTAATTAAATGTAAAAGTTTTCCTGTGCGAAAACTCGGGAGCCTTTTCTAAACGGATTGAAAATCGCAGGCGAGTACCTATTGAGGAGTACCTACCCTACCTACTGGCAACTGGCTAAACCGTTGTACATATAGGGTTGTAAGTCTATCTAGAGCGCGGTTGTAAAGCTAGCACATAGTAGTGCGCTGCAGGTTGCAGTAGCTACTCGTCGCAACCGGCCGCCGCGGACGTCGCGATGGATTGTATTCATGTTATAATACAATGTTCCATGGAGGAAGAACGACTCTTTTCATTCGATGTACATTCAATTGGAGGTATTTATCAATAATTACTTTCGAACGTAGTATAATATATGTGTACAGTAGTTTATAAACTGATATAATTATTTGCTCCGCATTTCTTTTGATTTCTTCATTGTACTTTATTGAAAGAGTGGAGTATCGTGTATTTTGATTTTTAAGATAAAGAATGTTATCAAATTAAATCTTTTACTCAGGATTCGATAAATATTTCAAATTAAAATTTTATTAGCAATAAGTCAGTTGTGTTTTCAACGTGAATTCATTTGAAACTTCCAAATTGATAGTTGATTGATTCTGAAAAACTTATACCAACATACGAAAGAAAATTCTTAGCGAAGGATTATTTAATTTCACCAACGTTTTTTTAACCCTTTAAAAAAACAAATTAAATAAATTTAAATTAATTATTGTTTCAAAACCACTTCTCGATGAAATAGACATACATTTATTTTAGGATTAATAATAAATAACTAGTATATCTGTAATATCACCAAAAAAAAAGCATCTATAATCCTGGCTTCGAAAATTGCAGGAACTTATTTGAGGTTAGAAAATTTACCTTTTGATTACAATTTTATATTTGGTTTGTAATATTGAAATTTTCTTTAAGCACTGAAGAAATAAACCGATAGAAGCATGATTTGGGCGTGTCTGTCTACCCGAAATAAAATCAATTTTTATCTTTCTTCGGGTGAAACTGATCAAACATTTTCATAAACTGAATTTTTTTCTTGAGCAGACTATCAAAATCATCGGCCGTCGGGGGGCTTGGAGTCGAAAAGTTTAATGAAAAACTTGTTTCTTTCGAATCGGTATAGATCACACTTCTGAGGATTTTCAGTTCAATGTAATTAAATCTATGGCTAGTATCAGCTTTTATCTGTAAATTACAAAATGGTTTTCGGGAAACGTTGATATGGCTTTATAATATTTCCTCTCATCTCTGCAGAAGATCTCGATATTACCGGCATAAGGGCAGGACGATTAACATTTCAGGCGCTGAAATTATACATTCCAAACCTCACAAATCCGGTGTTCGGCCTTGGAAGCCATTCCCTCATTGATGAGGTACTTTAGCATTGGAATTTCCCGAAATGACAGCATAGCAACGACCACGTGGCTTTGGAGGATGTGTTGTCTTTGGTCACTCGGTACATACATATTTGATCGGTTTATGAGACATTTTTTTTGAAAACTTTTGTTTCATATATATTATATTAATTTTAGAGAGCCCCGTGCAAGAATCGGATTCACGGAATTAGGAATCTTCCAAATAATGATATTATTTTTATAACAAGTGATGTCGTGTTACGGATAGCGACAAACAATATTGCATTTCGTTAGTTATGTCTAAACCATACGTATTAATGCGAAATCCGTTTGTCAGAAGCAGCATTTGTTTTCGATAAATAAGCTCTATTCTAATCTCTTCGCTAACTTTATACTTGCAACATCATTTTTATCAGGAACTAGTTTTGTTACTAAAAAAAAGTGTCTTTAAAAAACACGATAAAACGCTTTACAAATTGTTTAACATTTTTGAATAAAAATTGCAGGTGAAGTTGGAAAGTAAAGCTAGTTATTATATAATCATACACATATGTACCCCTTGTCAGTCCATCCCTTCCCCGATATTATAGTGTAGGTACCTACAGTTTAATATTGATTGCCATCTATTCTAATCTGAAGGAAATATAGCTATCCCTTCCCCGGGCGTATCAACCTCCACCCGCCTTAATCTAATTTTTGCATACGTCGTTACTCTTTAGAGCTTGTAGAAAATAAAAGGTTTCAAAAAATACCGGGGAATTTCGAAAAGCTTTATTTAACCAAGGGTTCGCAAAAATTAACATTAAACGATGAGATTTTGGAACAAATTAAACAAATATACTTCTTTGCGCACTTCTGGGGCTTTTGTTTGACGATATACGTAATTGCAAACAAGAAAAACATTCTGTAAGCAATGACAAGTTGTTTTTTTATCAATTATTTGTATTAAAATGTAGTCAAATTAAATAGTAAGGTCATAAATAAACATTTTTAATTAAAGTTTGTAGAATAGGCTATTAAAATTACGAATGTATTGGGAGAAAAGAAACGAGATACAAAAAAAGCATGTGTCAAGAAGAAATATATTAAAGTCCTGTCATATGTGTGAAAAAGGTATCCTGCATCCTCCACAATACAAAAATCCAAGCCGATGGTCGCAACGTCCGCCCGAGTTTTAATTAAACCTTTCCCAACAATTAAACGGCGATAACGCTCTCTTGCTGTCGGCCGCAAACGTCACCCATAAAAGCCGGAAATCCGAATTCACCGAAAAAAATTCTGGAACCTCTCCTCGCGCAGATTCGCCGCCGCCACTTCCCCCGGGAGACAATCAGCCGGGCAGCCGCTCTGGCCGGTCTCCGCCTCCTGCCTCCGGACAGACGCCGGGGAATTGCCGTATACGGACGTATTAGGATACACTTTTGAAATTTGAAGTCACCAATGGGAAATGGGTGGAATGTCGTACCTGAAGTTTAAGGGCTGCTTAAGGGGTTGAAATTTAGTTTTTAATATTTAGAAATCTTTATTGTATGGAAAATCTATACCATAAGTATAATGATTTGTAATCCATGGTGATATAAAATACTTAAGCAATATTAAAACAATCTAATAATTTACATTGTACAAATACACAGTCAAAAAGTTATTGGTACGATAGGGCCTTAAGCTCGGAAACTCTCGCTATTCGGGCGTATGCCAGATGAGCTGTCACACAAACCTTCGATCTGCCGTATTTCTCCATTACTTACAAATTTAACAAAT
This sequence comes from Drusus annulatus, assembly GCA_022651775.1. Lineage (NCBI taxonomy): Eukaryota > Metazoa > Arthropoda > Insecta > Trichoptera > Limnephilidae > Drusus > Drusus annulatus. The sequence goes on along the minus strand of JAGWCC010000311.1, from coordinate 250,103 downwards.
TACTAACACTGTTTCAACATTTTTCTCTAAAGGCATCAACGTTTTTTTGTTAATACCAATCAAAATAGCCAGTCTTTACCAATTTACAAAAGCTGTAGAGCAAATTTTGTAAGGTCCACCAAACTTAATTATTAAAACACGCAGACTTGTATGAAATGTATTATTTTGGATATTTTTTGTGTCGACTTCTACTAAATTGATAAAAAGTATATCAGATTAAAAGTTCTGTAAATATTTATTTGTATTCAGAAACGTTGTAATAAAGGCGTTATGAATGGTAGGTTTCGTAACTCTATGGATGTAGTTTATAATTAAACTAATTTACATAAGCTTGCTTATTCACTTATTTAGATAATTACGAATTTTATGGTAGTGCCAATTTAACTTAATGTGCATATAGGTACATTATCCGCTTCTCGACTCAGCGCAACCCTTACAATAGAGTACTTTTCCTTCTCGGCTTTGTTTTCCGCCTGGGAAATTTTTCTCATGCATGTGAAAGTACAAAATGGTTCTCCGGTCCATTACTTTCGAGAATAACTCGATTTATTTCAACTTGCACTTTGGGAGAGAGTAACCCGCAATTACACGGAAACGTGTAAATTGGACTTGTTTTCGAACCAAACAAGTACTTTGCGTCAGCTTTTCTATTAAAAAGAACCAAGGTGTTGCTAGGCAATCAACCTCTTTCTCCAATTAATGAATCAATCAAATCAAAGTTGTTCGCTTCAAATATATATATATATATATTGCAGGTTCTTCAATATAATTTGTAAAGCAAAAAATAAAATATTTAAGTCTCTACTTTTTTTTACTTAGGGGAACGTGTTGTACCTCGGACCTATAACATTTTCAGTTTTTGTTTTTCATAAATTACTGGTAATAGGTAAAATCGCCAACTTCAGTTAGTTTGATATTAGTATCGAGGATTTATTTATCATTTGATTTTAATCATTTAATTTTAGCATTAGCGTCGAGCCTTCTTTGATATAAGAGTATGTTTGAAATTAAATATCTTGATAGATATATTAGGCCATATAAAAAATGTGGGTTTAGTTCCAAGGTACAACAGGGGTGTTGTAACTCGAACAAATAAAAGTTGGACCTTATAAATACATTTGAAAAATGTAACATGGGGTCATTTAGTATGCTAATTTTGAACAAACATTATTAAATTCACAGGTTTCGTTTTTTACAATCATAGAAGCTTTCTATAAATATGTTTTATGAAAATACATTTGTATATGGAATATGTTTTTTTCTAAAATAACACTTTTTTCCAGAACAGTAATAATCCTAAAACATAATGATCTTAATTAGAATTAATTAAGAAGGTATAAAAACAAATAAAAATAATGTTTTTAATAATCAAACCTCAATTATCTCTCCCTACTTATCTCAATACTTGACTATTTCCTTTGCTTGATAAATGTCTGTTTTAGCTTGGCATTTTTCAGGAAGTAGAATTTTCTAGATTGAAACTCATTTGGAAATTCTTCAAGTCCAATGTACTACACCACGCCAAAATAACAAAAAAGCATTAATAGTTATACAAAATGAATAAGAATCACCATTCATGATTCCCCTGATCCACCGGGAAAGATGATTATTAACTAAGTAAATATCAATAAATATCATCTTTCTGTCATCAGGAACTGACGCCTTCTTTGGAGATAAATTTAAAAAATGAAACTAATCCATTTTGTATCGTTACAAAATATAAATTAGGTTGACCTGTAACCATTTGATTCTGAACTTTCTTCCCATTAAAGGGATCTACTGTGAACTTTAATGTCAATATTTGTTGGTTGTGCTTAACTTTAAGTAATGCAGACCCCTTCCGAATCAAATTCATAACTTTGTATACACTATTTCCCTGAAGGAACAGATAGATAAAATGGAACGCCACCGTATTCTGTATCTGCTTTCATACGTCGTTTCAAGCATGTTTGATTTACTCAACCATCGAATGTCTTCTCGGGACATCCTCTATCTTTCTTTCTTTCAACCACTTGTGCGTACAATACACTCCACTACGTACTTAAAAGTACTACGAAACCCCGATGTATCTGCTGTAAATACGGAGAAAACTTACGAGCAAATGTTGTTGCCATACACAACGGCCAATCCCAACAATTTGCTTTAGACCAGCTGACTGGGCGCCGGGCAGCAGCGGGATTCAATAAAAATCCAATAAAAGCAAATAATTTTGGAAGTTATCCCTTGATACATATCCCAACAGTCTCAGGCGGACGGATCCACTTGCAATGATATCGCTGCGCAATGCACCGCATAACCGGCGCGGAACTTACCTAGCTCTGCAGTTGGTATTTTTCTTTCCAACAACAAGTTTGATTGGAAAACTTTGAGAAAACGGGGCGCGAGCAGGTGAATCAATAATCTCTCCATGCGAAGGTAACCCACCTAACCCGCCAAGAAATGGAATCTAAACAGGATTTGGTAAGTAACTAGCCTTGTCTTCTCGAAACAGTTTTTCTAATAACGCAATGAGGAATTCCAGTGAAAAATGTATTCGTATACGGTTTGTTTAAAAGAAAAGGTGAATTTCGAATTTTTTCGAAAAGTATTTATTTATTCATCAATATCCATTTTCTCCCCTTCAAAGTAATCCCCCTCAGATATAATGCACTTATGCCAGCGCTTCTTCCAATCCTCGAAGCACTTCTGGAATGCGCTTTTCGGTACGGCCATCAGCTCGTTCTTCGATTCTGACTTTATCTCATCAATTGTGGCAAAACGCTTTTCCTTTCATTGGTCTCTTCAGTTTCGAGAATAGGAAAAAGTCGCAGGGAGCCAAATCTGGTGAATACGGTGGTTAACACACCCAGTGAAAATTCAAAATTCACCTTTTTTTTTAACAAACCTCGTACTAAAATGTCGATTCTGAATATCGTCGTCAACGGGAAAATATCTCCCATCTCAACTTTACAAAAAATGAGTTAAATATAACATTGCGTAGAGTTTAAATTTGTACTTCAAGTTTCAATGTTTTTATTGGTAAAAATACATTATTGCATCTAAAACTACAAAACGTATTTTTGCTGTCTCAAAAACAATCTGTAACTCTCAAAAATCGGCTTTAATTTACTCCTGAACAATTACGTTTTTGACACATGGGAGTTATTTTTGCGTTGACGACGATATGTAAGTTTTAATTCGTATTTTTATTCGTTCAAATAATAAATAAATTTCATTAAACATTAATAAACAGATCTAAACACCCGGCTACAATCTGACGTCATGCAAAGCCGATTGAGATGTCATCGGTCAGAGATAGACAACTGTGCGATGGGAATTTCTTCGGCACCACTTAATACTTCAAATTAAACGTGTTTTTGGATTAAAAAAATCTAACTTCATTTTTAACTATGAAACGTTTTATATAAAAAATAATTTATTGCTGGCATTTAACTTCTAGTGTGCCGGTGGTGTCAATTGTCACCGGACATTCATTCTAATCTTTTCGGAAATTTTTATCTTTTAAAACCTGTTCTCATATTTAAATTATGCCGAAGGTCCAATAGTCACCGGGCATTCATCATTATCTTTTCAGGAGTTTTTATCCTTTAATACCCGTTGTTCGCATATTTTAATAAACCGTAATCGTTTGCCAACAAAATGAACAATACAAAGAGATATTTTGCATTGCTTTAAGTATTTGTATTAATAAATATTTGAAGTTTACTTACGTCAGTGCGGCAGAAAAAAATCGATTTTCAAAGTGGCATTACTGTTTGTATTTAAAGAAAAACCTCATGAATTTTGAATGATTTTTTTTAATAATTTTTTTTTTTTTTCATGAATGACATGAGAGAAAAAAGACATTTTTCCGAATATAAGTAGCTATTCCAGAAAAACCACTTATGCCACTGACATAAAATTTGACGAAAGACAGAAACACATTATCTGAAAAGATATAATAATTGACAAAAAACTTCATATTGTAAAACACAAGTGATCTGTTACGAAATTGCAGTAAGGAAGGTACGACGGAAATTTTACCTTGCGGGAATCCGGATTTCCAGAGGTTAAGTCAGATGGTGAATACTGTAACTTTTTGTTTAATAACTGAATTTTTTCATGGAAAATTCAGTCTATTTATATATAACAATAAATATGGCGTATTTTGATAGTTGGATGTTCCAAAGCTCTATAACCCGATGATGTATATGCCACTATGATCTGAAATTCTTATTCTGTCTTAAAAACACAATAATGAAATTACAAATTTCATGACACCGGCGATCTCCATTTGACATATTTTGATGCTTTACAGAAAAAAATTCTATAGATTTACAGTCCTGGTAAGTTTAGTTACAGTTACATATAACGTTTAGTGCCACTCTAGCACGAAAGGGGTTAAAAGCTGCCACTATCCCATAGCTCCACACTTCGATAATAATCGATATAAGTTTTAATAACCCATCGGGATTGCCATGTAACAAAATATAATATGCTTACTAATTTTCGTTACAAAAAAACAATTTCCAAATGGTCATCTCGCTTATGCTCATCACTATGTACATATAGTAACGAAGTAAAGGCTTTTCATTGTAGAATAGCGCACAGGTAAAATTTTCTTAATTTAAATGGCGTTCCAAGCACCCTATTTATTCCCCGACTGGTAGATACAGAAATCGGCACGAACTAAGTTTGGCGCCCGGAGTGTAAACATAATACGATTCAGCGTACAAAGTTTCGATTGAATTCGGAAAATCAATTCGAGATTTCATCACGGGTATTATTTTAATTTCAATACAATTCCGAGTAGAATTTAATTCTGAACACAAACTTGTTTGGGATAATACAGAAGTAATACGGCCCTTCCCAACGATGATGTGAATACAACGATTGAAAATAGTAGATAATTTTCATTTTACTCATTATAAACTTTACTGCAGTTGTCTTTGAGTTGTGAGATATATTTATTTACGAAGTTGGTAAATGTTCCCTATGCGCTTTAACGCCGGATTGGATATCAATAACTCAAGTTGCAAATATTGTCTTTCCAAAAAATTAAGTTAGCAATGCGAAACAATACTCACGTAATCCTGTTCAAACTAATTCATTTAAAAATAAAACAAATTTCCATTTGTATTTCTTAACTCACAAAGTAGACAACACCAACATGAGATTAAATAATCAATTTATCATTGACGGTGGTGTTAATCTTTTTTTGGAACATTATTGATCTTAGATTGATTTTTCTAATGATCATTCGTCATTTGTGTCTACTGTTAAGAGGAGACTTAAGAAAATTATAGATTTATTGATTAAAAAATGTGGACGATCAATGAGTGAGTCGGCCTGCAACTGCCCCTCGGTTTCGCCGCCTGCGTGCGCCGCAGTCCTTGCACATATGATGCGGCACCCTTACTTACCACACACCTTTACTGCCTGAAAGTGGTACGTTGATCTCACTCAAAACTACGGGTATATAAAACCCACTCCGATTACATTATGGAAGCGATGGAAAATAGACCGATCAGTCGCAGGAAACAATGAAAATGATAGTGATATGAACATCATATGCATGTGATATAAGAAGGTATATTATGTCAATGAATATAAATCAATTCATTAAAGTTATACATTTTTTTCAATAAGACGTTCTTGAAATGACAACTGTAATCAAAATGTTTTTTTTTATGCGGCAATATGGCCTATATGACATCGGCACAACAAACGATAGATTTCATGTCGTATTGGATCAGATATGAAATAAATATTGTTTGTGTTTATAAGTTTGGTTCTCGCGTGTACTTTTATGTGAGTTTATTGTAATGATGTTTTAGCTAGATAAACTAAAATAGAAACAGTCTTCTGAAATCCGCGGCGAATAACATCCATCTTTGTCGCGGAGGATTACTTCAATTCAAGTTTCTTCGTAAACATGTTATCAGTAGGCAGAACCGTTTCCAGATAAAACCTTTTTAGCTTTGGTCTGGTGTCTGGTTCATAAAAGTCAAGGTGTTTCCAATAAATATTATACTCCCAGATGACGTACTGAATGCTTCCAGAAAGATTATCTAAATTCATGATGAAATATCTATCTTCGCGGTCATGTTTTTAATAGCCAATCTAAATTTGTCAAAAGATTCCAGTATTCCTGAATGGTTTTCAGTAAGATTGTCTGAAAATTCAATCTAAATTCATGCCCACTTATGAACCCGGAGGTCAAGGGTCAAATCAGGCACTGTCACATGGCTGCCCCCTTTTCATTCACAAGCACTCGGTTCATTTCCTCTACCCTGTTTTATAGAATTTAGACTTATTGTTTTATTGTAGCCTTCAAAGTTACGTTTTCTCAACTATTAAGCAGATAATATTTTTTATGTGTTCCAAAAAACCCGCTGAAGAGTGTATAGAAAAAACATTCACAGAGTATGTCTGCTTGATACATCTTAACTCTATAGCAGAAAGTCGGTGGATGACGACAAAGAAGAAAAAACTCTCAAATTATGAGCTCCAACGATATTAAATTAGCACAAAGTCTTTTTAGTCATGTCGTTCGCAATATCTAACTCACAAAAATTAAGACAAGATGCTGCGTCGTTTTTTTTCATATTTTCTAATTATGTATTAGTAAAAAAATATTTCTAAAAAGGGGTGTCGATACTCGGGTGAATTATTGAATTCTGATATACCATATGGGTGCCATGCAGGTAACCGAAAAATGTTGATATAATAATATTTCGGTCAATAAGAACACTTCTCCAGAATTGTCAAACAGGATCACATGACTGAATTTGGAACGGTTCGTCGAATAAATGCATTTGATAGATTGCGAAATATGAATCTGAGTTCATTTTACATGTGATTTGAATCAATGGGTTAGCAGGAAGTAATTATTAGACCAACTTTGAAATTGATCCTACTCTAAAAGAAGCCATAAATATCTATTAAAAATTATATCTTCAAACACCCAAATTAGGTAATGACATTCGTGAAGTCAATAGAATTTATATTTTTAAGCTTTGGTTAATTTTGATTAGATTCAATTATTCGTGTCTATATACCGTAAATAGAAAATGTACTTTCTTCGGAAATAATTTCAAAATTGATGAATATTTATTTCCGACTCCTTCGTCAACCTCACAATTTTTACTTCGTTTCAACATCTAGTATGTCAGCTTTCAGAGTATGTTTTATTTCCGTCAGCTCCAAACAAATGTTAAACTAAGTAAAGTTAGGTTGGCTTCGAATGCTTTTTTGATATATAATGTCATTCTCAAGAAATACTAGGTTAGCAGAAAACGTGGTAAAATGTATGTTTTAACTTTAAATACGAAGAATTTACTATTTATAGAGAGATAATAATTATATAGATATAATCATCCTCAGACTCGACTTGACATAATTGAACCTAGCTACGAGTTGCAATTTCTGATTTCGCATAAAATGAGAATTCATTCGTTCAAATAAAATAATTATTATCTTTACAAATAACAACTTCTGTTCAAAATAAACTTAATCAATATTTACATTTTAAATATATTAAAGAGTCAAACCTTTTAACAGTCTGCAATTGATATGCTTTGAAGGGTAGCACGTTTTAAATGGATTATTTCTTTGACAATATTGATTATGATGCGATTGATATATTCACCAATTTCACTAAGATTCACAACATTTTATGATATTTACTTAAATTAAATTTCAATCTTAAAATTCACTATTGGTTACATGATATTTTCGAAAGATTTTATAAATGTTGCTAATTAATCAGACGTAAACCCACAACACAGATGTCATTATAATGATATTGACAATAGGATAAACACTTAATTAATGATATTATTATTTTCACTACTAACTTAGTCTACAATATTGAGGAACCTTATGTTCGGAAATGTATTTTGAAATTTAAATTTGTTTTATTATTATTATTTATTATTACACATGCTATAAGTAATTATAATTAAGTTGTCAGCTTTTAAAAACTGTTCACAAAATCCAATCAAAATAAGTTTTCCAATCGATCACTGAATGTTTACTTTGAAACACATTCAAAAGCTAGTGGTAAAGTTTTCCGCTACGCAGATGCGCCTTGCAGAGGGGCGAGCGGCGTAGAAACATGGTACAGGGTCGGCGTCGCGACGCACACTGTGCCGGTCGCCTCGTAGCTCGTAGGACAGCACCGCAGCGCCGATCTCTTCCCGCTACGAACTACGGCGCCCGGCTGCAAGTACCACACTGTAGCGGGGGGCTCGAGTAGACGTTACTGTACCAGCGTACTTCCTCTACAGTGTACAGGGCTCGCTGCAAGCAAGTTCACGGCTCCGGTGCAGGAGCGGCGGACGGCGGGCGGTGAGCGGCGTGCGGCGGAATGCACTGAGGATGCACTATTATTACAATTCGTAAACAATGCGGCAGTAGCCGATTTTGATTCCAGCTAATTAAAGTAGACCGCTATAATAATTCGCGATGAAATGCACGTGTTACAATATAATAGAGGATTCATGGGAATTTAGCGGAATGTGGATTATGTTTTCAAACTCGACAATGTTATTGCTCTAACATCCCTGCATTCTGCAGTAAAAAAAATGTAAAAATGGGAATAATTTGAAGTATAAATAGTATCCCTGAATAGATTATCTTAATAAATAAGAAGCATTTATTGGTTAAGCTATTAAGATTATGTAAACGCGTTTACTAACGAAACATTACTAAATCGCGCTATATGTAAATGTACGCGTATTGTTATTAGATATTATTACAATGATTTATTTATTTCTTAACCACCCTAATGCATTAATTATTGCTACGTTCTCACTACTTATATGAAATACTTTTACAGCTTGTAATGTTTTATAAACACCAATCACAGTTACCGACTCAAATTTGGATTTTGGAGAAAGCGATCTTGCAATATACTGTGGATTCGTTGAACTCACTATACTTTTTTAACCACTATCTCTACCATTTCTATCCTTTAAATATGGTTGGTTAGTACTAGTAACATTCTCTAACTATACGTAATACTCATCAACAAAATATTCAATGATGAGAACATAATTTAAAAACCACCACTTGAATAATTTGAAACAATGCGTTGTGGATTCGTTCAACTGACTTTACTTTTTTTGCCATTCCGTCACCCAACGATACCCTTAGAAGTAGTTCGTGGGTTTAATTCCCCTGCTAGCTAAGTCCTCCATCGTTGCACAATCAACACTTTGCGCTTATTGTGATGGTAGTAGGAGTTTTTCAAATATTTGTCAGGTTATGCATAACCCGAGAATGTTTATCTTTCTTTAAAAAGAAAAGAAAAAAGAGTTGGTATCTAAAATGTTCTCAGTACAAGTCTCGCGGAGGCGGGGAGGTGCTACGCAGCGGCAGCGGGCTCCACGTATTGTGTGACGAACAGGCCTAATGAATCGTTCGCGTGATTAATATCCATTCATCACCCATCGCTCCGAGAGTCCGGTCGTGTGTGATTATACTTCTCTTATTTTTCCATGTATAATTATTTTCATACGTTTTCCTTGAATTAAAACTCCCCTCAATATTTTATTAACAACAAAAAATTCCAGACCCTTGAATAAAATAATGCCCAGTCATCGTTTTTGAAGGTACAGTTTGGAGTTGCAAGGTTGATTTTACATTCCTACATATTATTAATTAATATTTCCCTAATATGTTACCTAGTCTATAAAAGTCAATATTCTTTGACCCTGATACTTGAAGCTCATTAACAAAATAACAAAAGAAAAATACTATTACGCACCACTGGTTGAATAATTTGAAACAATATTTTCGGATGGCTTATGGGGTGATTTTTTCATTTAAATTTCAAAGATTTGAAAAAAAAATCTTAACTTATCTAATCTTAACATGGTTAACTATTTTCTATTCATTCTTATCTTTCCAATGTATTTTAATCTCAAAGATATGCATACCTACCTATTTGTAATTTCATTCCGAACACCTTTTACCTACCCCTTCCTCGGCTATCCTCCCGCACAACATCTACATATGTCTGTGTCTTATTATATTTTGTTTGATGTCAGTTTTAATATTGTATTAACGATGGAAGGGTGCTTCCGAAACCGGTCGATAATTATATTAAAATGAAATTGATTAAAACAGTGTGTTTAAATTGCGGAAAATTAATCAATTGAGTCCTTCAATAAACATGCCCACGCCACCCAACGAGGTAAAAATATTTTTTTTATTTAAAAGTAATTAATATTACATTGTTTCAATTGAATTATTTTTATCTTAAAAATTAAAGTTAATATTTTGTTGCCTATTTTTTTAATACTTGTTTATGGCATTATCAGGGAACTTTAAAAGTACATAATGATTTATATTTAACTCAACATTAAAATGCTGTGTTAAATATTTCACGTGTGCCCTGAAGATGTCATAAACAAGTGATGAAACCAGCAGATTTTTTTTTTAATAAAAAAATGTTGAAAAATAAAGTGTTTGAAACAAAGTATTATAAATCAATTAGAACTTACTTTTAAGAAGATTATTTAATGAACAATTTTATATTTTAAAGCTTAAAAATTATTTATAAAAATAAAATAAAAACCCTTTATCTATTATTTGCCCTATTGAAACTCCGAATAAGATTGTACGAAGAAATAATACTAGATATTATCATATTTCTACATGCATACTTATCCCACGCTCGAATTGGGCTATTAACAAATAGTACCCGAATACCGGATAGGTAGGAACTATGCCTACGCTATCGAGAATATAAACAGATAAAAGGCGTGTCGATTGGCTTCCTGCCCATTAATCAAGCCTACTTATCTAAACTATTTAAATGTTTATGAATCCATTACAATATAAAAGTGCTCATTTAGATACGATTTACACCGTTGTTCGCACCCCGTTACGGTGACGGAATCAACCCTGATAAAACCTCCCGGGTGACAATTATTATTATGTCGGCCCGGGAAATAATGAACACTATGTAAATAATCCAAATGAAAATGTTACCTTAACACGAGAGCTCTAATTGCCGTTAATGATTACTATTCCCGGCTTTGGGGCCGAGGATTATCGATATGTAGAGATGTAGAGAACGTACACCGCGTTTCACGCTCATACTGAGACACATTGGCCCTGTTGGATCCGAAGCTGCCATGAAACACCTAATTTTTTTTTCAGTTTCAGATTAATTTGGAAAATAGTTGACTATAAACGATAAACTACACTACTTTATGGAAGTGTCTAAGTATTGATTGTGGAATGTGTTTCCAGCTTCAAATGAATTTGGAAAACAGTGGACTGTAAACGATCAACAATACCACTTTATGGAAGTGTCTGATTATTGATTGTGGAAAGATTATGGAATGAAGTAAGAATAGGAAACCATTCACTCACCGATGAAATTGAAGTTCTTGAATTCTTCTTACACAATTTTATCAACGAAATGGATCACAAAAACACCACACTTACATTAGTCTTCTTATTCACAAAACACCACATTTACTTTATATTTTTTTGGAGATCAAAGAACAAACCGACGAACTAGCGAAACGAACGAACAACCACTTTTTTCACATAAAAAAAACTCTTCTGTTCGATATTCAATTGTTTCTAACACGGTGTTGTTGAATACGGGATTCGATACGGCGAAATGGTTGGGTAGGCTGGGGCAGGGACTTGGGTGAAAAACATGAAGGTAAGAACCCAATAAAAATTATCACTTTGAAATCTAACAGCCCCATCAATTCTACAATATGGAATAATAGGCAGGGAAAGTGTGTATAAAACTAACTTACCCCCACTGCAAATATTCCAAAGAAGACTTTCTAAAATAATTCTAAAAAGCCATTAGATTACTCGTGATTTATTCAAAAATTTAAAAATTTTTGATCTGAATAAATAATTATTTTAAAAATGCATTGCTACAAGTCTACAAAGACAAACACAAAATGGAGTCAGTGAGCACCAGACCAAGAACGATAGGCCATATAATAATCCCTAGACTTAATACGACAACGGCACACTATCATTACTCTTACTCGACCACTAAGTGTTTCAACGAAATTCCTAAACACACAAGAGATGAAAATAACTAGGATTTTTTTTAAATATCTTTAAATAAACTTTACGCCAAGCTAATTATAAATGTGTATATTAACATTATATCATTAAAATTTATCTATAAGTAATTTATCTAAGTACGAGATTTTATTCAATTGGGGAGGTGATTCTCACAAACGAGAAATTACAAGCATGACATTATATTAAATTAATTGTATTTATATTTTACCTTCAGTTAATATTTAGTAAAAAAATGTTTATTTTGTACAATTAAAAATTATATTAGCGGGTGATTATGATAATCTAAAACAAACAAACGAAAAAAACAGAGCACTTCTGATAATTTTAAAATCTATATACCTACGCGTTATGTTACTGCTGAAAAATGTAGTTAGAACCGAGCTTTACTTTTACTTAATAAGGTATATACTTGAAGTAACAATATATGGAGAGAGAGCTAATTATTTTTACCCTACCTATACAGATTTGAAATAAATAACTTTCTCCTAGTTTTTACGTCGTATTACATGAGAAAGAAAGAGACAACAAATTTTCCCGAATTATCACACTGCTTTATCCCGCGTCTCCGTTGACTCCGCCCATACGTTATGATACGCGGAATAAATTGAGATAACTCAACGGTTTATTAGGTTACATGTTACGAGTATTTTATTTTTTAAAACAATACTGTGAAAAAGTGGTTGTACGAATAAACAAAAACATTATGTCGACATGTGCTATGAATGGATGTATAAATAGCCCTTGTCCTAGACACGCCCATGTGTCTAGCTGAGTCCGGCAAACCTCATATAAACTGACTACAGCTCTCTCTACAGCTCTCTCTACAGCGCTATCTCTTGTATAGTATTGTTCTGAGGGTATATGTATTGTTAGAGGAAAGTAACCAAATATGGAATACCATCTTGTTTTTGTAGTCTCACAAAATCAATCACAACAATAAAATATTCTTAAGGATGTGCCGTGTATTTACCTTTAACATATGGGTATTCTTATATTTCTAATATTGTAACTATATCCGAAATTGGATTAACATAACAAAAAACTTTAATGGATCCAAATATGGAATAGGTACTCAATTATGGAATAGTATCATAAATATCACTGTTTTGATAAAAAGCAAACAAAATTAATAACTTATTTGCAAAAATCACATATCTAAGTATCATCATCTGCACCAGCACATTCAACGTGTGCCCAGAGTCCACACATTACGAATTTGATTCACATTTCTCCATGAGTGTCTTGCGACAAAAGTTCTTTGCAAAATAAACATTCTGAATCTATGAATTCAGGGCCTGTTTGACCTAGTCGGTTCAGTGCATGTGTCAAATTGAATTCCTTCTTGACCACCAGAATCATCAGAGTCATCATAATCTTTAAGCTGATCTTTATTTAATTATATTTTTTCCTCTCGGAAATTTCTTGCTCTTCCATGTTTGTAATTTTACAAATTTAAAACACAATGTGCTGCCTCTTTTTTAAAAATGACGTAAATATCACAGTCAGACATGTTTACAACGAAAAAGACAATCAACCATTGAAAAATAATGATTGGATATATGATAAACCTCCCAAATTTACGCACCTTCAAAGTTTTTTGTGCAGCGGCAAAACAGGAACGAACTACCAAATCTCTGGCGTTCGCCCGACTAACAAGTTTCGGCGTGTGCAACGCTGCGGTCGAAGTGCGCGATAGCTAATGACAGCATTGCCAGATGTAAGAGTGTTAAATTTTGAGAAATTGCGTTATTCCATATTAGGACCCTATTCCATATTTGGTTACTTTCCTCTAATGTTATTGAAAAAAGTCAGCACGTTTTAAGAAAGTTTTCATGAATTCCTTGTCAACCCAACGCAAAAAAAAGACTTTCATTAAATTTTCAAGAATAACTCCTGAAGTTTGGTAGCACTCAACGACACGGTGTATAACGATTTAAGTATAAAATAATGGACACAGGTGTCCATCAAATTTTATACAATAAATATGCAAAAGACTAAAAATTTCTGGAAAATTTCAATAGTCGTAATATCTTAAAATCAAATAAATTAAAGAAATGGAAAAAAAATGAAAAAGAAGCCTATGTTGGAGCCTGGAAAGATTCCAAAATACTCGGTTCATTTGGTAGAGCACCTAACTAGTTTTTGTATCGATATATTTTCTATTTTTTGACATTTGCTTAAACTTTTTTTTCTCTGCATATGTATTCCATACGCCAGGTGTGGCGAACCCATTTGGGTCCGTGTGCCAAAAATCCTCAAATATTATTTCTCGTTGTGTGGCGTGCTTAAACAGTAAAAAAACAACAAAATAGATTAAATAAAAAAGGTTTTTTTCTCAATTTTATTTACAAGCTTAAAAATTACTATAGAGTTTCATAAAAAGAAGGTCGTAATCAATAAATTTACACATTAGTCATTTTTATCAATGAAATTTTTGCTGTTGTACTTTCGATGACAAATTCTTAATATCTGGTTCATATTTCGTCACTTTTAGTAATACACACGACCAACTGGATTCATCAGTCATTCTCGTTCTTGAATTACATTTAATGAAACTCATTTCTGAAAATAGTGACTCACAAGCATTTGTAGAAGAGAAAATTGATAACATTGCTCTCGCTGGTTTTTTTTTCATTCGCTAAAAATTTCTGAAATGGCGTTCCAAGTTCTCATTATTTCTTCTTCTGCATTTTTATTATTTATGTTCGTTAATCAATCGCTTTCAATTATTTTAAAATCATTTCACAAATCAAAAAAAAATGTTTATATTTCGAACTCGATTGGAATTCAATAGATTGTATTTCAATGTCTTCTTGATTTAGCCACTCTAAATTTTGTTACAAGAATCATAACATCGTTCAGTGACTTAAATCCGTGTTTTACGCATAAAACTTACTGGTGTATAATACAATGAAAGCCCAGAACGGAATGTCGCATATTTTTTCGTTTTATAAACAAAAATTGATAAAAAAAACCATTTTCCTCTCCAGTCAGTGGGCAAAATAAAAAAATGTGGGCGAGCACCATATATGTCGTTACCGATACAACTTTGGAAAGATCCATTTCTCTTTCAGTGAGTGCTTTTACAACTGCATTGCAAATATCTATTCCTTTTGTTGTTGTTGCTAATGATATTAAACTGATCAATTCTTCTTTGATATTATTTCCATTGCAGTATCGAATAAAAATTGCTAAACAAGCTGATCCACTTATATTCAGTAAATAAATATCATCAAGGCAATATATGTCGTTACTGATAATTTGAAATCGTGAACAACTGCATTGATTTTCCTTTTGTTGTTGTTGCTAATGATATTAAACTGATCAATTCTTCTTTGATATTATTTCCATTGCAGTATCGAATTTGCTGATGAGTTACATTTTTGGCCATTTATATGATTCTTTTTTTGGCCATTTATATGATTCTATGGTCATGGCATACCATTTATTCTTTTAATAATTTTTGGCCATGTTTCTTTCAGATATTCTCCATCGCTGAATGGTTTTCCGTGTTTAGCGATTATGTTTGAGGCATCAAACTAGCAGCAGTTATATTTGAACGACCGTCGATAAATTTTATTAGGGATGTTGATTGTACATTTTTATTTTTATTTTCTCGAGCAATAAATTATTTTTGTTTCTCCATACTTTTTTCAAGGAGAGATGTATGTTTTGTCTCAAAATGCCGTTTAACTGACGCAGTTCTGCATACAACTGTCCCAGAACATAAAACACATACTGCTTTTTCGCCTTTGTTAATCATGCCATACTCTTTAGTCCACCAATTTTGAAAGTCTCTGCGGTTCGTTTACGATCCTTTTTTTATTTCCACCACCCATGATAAATAGGATAATTCGAAAATCCAATATAATTTTCATGTGATAACTTCTTTTTCGGAATGTCACAAATAAATTAAATTATGCTTTAATTAAATTACTTTTTATAGTTCACGCGTTAAGCAAAATTTCGATCAAAAACAAAACACAGCTCATTTTATCACATCGTTTTTTGGTAAAAAAAAACATTATTCAAAGATGTGGCGTATTATTGCACATATTAAATATAGTATATGAACATAGTCAATCGAGTTAGAGACCAACGAACTTATCTTCACCTGCGACGGCGATAAACAACAAATTACAATGAACTAACCTCAAATGAAATCAAACGTCAAAGGCAGTGTTGCCAGCATAAAAATTGTTACAAGTTGCCACGATAAAATAATAAACGATTAAATTAAAAATAATTATCGCAAATCAACAGTTTCCTTTAGGACAGAGAAAGTCCTAATGCTCATTTTATGATTAGGTAGTCGATAGAATACTAACCATTGTAACACATCCTCTATCGTTCTCTCGTCACCGGACTTGCGGTGCGGTGTTCGGGCATTATTACTGCATTCTATGTGATTATGGCGCTGATGGATGGCGGATCTTGCCTAACGATTTCATCGAACAATTCGTTATATGTATCCCGTCGGGTATTTATCACATATTATCGCTTTATAATTGGTACCCAATAAAATTTAGCTCCACTCCGAAATATTTTCTATTTTTGGTCCGAAAGAGTTTATGATGTTGTTCTAAAATGGAAATTAATAAATAAATTTCACCTTTAACAGATCCTTAAAATCGGTTAATACTGCCTTTCTCAACTCCCGGGAACGTATAGATTAGAGAATTTATAGATTTGGAAGACGTAATTAAATTTAATAAAATAAATTACTCACAATCATAATTAAATAAGTTTTATAATGCTGTTTTTATTTATTTTTAATCACATCAAGGGCGTTTGAGCTGGCTATAGCTTGACCGATCTGATTTTCTCGGTCGTACCAAAGAATAGGCAATTTAAAAAAAAAATTAACTATTGGATTGTAAGAAAAGAGAAGGGTGTTTTTTATTAGTTTGTGATCTATGTTTATTAAAAAATTGAAAGAAACTTTTATAAAATCCCAGAGCGCAATACCTTGGTAATATTTTAGACACCAAAAATATTCCCTTTCTAACGAATATGTTTCCTCCACCAGGAATTGAATAAGAATCAGTTCGTACAAACAATAATAGAAACGCATGAATGATTATGTTGAATTTTTTACATGACCATCTTCCATCTCTATTATAAGTTCGTACTTTATCACCTATGCGTGATATCCAAGTTTAATGGCCTATTCACTCTGGTTTGCCCATAATCTGTCCGTGGTTTTCTGAAACATCAGCAAAATTAACGAATTAACGTTTCTGAAATGTAGTTTGTATATTATTTAATTTTGCCTGATATTAGAAATATTCGAAAACGTATCTGTTTATCAATGTTCCTTGCCACAGCGGGAAACCAATAAATGTCAACTTCGTCAAATTTAACAACAAACATCACAACAACAAGACCTGGAGGCGTGCACTCAAGCCACTGTGTATAATACAACTTTTTTTTAAATTTATTAGAAATTACTCAATATGATTTTAATAAAACAAATTTTAACTTTGTTCCACTTTTTGTTAGTTTACCGTTATAGTTTCAGCCTTTTTCGGCCATCTTCAGACTGGTACATGTATTACTTAAACTACGGTATTTAAACATTTATGGGGTCAGGGTTAGATAACAATGAGTTAATGTAAATTTTATCGATAAGTATTGCCATGTGATGATTTTATTGTACCATTGAATTTTAGATTTTTTCAATGTACTTTACAATGCTATATAATGTGGGTTGCATTTCATTTTTAGTTGAGGATTTTATAATGAGATTATATATTTTCAAAGGCTGGTGGATACTGATATATATTATTTGTTTATTGTTGAAACAATTTAAAAAAGAGAATAATTACTGTATATAATTATTATAAATAAAATTCCTTATATATTTCACATTTTTTTATAAAAATATAAATAATTTCCTTTTATTTAATGAATATTTATTTTATATAAATTTAGTTTATTTTGTGATAACGTCCACTCCATTAATTACACTGGATAGAACAGTTTTGGTGTATGTAAATGTATTTTTTAAAGAAAGGCAAATATTCTCGGGTTACAAATAATCAGGTAATAATTGAAAAACTCCTACTACCATCATTATAAGCTTAAGATGTTGATTGTGCAATGATGGAGAACTTAGCTAGCAGAGATTACTTCAGAGGTTTTTTCATGTTAATAGGCGGGTATTACAAGACCGCCACCAAAAAGTAAAATTTATTAGGGAAAATGTTTGCGAATAACTCGGACCTCGATGATCATGGTGCTATCCCGCCGTTGGTTCCTCACTGCGGATTCTTTATGAAAAAGCTGAGGATCCGGCATTGGAATGTACTCTACGTTTTACGAGGGCTGCAAGTAAATAAAGCTAGTGGGCCTGAAGGAGTACCTGCACTGATATTGAAATCGCTCCAATTTTGACAAAGCTCTTCAAAATGTCCCTAAAATGTGGATCTTTGCCCTCTGGTGGAAAAAAACGGTCATTCATCATATTCCCAAGAAGGTTACTACCGCCCTATAGCGACACATCCAAGATGATGGAACGTGTGATCAACGACAAACTGCTCACATACCTCGAGGAGAACAAAATAAATTAACGACCGTCAATACGGATTTTGGCGGAACCGGTCCTGCGGTGATCTTCTCGCGTATGTGACGCATGTTTGGGGGCGGTGCTTGGAATGTTTCGGTTAGACCCAAACGGTTACACTGGACATTTCTAAAGCCTTTGACCGGATTTGGCACCGAGGACTACTACCATCAAACAAACCGCCATCTTACGAACTTCCCGCATCCTTGTGTACGTGGATTGCCGATTTGATGGAGAGGTCGATTCAGACGGTTATTATATTCATTCAATTAATGCTGGCGTCACACATGGATCGGCTCTGTCTCCAACTTTGTTTTGTATTGCACATCAACGACCTTTTGTCATTTACACCAATACATTGTTACGTGGATGACAGTACAGTCCATGATGGTTTTTTGTTTGACAAGCCCCCAAAGGGCACAGAAAAAACAACGGCTCGGGGGCCTTTGAAGCAGAGAATGGACGATTACCTCGAGAGAATCTCCTCTTGGGGTAAGAATAATCTCGTCGAATGTAATGTTTCAAAGACCCAATCATGTCTGATTACGACTAAAAGGAATACAAACGACAATTAAGTCTCCTTCAACGGAAGTAATCTTTCCAACAAGCCTTCCATTGAAATGCTTGGTGTAACCTTAAGTGACCAGTTAAGGCATCGGTGCTCCATCGAAGCCAGAGTAAAGTTAGCCTCTCAGAAGTTGGGCGTATTGTACAGGTCCCGCAGATGCTTCAACAGTACACAACTGTTGACCTTGTATAAATCGCAAGTACGCCCCACTGTTGAATTTGTCAATCTCTATCAATTATGGAAGGTATTGCATTGCACTACTCTTGCTTACCTTCTGGAATAAAACTTTATTATTATTATTAAATATGTCAAACCACAAAGTGATTGCTTTCTACGAGAATGTAATTTATTACACCTATAAAAGCAAAACATTAGTTTATTTTGCAAACTCTTGTTATACTCATGTCACTCACTTATCATGAATATTCTAGTAAAATTTAAAAGGTCATTTTACCCTTAAATTATTTTGCATGTTTTTAAAACTTCAAAGAAAATTATATGGCTCACATAAAAGATCTGTGCTGTTTGTACGCAACAATTATTACAAACATAATTATGGCTGCGTTGAGAGCGTAATATTTAGCAATTAAAAGTTATAGAATGTCCTGTTTCCTTAATTTGGGACATAATTAAAAGCCTGCGCGTATTTCGTAGCAGTTATCCATCATCCAATCTTTATGTGAAAATTAGCCATAAAGATTTCGCGTTTACCTTATTCATATCGTATAAGCCACACTTTAAAATTAAAATAAACGCTGATTCGCTTTTATACACCTCGGCGACATTATTCTAAACGAATGACAAAGTTAACGCTGTAACGGTTAAGCTGTAATCGGACGCCACAACAAAAGGCTTACACGGTTGTGTAACTATATATTGCTAATTCCAATGGTATCACAAATTTTCAACTTCGATAAGTACTTCTCGTTCATATAGATGTATTGATTTACAACCTTCAATTGGCTAGATCGGAATAGTCAGGTTAACTGTTCTATCTTTATAGGTGAAAGGTGTAGGTAGCTGGTTTTCAGTGGCATGCAGTACCTTATTTTGATTTTCTCGATTTTCCAGAATAAAATATTTTTGGTTGGAATTTCTGCAGCCAAAATAAACTCATTTATTTCTGTATGCTGTTTTTCTAAAAAGTATTGCAGTTAAAAAAAACTTTACGGCAGTCAAAAGATAAAAAAAAAAACTGGAAAATTGGTAAAATCGGAAAAAAATTCCTGCACACCAATGTTAACTTGGAAGTCGTATATCAACATATAGGTAATTCACCACGGTTTGAAGGTGTGGACGTAATTTGACTTAAAGCCTGGAATTTAATTCTTATAAATGCAAACATTTACTGACATGAATATAGTATTTTAAGATTACATAATCGTTTCAAAAGTACGCTAGTACGTTTTATAATGATTAAAATCAATTATGTTATATAACCAATCCTCTGCGTGAAAAGTGGTGGGTAAATATATATTTTCACAGAGAAGCATAATATCAAAAAACAATTTATTTTAATATTTGAGTACATAACTATCAACCTATTTCTGAATTGAAGATGGGTGATGTTTTTTTTGTATATTTTACAAGATAGATATCGATGTTTGTATACCTATACGAGTATAAGTTGTGAATATCGTGAAGTAAAAATATTATTAACACTGTAGTAGAGTGTAGGTTCGTATTGTTTATTAGATAGAATATGGGCATAATTCTGGTAACAATAATTAGTTTGTTTCTTTTGTCACTGTTAAAAGAAAGCTTTTGACTTGAAATGTTGTGTTAGAAGTATATTATCGGAAAACGGAAATTTTGTATTAAATTAACCGGCTCTTCGGTATCTCATCGTTATCCTTTATGGCGGAAGACAAAAAATAATAACATCAATAAAAACAAGAGCTTTTGAATTGCTTTTTGATTTTTATTGTGTTTGAATTTAGCTTACTCAATTCTAACCACCAAATTGATTTGAAGGAGCTTGAATCAATTCTTTTGCGTTAGATATTGAGTCAAATCTTACAAGAAACAGAGCACCAGGAATATTCTGTCATAAGATGAGCTTTATTATACATGGCTATTAGTGAAATCAATAAACCGTTTCTTTTTAATTATCAAAAACAACAACTCATCGAAACGTCCCTGACGTCATTCATCCCTATTTGCAGCGCTACTACGAAGCAATGTGGATATACTGACAACTATTTTGACGTAGTGTGATTAAAAATCGTGAGGTGCTCTTTACAATTCAAATCGGGCCCGTTCTCAAGAGGCAACAAATAATCAAACTTCAAAAAATATTTATTCTCTCGTGTAAACATTATTAAAAATAATACTTGCATTTAAGGTGAACATTGTTTTTTTTTTTATTATGATGTCTGGAGGTCCTAATTGCAGAATCAAACTTGAAAAAGCGCCCGGACTTACTGGTGGCACCGAGAGAGGAATGCTTTAGCTTGGGGTGATACAATCATAAGTAGGTATCTTAGAGTATATAGAGTGGTACCTATCCAAGGCAGTGCAGTCAGTTTTGGATGATTTTTACCGGACTCGGCGGACCTGGGCGTGGCTAAGACTAAGGCTAGGGTATTTATACATCCATTCATATCGCATATCGACATAATGTTTTTGTTTATTCGGATAACCACTTTTTAACAGTATTGTTCTCAACAAAAATAAAGCATATAACCTAAAACACCGTTTAGTTGTCTCAAGTTTAGTGGCATAATAAAAAATGTGGGCGGAGTCCCGCGGTGACCCAGGAGCCCAAGATCATCGTGACAGTACATAGAAGTGGTGTATTATATTTGTTATCTCTTTCTCTCTCATGGTGTACGACGTAAAATCCCGGAGAAAGTGATTTATCGCAAGTTTGTATAGGTTGGGTAAAAATAATTAGCTCTCTCTGCATATATTGTTACTCCAAGGTAGGTATACTATCGGTCCGGTTCTGCAACGTTGATGGAACCTACGTGTCTTTCATTTGTCAGTCTGTTGGGAATGAGGCCTTCGTTAGTGTCGTAGCAGCGAGGATATCGGAAGTAAAGTTTTCTGTTTTAGACCGGGCTAGTGAGTAGTGACTAGTGAGGCAGCGAGCGCTAACTGCCTCGGGGCATGCGATACGCAAATTAAGATACACCCCGCGATAGCCCGCCCTGGCCGCCATAGCCGCCCTGGCCGCCCTGGTCGCCCGGGCCGCCGAGCACGAAGGCCCTCCCTGCGACCTGCGACCGCTCGCCTCGTCCTAAGGCAAACATCTTGAGGCTATTAAACACGACAGATGTTTTTGTAGGGAATGCAACGTGCCATGAATAGATCTTTTATTTCGATGTGTGATTAATTTTCAAGAAAACAGGTTGATGTCTATTTTAAGACTTCCATAAGTGTGGAAGATTTGATACGTGTAAAGTGTACAGATTCCAGCGCACCTCTAATGATGTTGATGATCTCTAATAGAT
Source organism: Drusus annulatus (assembly GCA_022651775.1). Lineage (NCBI taxonomy): Eukaryota > Metazoa > Arthropoda > Insecta > Trichoptera > Limnephilidae > Drusus > Drusus annulatus. The sequence continues at coordinate 227,461 of JAGWCC010000311.1, read as the reverse complement.
GTGTAATTCAGTATTTTGTGTATTCGCGGGCAGATTACATCGATGCCTGTTCACAAAATATCAAATCTGATATCCCCACGGAGACAGGCGTGCGAGAGGTAAGCAAGGGATGTATTCACCTTTGGGGAAGTGGAGGGTAAACTTGTACTTTTCGGCAGAGTCCCAATCGGTGTTATCATTATTTGTTTCCAGACATTTGTCTTGTTCAGCTCTCCAACGTATTATATTATGCATCGATCAAATTGCTCTGGCGGGTTGTCGAAATATTCCCCGAATTTCGAATAGGGCGCAATATTCAACCGCCTGAAATTTTTTTTTTTTTAATAAACCATAATAACGCAATGTCTTGAAATTATTTATCAAGATTGTTTTATTCTTAACAAATCACGTATGCAGCAGATATTTAGCCTTTTTTATGGGACACCTCACAAGAGCTTCGCTGTCTGTACTCTGTAAAGCCTGGGGAACTATTTCGCCAGCCACTTGAAAGAGGTTGTGAGGGAAGGGACCTTGGAAAGAGATTCGTTGATGTTAATCTTAGAAACGACTCGTCCTCATGCTGCCGACTACAACTGTAAATAGGCGGCCAATGCCTCAAAATTACTTAACGATTTCATCTGGCCCCAGCTGAGGAATAAAAATAATTTTACACCGCATTGTTTACTTTAACTATAATTTCTTGAAAAATCACATTGACATTGGCAAGAACGGAACATTTATTTTATTTTCAAACCTGCATTCTAGAATATTACAATCTTAGATTTTTCCTGCGGTAATATTCGTTTAAGCATTAAGTATATAATTCATGTAATTTACTTTTATAAACATCAATCCGATAATGCATGATGAACACAATATAACATACCTACCAAACTGATTTTTTTATAATATTATTATCGTGTATAACATAAGCCAAATTAAAAAAAAAATAAAAATTAACGAAATTTACCTTAAACGTTTTGAAAATAAATAAAATATCATGTCCGAAAATACTAAACTTTACTTTTCCGGTTTTCAAATTTCAAATCAAGTTAAGCCCTATTCTATTTATGGATAAAAAGGTAAAATCAGGACTATTTTCTGGTCAAAGACAGTCACAAAACTGTCGCTATTGTGGTTGTTGAAATAATAACAATGACGACCTTTTTATTGTCTGTCACTAGGTAGAAACATACGATCTGCAGGTTTTGTGCTCGTACCAAAATGGGAATCAAATTACTATGGACAACATATAAATATCTCAACCATAACAGTAAGTATTGCTACATTTATTTCCAAATAAAATGTCGTGGTTCGAAACGATTTTATGGTTTGACTGGCCTCCGAACCATGCGTCTCAGTCGAGTAATTCTGTTTTTTCCGCTTCGGATAAAGTTCAAAAATGATTCCAGGGCAGTTGTAGACTTGGGGCACTTCTTAATGGGAGTGCAAATGTTCCTATGGTCTCTGGCGTATCCCTTCTCGCAGAAGCATTTCTTCACACACTGGAAGGAGAATCTCTTGCAAGGCTGCCCCAGGGTGCTGCACTTGGTGTCACACGGAGAGTCACACCTGTACTCCTCGTGGAACCCCTGGCAATAATCTAAAAATAAAATTAAAAAGTCAGATATATATTATGTGTCCAAATATGATGAACTAAATATAATTAAAAGAAATGAAAAAATAACTTTGTATAAGACCACGGATATAAATTTTATGACCGACCGGTTTTGCTTAGTCTAAGTATCATGATATATGGAGTAGCATATCACACTCTACACACAACCAGATCCAGTGCATTCAGAACTATTGCATTAAAATCATTTTTAATACTAGACTCAGAACAAATCTCAAAAGATTACACTCTGAAAAAGAAATACCTACCTTGTTCGAACATACACACAGGCTGACCGAGCGATTTTACAGTTCACTCAAACACAACAAAAATCCACTTATCAAATCAATCGGTCAATACGATTCACTTTGCGACTTTACATTTCGATACAAACACAGGATGCCTAAACACATTTTGTTAGATTTAAATTCAGTTTGGCATATTCCAGACATGGACGAGTATACGTAATAGGTACTTTCCTTTTCTAATTCCAAGATACCGATAGGTATTTCCCATTACCTATCCACTCCTCTCCTATAAATATGTATATGTATGTCTATTAATATTTTCCCATAATTATTTATTTACATAAAAACAGATACACACCCCACCTCACAATGCAGGGCGTCACATATGACGTCACTGAAGGCCATAATGCCTTCATGTTGGACATATGGCCGCTTCCATCTGTAAAAAGTTTTCTATGGTTTTCCCTATTACCATGGCGAATGCGGTGGAATTCCTAAACATAGCCCATAGCCGAGCACCTTCCCAATCGCCACTCAACACAAACAGACTTATGTATATATGCCATAGTGATGTGTTGTGAAGGAGAGGACGCCCTGATGAGCCGGTAATATCATGCAATTTTTGTAGGGTTTTTAGAAACATATTTTCCCTACGTAAACTCGTGAATTTAAATTCAATAGTCACATAAAAGCATTTTTCCACCCACATGAGGTAACAAAGTAAGGCGCATAGCGCCGTTCTATTGGTATAAGGAACAAGAATTAGAGTCATTAACTTTAAATGATTCATCACTTAATGATAAATAAGAATCTAGAAAATCAAGAAAAAAAAATGAACATCATCAGAGTACAAAATTAAACTAAACAAAAAATACAAAGTGTGCGGTTATATATACATACAGACGGAAAACAAAATATAAAAAAAAATAACAGAACAATGAGAAAACAACAGAATAACATTTAAATTATAACAAAGGAACAGAGAGAAAGAGACAGATAATATGAATTGAAAGAGAAAAAACGTCAACTAAGAAGGTGAGTAAAGAATAGTGATAAATTTTATGAGTTTACGGAAAATATACCTAATATTTGATTACTGGATAAATTTACCTGATTATTAAGAACATGACTATTAATTTTAATGGCTTTCTTTATTCTGTTATTTTATTTTATATTATTTCTTAGACAAAGTTATTATTTCATTCCTTTAAATATTTCAAACCACAAAGTGATTGCTTTCTACGAAAATATAAATATAATATGTTTAGACAAAGCTTGTGGACCCAAGAAATGTACATGCAACTCTTGGTAAGGTGACTGCCACCTATTGCTGGTCTTGAAATAATAATCTGAAGAAAATTTCAATCCACAACCTTAAAATTATTTTTATTGTTTTAATAATCGCCAATCACACTCCAGCAATGAATGTTAATTTGGAAGTCAGTACAGTTTTGAAAACTTCACTTGAAATAGTACTAGCGATGTTCAGTGATCATATCTGAATAACCTGGAACTTCTCAACCTTCATCTTTCCCATCTACTTGAGTCTCACAACATACTCCAAATTAAGGATGTCATGGTTCCACTGGCTCTAGACCAATATGCATTAATCACGTTTAAAAAAGTATTATAATAATATTGATTGCTTTCATACCTTCTGGTAAACCCAAGTTTGAGCAGTATTTTGGCATTATACAAAGCCCATCGTCACCTCGTACCAATCCTTCTTTGCAAACGCAGCCAGCCTTGCATTCCTGAGAGCAGTTCAAGTCGTCTCCATAGTTCTGGCATGTTAGTTCACAGGCTGCCTTGCAGTAATGGAAGTCTTCTAATGATGTGTCACATTTCTGTGGATCTAGTAATATATAACAAAAATAAACACATAAGTATAAAATTAAATTTATAATTTGCATTTAAAAAGTTTTAAATATTTATTGTAAATATGTTATCAAAATTGGAATTAACTTTAAAGCATTAATGCTTATTTATTATTAAATATTTAAATATGTTATCGTTTACAAAAAGTGCTATTAAAAAGGCTAATATTCAAAGCAATCTAATATTTAATAATTTCTACCATACCAAAATGTTTTCACCATACAAAATGTGTAAGCATTGTCTGTTCTCCATTTTCCGAGAACGAATCATTTAAAAATATTAAAAACTCATTATTTGCGTCATGCATAGATGATCGTTTTGCTGTCCAGAGTTTCAAAAACATTTTGGTTAAATATTCCCTTTCAAAATATATTTTACTTTGCACCCCACCCCATTCCCGGAACTATTTTAAAGACCAAATGACTCCCTCTCTCAGACCTAGTGTGATTCTATGTGTTTTAATTATTACTACACAAATATTTAAACGGCTAACTCCTCCATATTGTCTTTGTACAAAAGGATATAATAATAATATCATGAGCCTTCCTCCACCTATTCCTAGGACTAAAGAGATGTTAATAATATGCGACATCTTACCTTCAAGCATCTTTTTACAGAACTTCGGCGGTATGCAACTTCCTTCTTCGTTTCTTACTAATCCATCATTGCAAACGCAGGCAGGCTTACAGGGATCTGGGCAAAACATCTCCTTGCCATAATTTTCACAAGTAGTTTGGCAATTTCCACATTCGTCGTAGGTCTCCAGGTCAGGTGTTTTGCAGATTGTAGTATCTTCAAAAACAACATTGAACAATCATTATTGTTTTATTAATATTCCAGTTCAATTTCATTTTCTTATTTTTTACAACATTACACAAGAGGCCTGTTCCCCGGAGGCATTGGTGTGAGATCAAGAGATAGGAAAGAGTAAATTTAAATAGAATGAGAAAGGGGATGATTACAAATAATGTGCAAACATCATTTTTAAAATGCGTATGTGTGCTCTGTAATTTCTAAATTATTTTTGATTGAGTATTCCCAGGTTTTGAAACAGACTCAAAGTTCTCACCGCTCTGAATGATATAGCTAACAAATAATAATAATAACTGATGTTCGAGGGATAAAAAGATTCAGCCGGACCAACTATTTTCAGATGTAGTTAGTATAAGTAAACAATTATACAACCAACATTTATTTTATTCAGCAGTGCATAAAGTGAAGGTACCTATCTAAGAAGAAATATAGCGAAGCAAAGTATTCTCAACTTTCTTGTTAACAAAAATTATATCAAATCAAGCTACAAATCGATTGTGTATTATTTTAATTTACCTTCTGGGAAACAGTCCTCAGGCAGAACACATTGCTTTTCATCGTTTCTGTAAAATCCCTTAAGGCAAAAGCACCCCTTAACGCACACATCTTCTTTACGACAAACCGATTTTTCAATTAAATCGTAGCATGACGGTGGACATGGTGGCCCACAAATTCTATATTGCTCATGCTTTCCTAGACATTTAACCTCCTTTTCACAACCTGAAAAAACAGAAACCATTAAATAAATTATTATAATATCACTAGAATTATTAACCAATTATTTTAAGTGAAAACTTACACACATATTGTAAAACTATACTTAAAATGAAGAGTTGAAAACTAACTGATATCACTTTGACAGCCATTTTTAATCAGGCAAATATTGGACTGAATATACCTATTCTCTTACAGTCACTCAGACTCTACCTCTCAACATAGATCCTAAAGGCTGGTAACAGCTGTGTACATAGCCACACATTTATTTTTATGATGATGTATGGATTGAAAAGCAGAAAGAATAAATAGTATGTTTTATGTAGTCTCAAACAAGAGTCAAGAAGTAAATTAAGTAAAGAAATAAATTTTCAGATTTTCATGGTCAAATGAATATCTGAAATACCTACTCTATTGTGTCGATAGGAACTTAGTATTCTTGGTACAAATTCCTTTAATAATGAACAATCTTAGGTCCTTAAGTGGTTCTTAGATGCCACAACATAAAATTGAAACCTTGTATCATTAATGTTCCTGAACTTGTGACACATCATCCTGCCAGTGGGGCTTTGAATAGTTCAAACAACTAACACTATTTAACTGGACTTGCGGGAGAGGTTTAGTTGTTAGTTAGTTCACGGTCTAGTTTATAGCCCGGTGGTTCTCCATCATAGCACAAAATATAATAACAGCGTAATTAATGGAAGTAAAAAGAATTTAAATATTGCAAAGTTATCCATCACTCTAGAATTATTTATACATATATTTAACCCATTAATAATTTATTTTTTTAAATTAAAGTTTAAATTTACAGATATGCTTCTGTGGTGTCCTTGGAGACTAATTATTAGAATAACAGAACTAAAATGAACCACTTAGTTCCTCGAACAGGGTGCACGAGGGGGCCTAGTGACCACCTTCTTTTTAAGCTTCGAGCAGCCTTGCCGAACAAAAGACATCATCAGGTCAAAGTGTTGTGTCAACTTCCTGTAATATCACAGAGGAACATATCAGAGTACAGGTCGGTAGCTGAGTGGAGAACGCGTCGGATTCCCACCCGGGCGTCGTGCGTTCAATTCCTCTGCTGGCTAAGTCCTCCATCATTGCAGAAGCAACATCTTCCGCTTTTTATAATGGCAGTAGGAGTTTTTCAAATATTGTCAGGTTATTCGTAACCCGGGAATGTTTGTCTTACTTTAAAAAAAAAAAATTTCCATGATGAAGGAAGTTGCCACAACAGATACATTTATGTATATATGTTTTTAATGTTAGCATCTATTTCACTGTTAGTTACAAGCTATAAGTCCTTATTGTAAGTCACTGGTTGAAATTATTAGGTGTAAGCCATTAGTAATAAATCTTAACTGTAAGTTATTAGTTATAAGCTTAAGTAATAAATTATAGGTTAGATAAATTAATTTGTAAAGCGCCCTTGAGGTGATTTTCCCACAAAAACGGCGCTATAAAAGTTATCCATTTATTATTATTATTATACTAGTTGTTACCTGTGAAAATCACAGAATGTAGCATGACTAACTTGCCAAGATGAAAACTGATAAATTTTGTTTCTGCAGAACCAAAAAATATTATTTGAGTTAATAAAAATAATATATCGTCGCTGGAAAGGCAAAAGGGCCAAAAATGAGTTAAACATGCAGTTTTGATCAGTTCTTTTTTCTGCATCGAAAGCTCTGACTCTTGTTTGATTCTGAAGACTTTTATGGCCCTTGAGCCATCTAAAATATATTTACCATTTAGGAGAAAGCTTGCCTCAAGCGATACAAGTTTGGGACTTTTTTTAGCTTTTTGTCGCTTCAGGTAACTAATATAATATATATAAATTATTTTTAACCCAGAGACTTGCTCGATGTTCTTCATGAAATGAACTATTTTGAGACCAGCATCTTATCAAGAAGTAGATGTTTCCTGGTCCGGGCCATGTGTTAACAATAACTGTTTGGTATTTCATAGTTTGAAAGCAGGCAGCCAACATAATATCTTATGAACCTAAACCATAACAGTTATGGAAATAAATCACTGTAGGTTCTTAGACCTACCTACTCAGCCCTGCTTATAAAAACAGTCTACGTTTTTAACAGTCTTAACATAAAAATCAAAATTACCAAATCTTAACTACAAAACAGCAATAAGTTAGCAGCAGTCGTCCTTGAAATTAAAAAAAGTAAATCCACGTTGCACATTTTCAAGCGAAAGAGAACCAATATTTTATATTCTTAATACCTCCTACAATTTTTAGTGAAAAAAATTCCATACATTTGGTACATTATTAAATAACTAGATGGCACTGCAGCTGCTGTATTATAATTGCAGATCAGCTTTATAATTCGTGATTGTTATTCTTTCAACTCAATTCAAAATCAATACACTGATCACGATAACAATAAATTTAAAATGATTATTATAGAATATACAAGTAACACTTGAATCAACAAAAAGTTTATTTGCTTTTAACATACCTACGTGCCATATTCTTTGTTTTATGTCTTCTGCATCACAGTATTTTTTAAAGATTTAGCATACTTACATGGGTTACAATCATAAAAAGGTTTAACAAAGAGCTTGTGTATTTGTGTATGTTGCATATATGTTTATTGATTCATAGCAAAAAAGATGTATACAAAAGAATGAAATATTATTTTTCAAATAGAGTTTTTTCCTGACAGGTAAAAGAGAATGGTTAAAATAATAATTGATTTATCAAAAAAAATTATGTGGTGACTGACTAAAACTGACAGTTTGGTCGCTAAGAAATTTGAACCAAATTATTTCTTAGGGCAACTGCTGACAGCAATACACTCATCCTTCGCGTTCCTGGCATATCCTGATTTGCAGAAGCACTGTTCTGTAGCATTCACTTTGGCCACTGGCTTCACTGTGAGGGAGTCACATTTCAAGTCTGGCAATACCCTGGAGTCGTATATTTGATTTGTACCATTGCAACCACCTAACACAAATAGAAAAAACATATTATTTGACAAATTATCAACTTGATTAATAAATAATATTTTTTAAATGTAATGAGCAGGAAACGACCTAGAGGCAGGCCACGGAAAAGGTGAACTTGCTGACTGCATGGAAGAGGATTGGAGTAGAACTGGAGATGAATGGCTAGGGACCGAAGCCGGTGAAAAGCCTTTGTGGAGGTGACCAAACCTCACCCCAAGACGAAGCGACGTGATGTTAATGAATGAAAAGGGAAGCTGATTATTTTTCTAGCTTCTCTTAATGAAAATATTGGGTATCGAGACTAACAATGGCTTCTTGCTACCAGATTTAATAACAACATCCAATAGAAGACCAATGAGAGAAGGGTATACTGTCAGTATCTCCCCGGTAAAAAGGACCACCATTCAAAATTAAAACATTGCTTGAAATGGCTTTAGCCATGTTTAGTGAATCTGAATAGGTAGGTACTTTCCAACCTTCCTCTTCCCATATTCTTCCCTTTCCCACTCCCTTCAGCCTCACAGTATACCCCAATTGGCGATGCCATAGCCCAACTTACTGAGGGGAGTTGGGATTTTCCTCTCCATGGTTATTTTTATGGAATGTTAGTGCTCCATATCCAGAACTCTGCCTGTGTCACCCAACCATATGAGATGAAGGATAAAACTGAATAGCTATATTGACACAAACATTTTACAAATATGTATTTCCTCAAGTAGAAACTATAAAAAGTTATTATTTCTGAACATACAAATTTCAGAGAATTTCTAAGAAATTCTGTACTACACTTTTTAGTTCTCGATCATAACCTTTATTGACAAGCTTACTTGTAAATACGTGCCTAGTCTTGAAATATATATAAATATGGTTGGGTGATACAAGCAGTAGATTCTGATTCCAGAACAGTACACCTTCACTTCGATTTTGAATTAGTGGCATTATTAACTAGTCGCTTATTACAAACTCAAAGCGTGTGCGCACGTCAATAACCTATAGTTCATAATGCAGTGACCAAAAGTGACAAACACCCAATATGCATAAACTATAATAGAGTCGCCTCACTTCCATGTAATGTACTAATTTTAAAGTAAAATATAACAACACTTTCCCAATGCGTGTTGTTACTAATGCTGCCAGAGAGGGACTTGGAACTTTTTTTTTTAAAGTCACATGATACAAGCTTAAAGCTTTGCTAAAAGGTTTTTTTTAAATCAATTCACTCTGTTAATAATATGATTTCCAAGAAGTATAGATGAAATTAACTTACGTGGGCATCTGTCCAATGGAACGCATTGTCCTTGAGAATCTCGGTAGTAATCGAATCTGCAGTTACACTTTCCTGGAGGGGGAGGGTTACATTTTACCCTTTCCACGCAAGTATTTTCACAGGTTTCTCCGGGTAAAGGAAGTGCCTCCAAATTTGATGCCAGTGTGCAGGTTCCAACTGAGGAGTATAACTCATTTTAATATTTTGTTGTTCTTATGTCATTTGAGAATGTGAAGTTTTAATGCATAAACTGTTGAAAGTGCATCTGTTAAGACCTGCCGTCTTAAACATCGATAAAAAATGTATGAATTTTGTATGTTTTCACAGAAAATATTTTAATTTTATTTTTTAAAACTCAATTTTTCATACCTGCAGGACACCTGCTAGGAGGCATGCAAACGTTGCGGGAATCCCTGACATTCCCAGGGAGGCAGAAGCATCCGGGTTGACACGGATAGGTACACCAGACAGAGGCATTCCAATTATTACAAGTCCATTGGCAAGCAGTTCCACACAGAACATATGTTTCATTCACCCCTGTACATTTGATGGGTATAGTCTTTACTACTACCTCAGGTGCTGAAATCAACAATACAAATGCTCATCTTATTTCATTGCATAAGATGGAAAACTCAATTAGCATTTTCAGCAGCACAAATAATTTTACAAAAAATGTGAATACAAGATCTCATAATTTCTTTTAAACGTAATTGAAATAGTCCAGTGCTTTTGGTACTGAATAATTTTGAGTTAATTCATTTATATATAATGTATTAAGCAATATGCATTTAACATTATTAATGCATGATAAAATTTGTATACAGATTGCTAAACAGACATTAATTTGTAAATTGTTTCATGTAGCGTTTTACAAATTGGTAGAAAGAGCCAGGGTGGGCCCTGAAACGAATGGCTCCTGGCGCAGTTAAAAATTTTGGCACCCCTTCTCAAAACTTAAAGTCGAATCGAAGCACGAGAAAGCGACAGCACTATAAATTCATATAGTGCTGTATCATTCTTTTATTAAAATAATTTTCCACTTTTTTCTCATTTTGCACTACTATTTTCTGAATAATGTTGCGCTGATAATATGGATTTTATTATTTAATATTATGTATGAACGCTAATTAGGCAGTATCAGCGCTTTGGCAATCCGTCACCTGAAGCATACTGCTCCAGTTGCGCTTGAATAAAACTATCTGTAAATTCTATAAATAAATGTATCGATTTACTTACGATCGGGTACACATTCATTTGGTCTAATACAGGCACCATCATTATTTCTGACCCATCCTTTTTTGCAGAAACATCCTTCAATGCAGGCGGTTACACTGCATGTGAGGGGGGTTCTAGCGTTGCATATGTCTGGGCATGCTGTGCCGCATTTGCTATATTCTTCATTTGTTCCACATTCTGTCAAAACATAATATTTAAGAAGAACCTTCAACACAATAAGCATCTATTCTAAAGTCTGAAAGCTTTCAGGTTTGAAATATTAATTTCAATAGCTCAAGTCATGCAAATACACTAAATCCACATGTAAGGTTCCTAGATTAAGGAGTTTGTTTTTTACCAATCCCTTGAAACACCTTATTAGAGAGTTTCACATTGCATGCAATGCATTGTAAAGTATCTCTCTGAAAAGTCAAGTACTTGATAGTAAATGGCTAACAACACACAAGGATTTACTTTTTTTCCCCAAAATTAGAATTCTCTTAATATTCATGTTAAAGTAAATCACTTACTTATTGGAGCTCCAGCTTGTGAGTGGGAGACATCTAAAAATAAAAATAAAATCTTATTTTCAAGTAGTGCAACAATTTCCATCCCCAAATCCCCTAAGAAAGCAATTTTTTTACTGAAATAAAGCCTCTTCACACTCTTTTCACTTCAAAAATAGATCCACATATAAACTAAAACTACTCCCCCTGGGGAGGCCCCTGTCTCAAGACAAGGGGCCAACAAAATGTCTAGTTGGACAGACACCTTGCACTGTAAATTCGCTCCCAGAACTTATAATGATGCCACGTGTCATGAGAACATTCAGTTAAGTAACATTGAACGGTCTTCCTTATCAAAAAAACTGTTTTCCTTTTCCATTACTAAAACACGCCAACAAATCACAGTCAAAAATCTTAAAATATTACTTACAGAATTTAATAGAAAATATAAAAAGAGCACATATAATATTGAAGCTCATGCGAGTCTCCATCTTGCAGGTACTACGAGCTAAATTATTTTGCGGCTTCTATAAATAATGTTTTGCACTATTTATTTACTGTGTTTATTTTTCAACGTCTGTTATTGAGGTGCAGAAATTATAAACATTTTAGTACAAGTTGTTTTGTAGTCGCGTTTTATGATTGATAATACCTTTTTACAAAATATTTTATCCCATGAATCTATTGTTTTTATTTATTTCTTTGTGATTAACATTATAAATATGCATATTTGTGAAAATTTATATATGTCTACAAAAATACCCACTTATTCAGTAAACATGTTAAATTTTGTATACCATCGATGTTAAATACAATTTGATATTTCAGATCAAAATCTAATTGTTATTATATGAACACTCTAGAGACAAAAATCAAATAAATGATTAATGAATACATATTTACAGCTGCGCCTTTAATATAAATACTTTGAATGTAGTGCCTTCAACAAGCACATCTGAAAGAATTATACTAACGCAGGCTTAATGTTAACTTATTCAGACTAGACACACATATAATAAATACCAACATAATTATTTATTGATTTATTTAAGTGCCTCAAAATTTTTGATTTATCTCTAGCTGTTTGCAATAATTCAAGCAGGTCTATACATTATTATTTTTCCAAGACTATCAATAAAGGTGTGCACTCTTTGTGCTCACAGTTGGCTCTGGTATTGTTCTTATTAATCTTAAATATTTGTGTAGCATTGGCGATTTAAAAAAAAATAATAAATAGTACTGGCAATACAAAATAACATGATTTCACAAAAACAACCTAAATAATTTGATAGTACCATTTTTTTAATTTATTCCACTATTTCAAAAATAGTGGAATAAAGTTAAAAATGGTATGACTAAATTTTTATATTAAAATAGGAGTTCCACCACGAATTAACAGTTTTAAAATTAAAAATAACATGGCTTTCAAGAATTTGTTGATTCTTTAAATAAAAAAAGTAGTATTTTCTATTCCAATAAAATATGTTGACTTGAATACTAATAAGTATTTAATGTTCCAATCATTAAACTATATAGTAAACATATTACATCAGATAAAGTAAGATACCAAATTATTCACCATGGTACTCATAATTATTTTGTATGAAGTTGCATCTCTTGCTTCATATTATGACCTAATTGAAATACTTTTATTCAGAGCCGGCTCGTGACTTTTTAGAATGCTAGAGTGCCAAGATTGAAAAATACGACGTTATTGATGTTGTTGTAGCCGAAAATGAATTTTATTTTTTTGAAAAAAATAAAAATTGTAAGAAGTTTTTCAGGATTTTTCAGTTTTGGTGTCCATTGCACGGTTTTCTGAAAAATCTTCATACAAAAAATTAGAATTTTGAAAAAAAAAAATACATTTTAGGCCATAACAACATCAATAACGTCATATTTTTCAATCTTAGCACTCTAGCATACTAAAAAGTCACGAGCCAGCTTTGCTTTTATTACAAGGTATAATCTAATTGAAATTTCGTTTTTTTTAACTTCGCCATACCAAATTTTAGTTGAGTGTTCAATGCAATCAACCTCCCAACTGTATTATTTTTACTGTGCATACTTATTTTTCTCCGTACATTATACAAGGTTTTTTTTATTTATGGGAATGGGAAATATCAACTTAGTGGAAAAGAAAAAAAATGTTAGTTGAAACAAATAAATAATTTTAGAACTACCGATCGTGATTGGAAAAGATCTGGAATGAAAAATAAACAATACTTACCTGTCCACACAAAACTTTTTAGATAATGACAATACCAATTCAGTGGTTAGACACTAATGGATTTTCTACGGAAACACGTCTTCGTGTTTATTTCATTTTTTCAATCATACAAATGCAAAGAATTTTAAACTAAGACATCAAAGCTCTTTTCAAATAAATCCCATCATTCGTTTAAATAAATGAAGAAGCCACGTGATTCTAAATCAATAATTTCTAACGATTTGTTAATAAAAAAAGGTTTGTAAATACAAAAGTGTAATTGTACTAGAGATGGTCGATATCAGAATTGGGTGTACCTGCGGTTCCAGTTACCGGTGACCGGCGAGGAACCGGTTATTTATCCATTTGGAACCGGTTCCTGGTGCCAGAAAAGTTCCTCGAAGAAGATTTTTATTGAAGAATTTAAAACGAAAAGACCAAAACCGAAAACTTGTTGTGCCCAAAAGAGGAACAGGTTCCTCGGACAAAGGATATCGATTTTTTATTTGCGAAAAATAACCGGTTTCCCGGAGAAATAATATCAACGGTTCCAGTGACCGGCTTGGAACCGGTTACTTTTAACCGGGACAGGAATATTGAGCATCTCTAAATTGTACGCATGCGTGAATTTACGTAATGTTTTTAGTCTGACAGACCGATAAAATTTGACATAATACCAAATTTCGTATTATTTAAGGTAACCGGCCGGCGAATAAGATATTGTTCAAAATGTTTGCTTTCCGAGGATCGTCTATAAATATTTTGTAAGTCAAAATGTAACTCACTTCATGTTAAGTTCTTAATTTATCCTTAAATTATTAACAGTCAACAATAATATAACAATGTTGCATTTTCAAGTAAATCGTAAGATGCCTATAAGTATACCAACTTATCTTATAATTGAGTTAATCTTTTAATAATTTAGAGTCTTAACAAATAAAGCGGAATTTTTGTGTCAGATCTCGTATATTATATAATAATTTGATAAATGTAATCATGTACCTGTGGGCTCAATCGCTTGAAACAAATACTCATACTATCCATTTATCAGTAACAGAGGTCAACAATAGTGTTAATTATGTTTCATTTTTAGAACACTTTAATTTTCTAGTGTTTTAGTATTCCAAGTGAAATAAGTGAAGGTTCTTATTAACTTCATGTATATCTTTCTAGGTCAGCTAATCATTAAAAATATACAGATTAGCGTTCCCTGCACAAAATTGTTCAGCTTTGCGGAAAACTTAAGCTGGTTTGTAGTTATGACTGGACTATACAATGTGGACTGTTTTTGAAATGTAGTCAAACAAGCAGGCTGTGTTGCCCATGAAACTTTTTAGATTTATATTATCTAGATTCTTAAATCATTATGATAGCTGCCTGCTTAGTGACATTGAAGCTCCAATCAGTTTTGTGTAACACTAATTTTGTTGCATCGTCTGGGCTTGGTAGACGTGAACCTTGTACCTTAGAAGCAATTATAATCTCTTTGTCTTACTTTTAAAACCAACTAAATCTGTTTTCAAAGATTTCAAACCACAACAATTCAATAGAGAAATTGTAACATAAGAATAAAAAATAGAGGTACATAATATTTTGATGAATTACATACATATTTGGAATAATATTTTTTTCTAGTTTGACTTTAGCTTGTAATAGTTGTGGGGTGTTTTAATTATTTCTTGAAATGTTAGTGTTCTGGTTTTTTAGAAGTAAGCTGATGATATCTAGCATTCAAAAGAAGAAGCTGACAAATCATCCTTTCTCTCCTGAAATTTCAATTCATAATTTTCCGACAAAATCATTTTAACCTGGTTTTAATAAGGATGTACCTCAACATACAAGTTTCTTTAGTATCTTTGTCTTTTGGTATTTCAGAAGGAAATCCCTTTATAATGTGTCTTCAAAGCAGAAGCACACCCTCCCTGACCTCCCGTATGAGTACAAAGCGTTGGAGCCAGTCATTTCTGGGGACATAATGGCCCTGCATCACGGCAAACATCATGCCACTTATGTTGCCAATCTTAATGCTGCTGACGATAAACTTGCCGCTGCCCAATCCAAAGGTTATCCATCCATAATAATAATACTTGGTCAACTTTATAAAAAGTTCTTATTGTAATTCCATTTTATGGAAATCGGTTTAGGTTGACAGTTTTCATTTTTGATTCTTGATAAACATATATGTTGTCTTAATTGTTGCAAATAGTTTATTGTTGGTGCTTTGTCCAATATTCATATCTACTTACGTATATTTATAGCTGATGGTATTGTAGAAAGGCCTATAGATTTTAAATGTTACAGGTGATGTATCTACAATAATCTCTCTGGCTCCTGCTCTCCGTTTTAATGGAGGTGGTCATATCAATCACACTATCTTCTGGCAAAACCTTTCTCCCAATGGAGGAGCTCCATCAAAAGAACTTCTTGCAGCTATTGAAAGGTATGTAGATCACTCTTAATATTAAAACCTGAAAACAGATAAAAAAATTATAAAACCAACCCCCCAAGAAATCATGGATGACTGAAGATGTGTTGAACCTAATTATTAAAAGATGATATACAAGAAAAAGGATAGAAAGCACTTAATGATTAGAATGTACATGTAGAGATGTACAAAGATGCAACCGAAAATATATAAGACAATATCTCTTCCAAAGGTGAAAATTCAAGTTAAACAGTGGTCAATCGAAGACAGGCAAGGAATACCCATAATGGAGATACACACAACCGTGAAAAGAGTACAGTGCAGACGGGTATAGGCATGAGGAACATAGCTCCTACAATATTTGTTCCAAATGAATACAAGTTTATCATGACTATAGAAATTGATTGTGCCATAAAACTATTGAAATATGAAAAATCTCTGGGCAATGGTGACATTCTTGCTAAATTGATACTGAACTGTGAAATAAAGGTACAATTATTCTTTGTAATATCTGCAATGGAGTAGAAGATCTGATGGGATGAATTCACTTTTATTTTAGAATTTTAAATAATATTATTGTGTGATTAAAACATTATTTCTTTCAGAGATTTCGGATCACTAGAGAAAATGAAAGACACACTAGCTAACCAGTCCATTGCAGTTCAGGGCTCAGGGTGGGGCTGGTTGGGCCTGAACAAAGAATCCAAGAAACTCCAAATTGCCACCTGCAGCAACCAGGATCCTCTGGAAGGAACTACCGGTAAGTAAATCTACAAAATCTAATAATTAATATTAAAAAAAGCAGAACCTGTCTCTAAGAGAGTAATGGCTGATTCACACCAACGTCCGGTTCCGCTCAGTGCCGATATTGTTCCGCAAGAAAACTTATTGATATGGTATGAATATAAATCAAGGAGTATGTGCCAAGACAAATTTGTGTGGCAGTATATCCCTCTGCCCACCCTTGTGATATTTAACTACTTATTTAGTTAAATAATTATTTTTAAGTGTAAAAATGCTTACAACGTAGTTTTTTTTTTTTTAAACCATTTTTTAATCACTAAATAATATTTTTATTAATTATTATATATTATTTTGCGATAAAAATATAAGACAAAATGCAATACTTTTTTTAATACAAATTTTGGGCAACGTTGGGGTAATAGAACTAGTGAAAAATAAAAATCACACAGAGTGAACTTTTCTTATCTCTCACCCAGATGTTAAATAATATCCTTGCTTAAATTTTAAATACATCTGTCTGAATATGCCCAAAGCAGAATAAAACTTATCCATTAAAAATTAACAATGATACAAAAGTTGTACATAATTAATATTATGGTGTTTTTTTTTAAGTTAATTTGGTTTAATATTTTTATTGGTTTGTTTTCAGGTCTCATCCCACTGTTTGGAATTGACGTTTGGGAGCACGCCTACTACCTTCAGTACAAAAACGTTCGTGCTGACTATGTCAAGCGTATCTTTGATGTTGCCAACTGGAAGGACGTATCTGAAAGATTTGCAAAGGCTCAATAAACTGTGCCAACTTATCTCAGATCTGCTACTGTAATTAGTTTCTTTTTTGAAACATATCTGTTAATAAGACAGGTCTGTGTAGTAAATTAGGTACTTTACTACTAACTGGTATTCCTTTAAAATGATAAATCTGCATTTTTTACAATTTAAGCTTATACACAGTGAAATTCAACTTTTGTATACATAGTTTCACTTTATTTTTTGTCATTTCACACTCCGGTTTTAATTTTTACACCTTGTGAAATATACATTTGTAACAATTATTAAATCTTCTTTCAAAAACCCTGCATAAGAATTACATATGTAATGATATAAATCACTTTCTATACATTACTAGCAGATTCTGCATTTAAAGGAACATTTTTGTTTAAGAAATATAAAATTTATTCGAAAAAATGAATGAAGTTGCCTTTTTACATAAAAATAAATTTGGTGCACTAACATTAGAAGAAAAAGTAAACATATAAGAGAAGTAGGAGCTCATCAACCTAAAGATATAGATATTGAGTTTCATTCTGTGTGAAACATTATCAGATGGCGAAACTTTGTGAAGAAACTGCAGGAAATGATAAAAAATATATTTTAGTATTGTATTAGGGGTATTAGGAATTAAACCATTATTTTTAGACGGTCTGATTTGAGTTCCTCTGTGTCTATACCCGAAGAATAAAACATCCTTCTGAGATATATTTTTTTCTAGAACTGCTTATTGACTTTATTTTTCATACATAAAATCTTTTTTTTATTTCTAAGCCCAAAATTGACGACGAACACTTGCGTCAATGCATGCTACTTTTTTTCGACGAAGGATTAAATGCAACCAAGGCCACGGAAGCCATTAACAACATTTATGGAAAAGTCAGCAGATGTCAATCCTGGCTTCTAAAGTTTGAATTGGGTTATCGAAACCTGGAGGACCTTCTTCGAAGTGGACGACGGTCAAATTTTGATGAAGACAAATTAAAATATCTGGTTGATTCCAATCCTCATCAAACCATCGACGAATTAAGCTAGAAAGTTGGATCTTCCTCGTCTATAGTACAGTTTTATTTAAACCGGATCGAGAAATTGATTAGGATGGGTATTTGGATGCCGCACGAACTCACCCCCAGGATTAACGTTACAAAAGGATCGTTTTTGTATATAGTGGGATCTGAAAAGAAAGTGTAAGCTGAACTGGAATGTTATACCACACCACCGTATTCGACTGACCTTGCCCTATCCGATTATCATCTTTTTAGATCCATGGAGCACTCCTTGAGAACCAAAAAATCTCAAAATGTGAACGAAGTTTAATACCACCTAGTCAAATATTTTATTTAAAAAAAACAATCAAAACGATGGAAAGGGGTGTTAAACAATGATGGAAATTATGTTTTGTGATTTTAATCAAGTTTTTTTTTAAAATAAAGTTGAATGTTACACAACTAAATAATGGCGTAATTCCTGGTACCCCTAATATAAAGTAGTCAACATAGTAACTACCCAACCTTTCCATCCCCCCACCCCTCCCGCATTTACTTTCCACCACTTACAAGTACCTATATATTGGATTTCATATACTCACTTTCTCCGGGCAGTGAGATTTCTTAAAGTGCACATAAAAAAATGTTGGTCTCCACCATCGAAAAAGTACTTAAGTTGCCACTGTTACCTTTCGAGTTTGATATGCAAGAAAAAAATATAGGCAGTCTAATGTTAGAAGTGCCTTTGTCATATTATACTATTAAATATATCAGACGTACAGTGCAGGCGATTTTTAGTTTATAATCCATAAAGTACTTATAATAAATAACACAAATAATATCGTTTATTTATTTGTGTTGCAGCGGAATTTCTAGTTTGATTTTTTTAATTAGTCACTTTTTGATATACCTTACTCAATTGACTAAAGGCATTTTAGATATCATTGATGTAACGATGACCATCGTGACTTGATGACATTGTGTCAGAATTATACGCTTCTTAGTTTTGGACCTAGAAGTCTATGCTTAGTGATTAGGGACCCTAGCACGAAACATCGATTTAGATTTTATCGACAATGTCGGTAATTTGGAATTGTTCGTGAGCCCGACTGCAGATCGCCAACTAACAAATGACAGTTCACATTGACTAAATTAAGCTTGTTTAGTCGACGTGAGTTGTCGTATGTTCGTTGGCGATCCAAATTACCAACATAGTCAATAAAATCTATGTTGATGTGACCTAAATCTGATTGTTCAGGTACTTCCCAGCCTTCCTACCCTTCCCATCCTCCTTACCCTCCTCAACTTCATTCAGACTCACATTTCAAAACATTCTTCAATGGGGATTCCATAGTTCCACTAGCAGCAGGTAGTTGGAACTCATGTGCAGTATCATAGTTTAAAAGTTTATAAGTCCCTCCGTCGATGAAATCAAGAACCATGGGTTTGAAGATACGTTGTTAAAAAGTATTTGCCAGTATCACTCACTAGTGTCCACACCATTGGCAGGTTTAAGTTGGTGTAAGTACACATTCACAACAATCAGGAATCATTCTTGAATGCAAAGATATTGCATATGTACACGAGCAGTCTTTGCAATTTAGTAAAAACCAGGATAAGACTTTTATATAAGGATGGAGGTGTAGTCTTCCATAATGAGCATACCTACAACAGTGAGTTTTTTTGTCATTCTTTTTTATGAGAGCTTGTAAAGGATTGCTAATGGCACCTATTAAAATTGATCAATGGATGGGGTCGAAGGTATTTTAGAAATACAATGAGACAATCAGGCCATAAAAATAAAACTTACAACAACTGTTGGGGTTAAGGCGCTTAAAAAGCAGACACTTGCATCAATTTGCGCACTACGATGGTAAATTATTATAATAGCTACAATAAAAAAATAAAGGACTCGCTTAGCTGCTCTTATTAAAACAGAATGTGATGTAACTACAGTAACAGCGTGGAAAAAAATTTTGAAAATATCTTTAACTATCTCCGTTTTGAGACAACAGTGAATTACACATAATGTCATTGTCAAGACCAATTATTTTAAAATTAAAATGGGTTAGGAATTTCATCGTACACACTTATTTTCTTGAAGCAAACATTTTATAGGTTCTAAAGACATTAAATATGTAAAAGATCGCCGATTAAACAGTATAATTATGTATTAAAATGAATTCAACTAAATACATTATTTTAACTACCGTATTCATTGGTAGAAATAGAAAATAATAAATCGATGTTTGAAAAAAAATCGCACTCTGACACATGCTGCTAACTTCAGATGTATACAGTTCAAACGTCAGAAACTCTGTCAAAGTAGTTCGCTAGTTGCAAGTGTATCGCTCTGGAGATCCGGAAAACTTGGGAAATTCGGATACTAATAGGTAAGTTTATACTATTTTGTGTTTAAAATCATTTTAGTGTTTATTGCTGTCCTTAAATATGATAAGATCGAGAACAATCAGCAAAATGTTGTATAATATTCAACGAATGTTCCGTACGATGATAATCAATACTGCTTGCTCGTTTGCGGAAAACATATATTATCTTTCACGGAAAATGTTCACGTTCTTTCCGTTTTTCCTTGCATTGATTTTACTTGTTTATTACTCGTCTCGATAACGTCTGGCCTTATTGCAAAATGGTTTTATAGAAGCTTATGAATATAACTGGATTATGTAAAATACGTTGTTTTGTCCTCGTTTATTTGGTTTTCATTTTGTCTAAGCTCAAACCTGCCAAAATATAGTACTCAGCTTTTACTCTTGTGATTTTGATGGTTCAATTTTTTGTATTATCGAAAAAAGTCATTAAAAATCGGCCAAAAATATGTGTACTGTATCTTTATACATTAAAACCAATTATAAAAATCGACCAGTTTTATGTGTAAATTCGTTGTTTGTACGTACATTCAATTATGTGGTAGGTAGGAAATTATATTATGTGAGTAGGACTCATATATATCGTACATGTATGCATTATATAGGTGCCTATTAATAAATGTATCCTTTCCCTCCCGCAACAGCTGGATTATGATTCATCAATTAACTCTTCATTCGAATGAATTGTAGAATTATTTACGATGCAATCTTGTGTGGTTTAGTGGCGAGGAGAATGTGCTCTCGAATCGCATGCTGCCGGCATGGCTTCAATGTCTAACTCATAATAATTGCGCATTGCCAATCCAAGCCACAATAGTGTATTTTTGAAAAATATTGTCTTCAACGTGTAAATTTTGTAGTGATTTACGTAACTGTGAGAATTATTTCCAGTACGAAGGTAGAAAAGCCAAATAATCGGTGTTCGGTCGAATACGGTTGGTAGTAAAAAGCCGACTAATCGGTGTTCGGTCGTTTACGGTTGGTAGTAAAAAGCCGACTAATCGGTGTTTGGTCGTTTACGGTTGGTAGTAAAAAGCCGACTAATCGGTGTTCGGTCGTTTACGGTTGGTAGTAAAAAGCCGACTAATCGGTGTTCGGTCGTTTACGGTTGGAAGTAAAAAGCCGACTAATCGGTGTTCGGTCGTTTACGGTTGGTAGTAAAAAGCCGACTAATCGGTGTTTGGTCGTTTACGGTTGGTAGTAAAAAGCCGACTAATCGGTGTTCGGTCGTTTACGGTTGGAACTAAAAAGCCGACTAATCGGTGTTCGGTCGTTTACGGTTGGTAGTAAAAAGCCGACTAATCGGTGTTTGGTCGTTTACGGTTGGTAGTAAAAAGCCGACTAATCGGTGTTCGGTCGTTTACGGTTGGTAGTAAAAAGCCGACTAATCGGTGTTCGGTCGTTTACGGTTGGAAGTAAAAAGCCGACTAATCGGTGTTCGGTCGTTTACGGTTGGTAGTAAAAAGCCGACTAATCGGTGTTTGGTCGTTTACGGTTGGTAGTAAAAAGCCGACTAATCGGTGTTCGGTCGTTTACGGTTGGAACTAAAAAGCCGACTAATCGGTGTTCGGTCGTTTACGGTTGGTAGTAAAAAGCCGACTAATCGGTGTTCGGTCGTTTACGGTTGGTAGTAAAAAGCCGACTAATTGGTTAAAGATAATTAATGTGTTAAGAAATTTCTATTTACATGAGTAAAACTGAAGGTCGTGAGTATTCCTTGAAAAAATCACAATAATCGAACGATTGGTCGCTAAAGTATTAAACATGGTGAAGATTTATATTGATAACCCAATTACTTTGTATACATCAAAATACTTTTTTTCAAATGAAGTAAAAAATGTAGATGGCATTTTGGTCTCCGATGACACTTAAAATAAATAAAAAAAACAACAAAAAATGTATTTCTGTTAAATGTCGCTACTGGTCCGAGTAACCGCCCACCCAATGCTATTTTTTATTTTTTTTTTAAGAGAAAACAAATATCACCGAAGACCAAAATGCCATCTACAATTTTTAACTCCAAATAAGCTCAGGAGTCGCTGGTGGAAGTCTGCCAGGCTCGATCTGGTACACCCTTTATAATGCCCAAAGCTCCTTGGAATAATACGTCTTTGATGTTACAAACAATTAAATTATTTTACAATAAGCGCAACCTATCGTGAAATATTTTATTGTGAAGATTTCAACAACAATAAAAAATAATTTAAACCTTTAAATTCTTTTAATTATTTATTTATTTACTAACACATCAAAACAACATATTTTCAACCTCTGCCCATGAATCTAAAAGCTCATTCTGAAAGTGGAAACCTTAAGTGTTTTAACTGAAAGTCGTAGAAGATCTCTAATCAAATTTGCGTGTTCTCCGTGGAGTTAAGAAGGAAAAAATTCAGCTCCACGGTGTTCTCAATCGCAGCGACAACTTTTAATGATGAAAAATGCTATGAGTTGGCCTTTCACGTTTCTCCCTTGGAAGTTTTTAATTACAGAGCTCTGAGAATCATTTTATCTTGCTTTGGGTGTTCTAGAGTTCTAGACAACCGATCGTGATTTCTTTTCAAACTAGCTACCTACCTACCTGCAGACTTATCGAGAGACTCGGAATAGAATTTCATTATTAATACTATCTACTTATATACTACTAATGGTAAAGGCGCTTGCTGTACCTTTTGAATTTTCACTATTTTTATCAAAATTATACTCAATTTTATTTTCTTACATAAAATATTATATTCCGTCCAAACTTAATTCTCAAAGAACTTTGATTTTTCTTAGTCTAAAATGTTTGATAAATAGTATAAACAATAATTAATGTGTAAGTATATACGTTTATTCATTGTGTATGATTACAGAATAGTCGAAGATGTTAATACTGATGATTTCATAAAGGATTTATTTCCTAAAACGGCAAAAAATACAGTTCAATCAATTATTTATTTTGACAATTGAATAGATATTTCAATGCTCCATATAGCATGATGTAAATTACGCAGTGAACTGAAAGTAGTTTCGCTAACATAAAAAAATCTAGACGCTAAAGTGCCAGATTTTCATGACGCCAGAGCTCACTGTTGTAGATTTTTTGCTGCTAGAGAAAACATATTTTCTGTTTTATATTATATTTCAAATTATTTTTTAAAATCATGAGGATTGACGCCTCTCGTTGTTAACCTCAGCATGTTGATGTGTGTCATTAATTCTACCGTAAATCTCTAATTTCTGTTATTTTTTCAATCATTTTTGTCAGAACCTTTCATTTTTCCGGATCCTTTTAGTCCCATGCGTTGTTGTTTAAAAGCAAGTGTAGACAACAAGGACATGGCCATTCACCCCCAAACGTACTGGCTGAATAAGTGATTAACCCTTCAGAAGGGTCAGAGCAATCTTACAAGTTCATTTTGGCTGAAAATGGCTACTTCATACCAGCCATTTTTTCTACCATCCGCTTAATCGTATAAAAACAACAATTTTCTTATATATTTTCTAAACCCTTTTCTACTAGAGTTAATCTCTCGGTCGATACAATACTCACGTTAGCAATTTAATGAAGTTATTTACATAGCAACTCCGCGGAATATTTCTACCGTCAAAATTTTCTTTGTTCAATTAAAGTATACAAAAGAGAACAGGTTTGTTGGCCTACGAAAATTTCTATTTTTTTTCATTTTAAAAATATAGTAAGTACCGCACAAGAGTCTCAACTGCTCCCAACCGTCTAGAGCCAGTGAGACTATGGCATTGTGAGGCTGAAGGTAATGGGAAGAGGATGGAGATGGGGAAGACGAAGAGGATGTTTGGGAAGTACCTAGCTATTCAGATCTGGTCACCAAACACGGCCAAAGCCATTTCAAGCAACGTTTCGATTCTGAATGGTGTTCTTTCACCAAGGCGATACTTAGAGAATCTACCACATCTTCTATGTAGTCATTTCTTATTATCCCAGAAAGCACGACTTAAAATTACTAGATACCTGAAAAGATTTTCTGAAGTCACTTAAGAGATAATATTTAAATTATTATCTTAGTAAATATTAATAATCTTACCTCAGAACAAGTTCTTATGACCTAGTGAGGTAGGTAATGTAAAAAAATAATGTAAGAAATAAAAAGTTCATAAATTAATTAATATTTTTACGGATAAAATACTTCATTTACTTTTTTTTTAAATATGCAAAATTTCCTACTAGTTTCTTTTTTATATTTTTTATTTAAATGTTAGAAGTGAATTAAACTAAGTATTTTATTTATAATATGAAATTATTTGAATATTAACCAAAAACACTTTTTTATATAATAACTATGAACCCATTGTTGACTTCTATAAACTGACGTTGCTCGTGTAGTTGTCTCTATAATCACTTGATTTTCTCTTATTACCGTTGAGCTATAGTTGGAGGTGCCCGAAGAAAATATGGAATATCAAGTAAATTAAATACTTGAATAGACTCATGTCAGATGTTAGAAGAAGAGTATGTATAAATTGCGCTATGGTTAAATAGTCAGTTAAATGTTCAAAATGTATTGAATGTATTAGACACTGTTGGTACTGAAACGTAATGTTCTGCTGTAATTATCATTTTATTGGAATTTATGAAATCACGTTTCATAATTTCTACTCGTGGGTGAAATTGATTGCCTGTTTTCGTTACATTTCGGTTTGCGTCCTCGCATAGGCTGGCCGCCTACAGTCGCCGCCCTGTCTCGGTTTTATGAGTCATTCCGCCCACCTAAGCCTCGAAACACCCTCCCCCCTGCCCTCCGACCCCTGGGCACACCTGCCCCGACGTCAGCATCCGCCAGTTTTTATTTCCGCCCAGACTTCTGCAGCTCAAAACAACCCCCTACCCACACCACCGCATTATATGTGTAAGCTTTCGGAAGGATTTAAAAAAATCAGTTATAACAAGTCACATACTCGTATTTTAATGGCTCTTTTCAGTCAAGTATTTTTTTTATTCTTCTGTATGGTGTGGAAACCTGCACACTAAACATAGCATTAACACAGAGATATATATTAACACAGATATAAATATATAATAAGCCTTTGAAATGTGTATATACAGGCGCAAAAATAATGTTACTAATTTAGAAGTTGTTCGTCGAATGGCCAAAATTTGCAAAATTGTTCATAGGACATGAAAAAAAAAACTTCAATTTCTTGGTCACATCATGAAAAGTGAGAAATTGAACATTCCTCAACTGAAAATCCAGGGTAAGACTAATGGTGGACGTGTAAGGGAAAACGCCACACCGCTCGGCTTCGAAACCTGCGTGACTGATACGAGTGCATGGCCCGATGATAACCAATCGCCGATAGGAGAGATCACTACAAAAAATATTCAGTAATCTCCTAAATCCGGTGTTCTAACCTTAGAGTAACAATATGTTCTAACACACCTCGCAGAAAATTATATCGCGAAATGGCGTTCATCTGATAAATGCTTTCAGAAATGGTCTTTATAATAATTCACAATCACACATAAACCGAATTCCGACAAATCGGAACCGGTTAATGCTGACAAATACTTGATTCTCGTATATTGTTTGTTTATTGAATAAATTAACGTTCCTATATTCCTATATAACATGCACGGCTGAAGTACAAACATACCACTCCGGCGCCTGACTGTTAAAGAACACTATTCTCAGTTATTGCGCTAATCGCTTGCCACAAATGAAATTCATATGTATGACCCAATTTGTGTTAAGTAATTACTCACATACTTGTACATTTACTAAATAGTATTTACGCATGCTCGTGCCGATGAAATTATCAGTGTTTTAGAGTAGTTAGTTTGAATGGAATTTACACGCCCAAATCTATTTGTGTTTACGAATTGACCTATGAGAAAACAAAGCAGAATTTTGTAAAATCAATCATACCAAGTCCTAACGGATTTCTTCTTTTAAGATGCCTTTTGTTAATCTGATGTCCGAAGTTATTCGTTGTCTGGGGCTTGATTTAGGTACACTAAGACATGGTCTTATTTAGCTTGGTTGATTGACAGGTGGGTAGTTATTTTCTTATTTTCTAAATGTCTATCGATAATTTGATGCCAAAGGCAATTTGTTTTTATGTGCTTGTATGCCGAATATTCATTTGAACAGACTCCAAAGGGTGTGCAATAATATACGATGAACCAGATATTGTCAATTTACTCTTCTGATTGGCCACATCAGCTTCGAGTCTCAGAAAAAGTTCCATCCAAATTCGGGATAATTAAGTGACTCAGCCCCAACTGTAAAAAAAAACATTAAAAATAGTAATATTCAATGCTCAATATAATTTTAATTTCAATCAATACATTTTGTATTATTACAATTATAATTACAGTGTATAAAAATATACATTGTAATTACAAACATATTTAACTATATTATTGTATTATTATCTCCAAACTTTTACTATTTATCAATCATATTATTAATATTCTTGATATCATTATTTGTTTGCAAAATGTTTTCTTTTCAATTAATACCTATTAAAGAATTACTACCATCATTATAACATTCCAACTAGGTATTTATTTCTTATGTCTAACTCTTTGACTTTGACTCTAACTCCCCCAGTAACATAATTGTAGGATCTTGGTTCTGAGGTCTGAATCATTCAATTCACACTTCTTCGAAAACTCTTAGAGGCTGTTCGCCAGAACTACAAAGTTTTTATTCAATAAAAAATATGATCAACATTTCCACGAGATAATATTCAAACTATCATAGAATAAAATACCAATCTTTTCGGTCACTAAGTTCTTGGAAGTCTTCCATTTGCTATTTCGCCACAACTCATAACATACCAAGTGAGTATTGATTCAATACAGACGATCCGAACATTCTTAGTATTAATATAATAATAATATGGAATGAAATACCAATATTTTCAATAAACGTGCATCGTTTAATCATTGCCGTGGATAATACACAGTGAACGAGCATGTACAATATACGTTAAGGCGTACCTACTGCTGATAGATCCATTGTAACAGATTGTAACCTTTCCCTCTTTCTCATAAACAAAGGATGTAACCGAAAGAGATGTTACAACGCAGCTCTCAGCAGCAGGACCATACCGCTTTTGCCAACACTTGAACGCACCTGGGCGGATCTTATGAGCAGAACATTAATCTCGCGAAGGACACCTTCCCATCTCGACTCTTGTAATAACTTATTTGCCCACCCCCGGTCCCCGGGAGATCCCGCTCTTATTTATGGGCCCATTAATAAGGAGAGACACCAAGTAATCTTGTACTTACATTGTGTAATAAGGCCGCGGACTTCTTTTGCACAAGAGGCCGTTAAATGTAATTCCCCAAATATTGTTCTACACGGGTGAATTATTTATCGCTACGACGATTCACGTTTTTAATACGACAGCTTAAGCGACCCACAAACCACCATTCCAAACTGATCAAACCGTCAGTGAGGATGTTTCGCGAGTTCGTATTTAACAGAAATTAGTACGGATCAAAACAATATCATCAAACTCTCAT
The DNA here is from genome assembly GCA_022651775.1 of Drusus annulatus. Taxonomy (NCBI): domain Eukaryota; kingdom Metazoa; phylum Arthropoda; class Insecta; order Trichoptera; family Limnephilidae; genus Drusus; species Drusus annulatus. The sequence continues at coordinate 199,242 of JAGWCC010000311.1, read as the reverse complement.
AAACCACTATTCCAAATTAATCAATCCGTCTTCTCACTGTGAAAATTAAATTAATCAGTTCACTTTGAATGACAAATTTTACTGACCGACCGAATTCATCAAACTTTCGTCAACCACTATTTCCAACCGATAAAACGTAATTTGAATAATGAGAAAAAACTTTCTGAATTAAAAAATCAGTACCTGAACTGATTCGTCGTAATACAATATTATTATTTCAGTCAAAAACAAATGTTTTAAAGTAATATTTCCTAAGAGCTTGTGACTTTACGAGCACCTGTATGAGATTACGAGCACGAGTTTAAATATTCCTTACAATGTAATTAGGGTTGTTTATGCGAACAGGGAATACGATACCGTTAGGGTGGGATATTTATGAAATCCCACTTTTCCTGCTCTGCAAATTTTGGCCACAAATTCGTAATAAAATCGGAAAACCTACTTTTAAGCTTATTTTTAAAAGTAATGGCTTTTAACAATGGTGAAGTTGGCAATAATAGGTACACGTTGATTTTATGGCGAGATTCTTTGTATACGTAAAATTACTTTCAGTATCAATAAAACTCTTGTAATTTTGAAGGTTGATTGATGTGATAGTGCCAACAGATTTAATATTTACTGCCTGGTTGTAGAAAAGTTGAATATCTTGCCTCGGCAAATAGTATCGATCATATATCTTAGTGCTAAAGAATCTCAAGTGCGAAAATCGTTCAAAGCTATTAGTTTTATTATTAACTACTAAAACTCGAACACTCAAAACATCCGTATGTTGCAGTCATTTAAAAATAGGATTTGTAAACACTGTCCAACAATCGAATTTGACTGAATTCGATTTTGAATTCAGAACCTTGCAATGTATCATAGCATTGTGTGAGGTTAGTGTTGGCTCGGTAGGTCGCATAGCAATGTGTCTCCCGCGAGAAATGCACCATACAGCCTTATAATTTGTATAGCGTTGTATGGCTCAACAACCGCCTCCTGTAATTTGAGGTATCGTGTCTGCAGTCGCCCCATTAACTGCACGCCGCCAGTAGCCGACCTGCACCAAGCCCGCGCCGCTGGCCCACCAAGGGTTCCTACCCGTAATTCAGTAATACTTTCAGCTATGTTTCAGCTGCTTCCAGCTCCCCACGGGTATAGTCTGTCAATTTTAATCATGGCCTCCAGGAAAGGCGCCGATGGAGCTTAGCGAGTTTTCCCGGAACTCGACCAGCTGATTTTCAGCGTTCGTTTTATGGCGATATGTGTGAAATTGTCTGCGGTGTGAGCTTTTTTTACTGCTGCTCGAAATAACGTATTCATGTTGAACACAATGAAGTTTACAATACACCTTGTTTCATGTCCATACCGTGAATTTTCAAGGGGTGATTATTGACAACAATATAATATAAAAAAATATTATAAAAACAATAATATTCTTATTATTTTCTCCCTTAAAGTAAGAAAAAATAATTCTCTGCAATAACGACCTCTATATCATATCTATTTATTTTATATAAAATAGTAAAAAATAAAAATAAAACAAAGTTAGACGTTAGCCTCAAACGGCGATCGATCGAATCATGTACAGTAGGCTTTACGATATTAACACTATCAGAAGTAAGCATGCTGTGCCATGCTTTGGCAGTTGTTAGTCCATAAAAGATCGAAACCCTATAAACGCTCACCAACACTTAAATTGGGCGTAGCTTAACCAAAAGCCGCCCGCAGAGCCTAGCTGGAAAAGCCCGCGAAAGCGGGTTTTCATCTGCTAGTTTACCCATATTTACTCACTAAGGTTACGCGCGGCAATCGTATAAGCTCGTGTTTTGAAAACATTTGAAAGTTCCCACCAACATATTTTTGTTTTAACTTATTGTTAATCGGTCGCAAATAAAAAGATTTCATATTTATTACTTATTTTAAGCCTGATTTTGTTTTTATAGATTTTTTTAATGAAGTTTCACGGTACGCGCCTGCACGGTGTATAGGGGAATCTTTTCACACTGTGACAACTACCTATTTGGTAGCATTCGCAATATTAATCAATAAAGCAACGTGCTGCATAGAGTGGTTTGATAAGTTAATTCACAACCCACGTGAGAACTTATAAAAAAGTATGAAAGCTTCGTGTTAGTAAACACTTTTTTCTATTTACTTTTATGTTAGTATGACTGTGACCATTTTTACCTTCATTTATTATTTTTAAACTTTTCAATAACTCACTGAAAAGCTTTCAATGTATTCATGACTGTTATATTTTTTTACTGCCGCAGTTACGACATGCTACGCCGTCTCTAGCGAGCATTGTTCTCCTTTGTTATTTTACTTGTCAATGTTCCACAAAGAAATGAAGTCGTTTTTACCGTGGAAAGTTTAATAACTTTACGAAGATTGTTGAGTCCAAGTAGCATCCGTTGAATACCTCATCCCGTGTCATATCTACCCTCTCTGATGGGGTGAAGTAAAGTATAAATATCGTGAGACCAAATCTCCACTGCTTGTTGTGATTGTGGAGACCTGATGTAAATTCATAGTATTTTATTTGTCATTAAATTTTTACGTTTTTACTTTAATATGACAATGGATTTTATTCTTAATTAAAATTCTTAAATACTTGACAACCTCCCTGTAACATTTCAGAGTCGTGAGGTTATTTGCTCTGTAAAGGTCGTGAGTTCAAAATCCAGCGTTGAGATGTTTTTTTTAATACAGTTATTGTCATGTTCAGGGTGGAAGATACTTATTGTATCGCGTGTTGAGTAACCACCATTCAGAGTGGATGGTTTGCTCAAATTGTTTTAACAATGTTTGGCGACTAAATCGGAATAGCTAGATGCCTCTCAACTTTCCTCCTTCCCCTCCCTCATTCCTTCATCAATTATTTTTATTAAATGGGAAAGCCACACTTCCATTGACTACGGGCAACTTTGACTCTTGTATTGTATCACAGACTAATAAAATAAATTAAGACAATTATGGACCGTATGTATTTATTTTTAATGCTTATTCACCTTTCAATCAGCTATTTTAATCAACTCCAAAAATATTATTTTTCCACTACTGAGTAGATGACTGACACAAACAAGATTTCCATTTCTTGTATAAACATAATCGAATCATGGATTTTCTTGCTGAGATGTTCCATCATACGAAAACTACCAAACTCATATTTTTTCCATTTCATTTCTTCCAGAACGTTCCACGCCAGTTCTGTAACGAAGGCAATCAGTTTATCTTTTTACTGTAAATCCGCCTTGTTTTCAGGCTGTCTGACTCTTCACCGCCCGTAGCCAAGTCGATGGTTCAGAAAATCTTTCTGTTTTTATATCATGTTTATCGTTTCGTGGAATCTTACTTAGGCTCTTCAATTCTTCGCCCGAGTTGTTTGCTTCCCGCTTATCCTTTTGGTTTATGGGCGCGGTAAATAGTTTTGTGTATTGGTTCTTATTGAAAGCGAAGCCGGGTAAAAACTACTGTTTATATCATTTTTATTAGAATAGTATCTCAACAGAAGAATATCTGAAATGTAAAAATGGAGTTCCTAAATACTGTGAATAATTTAGAGAAACCTGAAGAAAAATATAACCTTCTAATTAATTAAGGGGCCGGACCCGAAATTACACACTTTTTGGCTTTCTACTACAAGCAATACTACAAATGATTTATCTGTCAATTATTAATATCCAAGTTTCCAGTGGATAAAATTATTTTACTTTTTCCTTTAAATTATATACGAAATGCATTCTGGAACATTAGGTAAAACTTTTAAAAATACCTTCGCTAGTTTTTAAATTGCACCTTTTACTGACATTTTAGTATTTTTTTTCATAGAATTTAAAAGATTACAGCTCGAAATGTTCACTCACTGGAAACCTTAGACATTTTACTAACTGCCCATGTAAAATTTACAGATAATTCATGTGCAGTATTGCTTGTATTAGAATGCTACAAATTGACGTTTAGCACCATTTTTGAGTGCTGAGTAATATTTATCTTTCACGTTATTTTCTTTCGTGATGTAAACTAGCTTGTTTGATTCTATTCATTAATACATACTGCTCATCTAACTTCATTTTATATATATATATACACATATATATATATATATATATATATATATATATATATATATATATATATATATATATATATATATATATATATATATATATATCGGTCTTGAATCACGTTGTATTCGCTTGAAAAAGTTATTCAAAGTGTAATCGCACTAGCAATTGCTTTGAACTCCTGCTAAATTGCAGCCTATCTTTACTTGAGCATGCCATTATTTGAATAGATACGGGCCAGACATTTGTTACGGCGTCTTTGAACTCAATCTATTGTAATTATAGATGGTGTATATGCGGAGTTTAATTGAATTGGGAGTGTCCGTAGGTACGGTTATAAGTTATAATTACTTAACCACTTTCGTATTAAGGTGCATTTACTTAGTCATGGTAATGCATATTGAGCGTTCTCTTTTGAAGTCTCTAAGAATTGATTTCTCAATCTTTTTTTTCTTTATGGAATCTAGATTTCGTTCCAGTTATATATTACTGGAAACTATTAACCGGATTGTATTTTGTTTTTCTTAATACCTTAAAAACTTTCGAACGGTAAGCTCTGGCGTCAATAAATGGATATAGATTTCTGTTTTTTTTTTAAATCAGCGAAACTATTTTCAACACTCAACATCATTTTCATTATGAGCTATGCAGCTTTTAAATACTCATATGACTGAAAAAAGAAGTCAAGCACTACATTGTTTGTCATGTCTGTTTTTCTATTTCCTTGTTTAAACTTTATCAATATTGTTTCAATAATTAATGTCCTAATATTAAGCTAAAAGCTTTGGAAATTAAAGCAATTTTAATTCATTGTTTTTACTTAAATATCCTTAGTAACTTTCGCCCAAAAGATGCCGGTACGTACAATTTGCTCTCAGCCGTCGATTAGTTGTTACAACTATTCTTAATTGCGTATTATGTTTGAAAATAAATTCTTATAAGACTAGAACGAAACATTGGTACCAAATATAAGTCATCCTCGCATCCCGCAGACGTCGGTTTTCTTTACATAGCGTCAGGAGAAAATTGCCGAAGACACAATTTAATCAAGTTGGTCCATTTAGTCTAACTAACTCAATTAAACTTTACAATTGAAACTGGGGAATTCTGAGAGCGTAGCCCACATTTAACTCTGCTCGCTAGAGGTCCAATTTGTATTTGTCTCAGGTGAAATACACACGCCGTGGAGTTATAAACTAATGTATGATATTCGTTTGTGTAAGCAAATAATGTAATGTTACTGGAGGTTTATTCTGTACGAAGGCGAAATACATTATATTCGATGTTTGTACGTTGTACGTGGTAGCCGTAATATATGAAATATATTACACAAATACAGAATGTTTTGAATAATAATTTTGGGAATTCAATTCAATGTCGGTAAATCGACGTTTTTTAATGATATGGTATAAATTTTGTACAATAATAATTTTGGTACACAAAATTTATTATAGAAATATTTGTAAACGGCGTAAATATTTTAATGCAACAATAATATCATGTTACGATGTACTATTTTTTCTACAATGTAATTGTATGTTTTGCCTACCTCTCTAGTTATAATATAACCATTACCGCAGTATTTTATTTTCTCAAAATTATACAGTATATATCTTACTCAATAAAATCATAGTTGATACCGTCGCTATCATCAAAACACATCATAAATCAAATTAAAAAACAGTAATTTTGTTTTAACAGAACAATTTGTCAATATTTTATAAGCCTACTAGGTTTTTCGTGTACCCACACTGCATAGGGGTTGAATAATTTAACAGAAAAAAATCCCGAGCGGGGAGTTTGGTCTTCATGAAATTTGTACAGATTTTACTATTATATTTTTCTTAAACCAAATTAAAACTAGTATATACTCGTGGGTAATTGTAGCGATTTTTTTTTTCGTGTACCTATTGACAAAATTCTTCTTTGAAATAAATATAACATACTAAATAAATTATTATTGGACTTTTATAAGCTATGGTAAGTCCCGCTGCCCCTTTTCCAATCAGCAAGTTCCTCTTAGCAATCAGATAGCACAGTAAGCTTTACGCTGCGTATCATTTCTGACGAGTCTCTGAAGATGAAGTCGGGAAGCACGTAAATAAACGAATTGCACTTCATCCGAAATGAGTTCTCGTGCCTTTCCATTGACAGATTAAATTCCCAGGTTGTTGCGGGCGCCGAGGGGCGGCCTTAACTCGCCTTCCAGGGACGAACTCAATTGATAAGCAAGAGAATTATTTTTCCCTGTGAACTGATCCTAACCTAACTAAATATTTTTCCATTACTTTGGTATTCACAGGTTCATAAGAAATCTCACCAAAAAACTATGGAACTACCGGTATGAATTTTGCCGTACATTTTTTTTCTATTACATGCGATATTTATTATAAAAATTGCGTTACAATGAAGATATGTATTTGATCACATATAGGTATTTAATAAACGATGGCATAGATTTGAATAAACCATTACTGTGCGACGCAGGCTATTATGTCAAGGACTCGAAAAGGGGAAAACTGTTTTGATGGTTTTTCCGCCTCTGCCAATTTCTCCCCTAACGATCGATTCACTCTTCGGCACTTTCCTTCGTGCGTCGAATGGTCCGTATGGCCCGTGTGGCCCGTGTGGCCCGTGTGACCGCCTTAATGGTCGATGACACTAAACAGAAAATCCCTAGAAGTATTTAAAAAAAGAAAAAGTTAAAAAAATATTTATTACAAAATATTTTCTTGTAGATATTCTCTTCTGGTTCTATGTATTTCTGCTATATTTTTATTATTTTTTTACATATTTCATTTATCTCTTTGGTATTATGTATCTTTCGTCAACTTTTTATAATTTGATTTTTGTTACTCACGTGTGAATAATCTGTCAAAACCCAGTAAAATAAATAGTGTATCATCTCAACTGAAAAATTTACCTTACTTCAGACACACCATACTCGTTCACAACACTCTTCTAACGGTGTATCTCTTCAGTGGTTGATGGAAAACATATTGCTGCTTTGGTCTCGTTTTACCGTTCTATAAAACATAATCTCCCTTCGTAATCATTCTCGGACTTCCTTCGGAAGTTTGGTGATTAACTGGGAACTAACTGTGTGTAGATAAAATTATTAGGTGTTTCTCTTAAGAAGAACGCACACGGTGCCTGTTTAATAAAAATACTTATTTTAGGCTTAATGTTTGAATATCCAACGAAACCGATTGGTTTATTTTTTTTAATCAAAAGGTATGACATATCTTATCTGAGTAGTGCGTTGATTTTTTTGTTTTAATATAGACCACAAAAAATGCCAATTTATAAATATATTTTACATAATTGTAGAGGCAACTTTGACAGTCATTTATAATTTATTTTTTATCTCGTTTAATGAGACAAATGCTCGATGTTACTAATTTCTATTTTCGACCCAACAAAATGCATTTTTACCATTTAAAAAAAAAGTTACATCGTATTTGATTGAACCTTATAAGATTAATAATAAGCCCAAAAAACTATGTAACATTTTTTTTTAAATTTCAAAGTTGCTTTTTAGAAAAAATGCCTTCTTTTATGGCCTACATTTTATATATATATTTTTTTTAAATATATATATTTTTATGAAAGACATACATCCGGGTTACGAATATCTCCCATCTTGTACAATGGTGGGGGACTTAACTAGCGGACTGATCTAACCCACGACGCCTGGTGGGACGTTTTTATTAAAAATCACTCATAGACTATAGATCGTTAAGATCCAAGGTGGTTTTTATTGCCAATTATTTCCACCGGCGGGAATCTCGTGCGGCCTTCTTCCAGTGTAAGCGAATTACTCTTTATTATTCCCACGTATATATTTTCTGTCCTGAAAACTGTAAATATAATGTAAGTCTTATTTTAGTGAACGATATTTAATATGTTACTTATAATCACAAGATGCTTAATTTCATATAAATAAGGTTATTTGGCGGACACGTGTACGTTATATCGACTTGCTTTATGTCCTTTCTAACCTCGAGTTGGCTTAAATATAAGCATCACTTTACGTCGCACACTAAATTTAGAAAGCCGCACGATTTGACACTCAAATTAACCTTCAAAGGGGGTGGGTTCACGACCTGTGTTACAATTTTACTTATATCATACATTCCTAAAACGAAATTATATTACTGAAATGTTATCAATATTATAACTACGTTAAATATTCATTTTTACACAAGTTTTTTGTCAAATGTTCCTAGGACGAACGCTTCATGAATATAAAAATATAAGACCTTATCGCCTTTATTCTGTTTCGATAAATGCTCGTCGATTCTCTCCAATATTGTGAAGAAGATTGTCGATAGGAATGTAAGCACCTAAACGTGGCTGACGAGAACTTTGTCCTTTAATCCCCGCAATCGGCTTCTAACGGGTGGTTTTCTTAAAGGTCGTAGGTCGTTTTATTTAGCACCGCCCCGCTCCCTACAAATTTGCCGCAAATTACTTAAACCAAGCGGTAAAACGAAGTTCAGCAAGGTAAATTTAATTACGCATTTAAAAAAACTTCTCCAACTTGAGTTGAACTATTTATATTTTTACTATACTGTGCATGTTTATGTACTGTTTTGGTTTTCTTATCTTTTTCATTCGACACCTTAGAAATTAGCATTCACCCTCTGCAAGACATTAATCATTTCGTATTACATGTCAGAAGCAAAATCCTTGCATTTTGACCACTCATTTGAAGAAATTTCTTAATATTCCAATTTCTTCTGTTTTTTATTTAAGAATCATCTGAAATTTATCAATTTTATTACAAATTCACAATAACGTACAAATCTGACACGTAGGGACGGAGAATAATGCGTTCATTTCAGAAGCAAAATCCTTGCATTTTGACCACTCATTTGAAGAAATTTCTTAATATTCCAATTTCTTCTGTTTTTATTTAAGAATCATCTGTATTTTATCAATCTCATTACAAATTCATAATATCGTACAAACCCGACACGCAGGGACGGAGAAGTTTTGTTTCAGTGGTGTTTTAACATATACTCGTATGTACTAGGTATAAGACTTTTGCGTTTATTATGCTACTCTGCTAAATTAACAAATTTAGGCTACCTCGACTTCAGAGTTTGTTTTTCAGTCAAACTCAAACGGTTTTTCCAACCTTTAATGAAGCAGTAGGCAATGCTTACCAGTAGAATATAAACTTATTTACGATTGAACTGTTTTCTAATTGAAGTAGCTAGTGGGACCTAAAATTAGATAACACCTGCGTTGTTGCATTATAATTAGGCGATCAAAATGCATGTCGCGTGCAACCTACTTTGAAGGATGATTTAAATCAAATAACAATCATTTGATTCATTTGTTTGGTTTACATAAAGCCCTCTTGTCTCTGTTCTTGTGCAATCAAGGAATGTCGTTTCAGTCAGTCACAGAAATAATTCCTTCGTTTCAAAATCCGTTCATTTTAAAAGCACGTTCTTCATTTCGGAGCTACGCATATCGTCGAATGAGTAACAAACCACTGCAAGACTTCTATTTGAGTGAAACTTTAATATTTTTTTAGCAACGATACAAAGACTGCATTCTCATAGAATAATACTAATGCGTATGTTGATGCATAATCCTTGTGTTTTTGGTTTTAAAAACTTTGGGAATTGATTTTTTTTTTTCTCCGTCAAATTCTCTTTCTCGATCTATATCAACCATTTCTGAAGAATCTTCTCTAATAACGAAGCTGCTCTTCTGAATTAATTTAATGACTTCTTCACCTCCAAACCACCGGATTTGCTCAAATTTGTATCCTAAAAAATACCAGAATGTTGAGTCATCCGTTAGCGATTCCGAAAAATGTTTTATTGTTTACTTTATGTGCTAGGTTTATTTTTTTTTAAACTTTACATTTGGATAAAGAATTCACTTTTTTTTTCAGACGGCAAAAGTTACTGACTTGCAAATTGTGTTCTTTTCCATAAAATAAACTTATCAAATGAAAGAATAGACAGCTTTTTCGGCAAATTTAATAAGAAAGCGTACTTCAATATTGCCATGAATTCCGAGTTTGCTACGCGGTTTGCTAAGCGTGTTTCAAGAATTTTGTGTTTTTATTGGGAAAATTTGATCTGCGATGTAGATTTTCTCACTTTCCCTTAACTGCGCAGTGAGGCCACGACTGCCGAAGTTACCTCTATAACTTTTCGTTACGGAATTGGGAAGAACGTTTTGTGAATATACGTGAGTCTGGTTACGTAATCCTAAAATAAATAACAAATTTACGCCAAATAACTGAGACTTATACGGACATGACACTTTTTTGTTGTTTCGGTACTGTCACATCGTTCCGCTCGATCCTAATTATTTCTATTTTTCGTTTCAATGTATTTACTATGTATTATACCACATGAAAATTTGTGTCGTGCCTTATGGTTCTTTTTATGTAAAGTATAAAATATGTATTTATTTTCCAACCTCTCCCTTTCATTTCTCCAATCTCATTTCCTTTCCAATTTGATTTCCAATTGACGCTACTGAACGGTAGCACTTGAAAAAATGGTATAGGTACCTATCATATCCGTCAAATCAGGTATTTTTTCTACGTAATTATTTCATTTGTATTGCTATTTGGAGAAATCTCTTCCAACTGTCCTAGCAGATTTTACTGAAAAGCTTTTATTTCTATTTTACTTAGTGTTTATTTAATTTACGTTCTCTTAATTTTCTCATCGTTAGATGTCTACCATTTGTGAGTTTTCTTGTTTCAATCATTTTCAAAATAAGTGGTTTTATTATCCGTTGGGAAATGCGTAGGAAATTGTTTTTCCTTCGCAGTGTTCGTGGGAGAATGTTCTGCCAGTCGAGAAGTACTCTGTGTCTTCGTTTGTGTTGTAAGAGGCTTTCCGTTTGACGCGGAGATTAGATTTTAAAAATAGAAAAGGCCACAGTGCGTCAGTCCTCGATCCAAGGAAACCCTTTTATGAAAAGGATTTTCACAAACTTCCAAAATAGCCTTTACCAAATCCTCAAATAAGAAACTTTATTTTGTAAATTATACTTTCTTCCTTAATCTTTGTATTCCAACCAATTTAACTTATAAATCTAACAAATATTTATGTCGGGATTTATTTTTGCAATTAAAAAGATTTGAACAGGTATTTACTCTACCTAAGAGTATGCTTAGGTGTATTAGCTGGCAATTTAAGTATTTTCGTATTGACTTACTTGATCATAATTATTTAATTAATATTAAATTGTTGAATTAAGGTGAATAGAGATACACCAGAATAGATAGTACTGTATATACTATACAACTGAAAACAAAAACAGTGTGATTTTATGCCATATTCTTCATATTGCTTCGTGAATACTCTACCAACATAAGTTTAAAAAAACTTTCTCAGGTTAAATATTGAAATAACAATAGTTTACTTTAGATATAATAATAATAATACCCAGACGTTATTCAATTTTATTACCATCACAAATAGGACTTTGACGTAGTCGAATTAATAAAAACATCTCAATTATGTTTAGCGTTTAATTAAATTTAGCGTTTTTGGTCAAAATAAATATTAAAACTCTTTCTAATTGCGATATTTTTTCCATATCTAAAATTTTGACCATCTAAAAAGTACTAACTTGTGTTGATAATTAATGCCATTTGTGCTATAATTTGAGGACTTACTAAAATTATTAGTTCGTATTAATTTAACCATTACCTGCCCTCTGTTATCTAAGGTCGTAAGTATTGATTAGAAGACGTATGAAATGCCTTTCAAACAAATTTCTGTGTTAATACATTTTTCAAAACCCAAAGAATTAAACATTTCTTAATTGTTTAGTCAACTACAGAAGAATAGATTATTTATCTTGCACGGGTTAACATTATTAGAAGTTATTTCAATATGGCGTCGGCACTAAAACCACTAAAGTACAATAGACGTCCATAAAGGCAGCAGGTTTTATTCTACCCAACTAATTATTTACCGCTACTTTAAATCCTGTGTGTAGAAGCAATCCTTTCAGGTCTTAAACTGCTGAAGGCTTGGTTTAGTATTAAATTTTAGTGTGCATTTTCTTAGAAAAATATTATTACGGCTTAATTTGACTTAACTGAACTTATATAAACGCAAGAGATTAAATGATGCGTCATGGTTTTAACGATGTGTTTTCTTCTTTCTGTGTTGTTTTTTTTCCACTCTTGTATTTGACATACCTAGTAGTTTAATAATAAAAAAAAATATTTTTAAACCTTGGATAACACAATTGAAACCTTTTAGAAATAGAGAAACACTTTATAAAACTACGGTAAAATATCCCGAAGACGAAAATGCAAAGAGTTTTTACAACAAATTTAATATAAGAATGAATTATTAATTTTCAAAAAAGGTGCCTAAGGAATTATATTTTAAAAATAAAATATTATCGGCTGAAAACAATCCTAAACAAATATGAAAATTGGTAAATAGTGCCAGAGATGATGCGAAAAAAATAATATTATAAAGTATCTATATCGAACATGATTACAAAAAACATAGATGTAAAAGAGTAACCTAAACAATGTGCAAATATTTTAAATTTATTGTTCACTGATGGCGAAAATAATTTTGCAAAAATATTACTTAACCACTTTACCCGAAAAATCGAATAATTGAAAATATTCAGCAACAAAAAATATTTTTAAAAATTCAAACAACCACAAAAAGTGAAATTATATAATAACTTGTTTTTATAATTTAATAGAATTAAATTTAATATTATTATTATTTAGTTCTGCTGTTGTTAGTTTTTCTTTAGCTGTTTCGGCGTTTAAGGCCATTGTAAAGACAGTTTGATAATTGGCAGTTGTTTCGGCCTTAAACGCCGAAACAACTGCCACTCAAAATGAAAACTAAAAACAGCAAAACTAAATAATAATAATATCAAATTTAATTCCATTGAATTATTTAAAAAAAAATGGAGTTCTACAAATTAAACACAAAAACTATAAGTGAATGAAATTACAAAAATAACAAAAAGCACGAAAGGTTCGCCTCCAGGCTTCGACAATATCACGACATAAATTCTAAAATCCGTGAAACTTTACCTAATAAAACCTCTAACGCATTTGATTAATCTTAGTTTGCGAAAAGGATTGTTTCCGACAAACTTCAAGAAAACAACAATATCAGCCACGTATAAATCTGATTACCCATTAAAAGTCTCTAATTATCAACCAATATCTCCAATTTCTAACAAGATGTACATTCCGCTTCTCTACACAAGCATTTGTCTATAAGACAAGCGTTGTATTTTAATTGTAACACATCTACATCACTCAAAATCTTCACTGGCTTAAGTGTTCCGAAATAATCCAGTTCAAGCTTTACTGGATGGATTTATCGGAACTGTATATTATAATATATTCCCGAATATCGGAAACGTCATCGGTTATCGGAAGGTTGAAGGTAAGAGAATAACAGAATTGCCCTAATTTGCAAAGCTAGGTTAGCTTGTTAGCTTCTAAACTCACCTGTATAATAATAGTTCATGCGATGGTCTGCAAATTCTCGATCTACTATTGTCAAACAAAAAGTACGAAACTTTTTCACTGCCCGCGATATACGTAAATAATTAATATGTAAATTTTAATAAATAAAAGGTAATTCTATCTATAGTTTTAGGTATTTCGATATTCGTACGGTAATTTTAGCCATAGTTTTTGAGGTTTGTAAAGCGCCCTTAATGAGATATTTCACAAAAATAGCGCTGTGTAAATTAGGAAATTTTACTATTATTATATATTTTTTCCAATATCTTGCAAGAAGATTTGCTTTTAAAATATCTTCAAAATAAAATATGAAAAAAAAGTTCAGCCAAACTCTCGATCAGTGAGCTCTGGTTTCATGATATTCGCGCAGCTTTTTTATTTTGTTTTTTTTTCTAGGTCTACGAAAATATTTTCAGATCTCAACGTCATTTATTTTATGAGTTATAAAGTTTTGAAATATTGATTTCATTTTTAAAAAATGGCAATACTAATGTGTTTGTGACATATTTTTCAATTACCAAAAAAACTGTTTTAATAATCGGGCAGTAAAAATAGTAATCACCAACATACTTAGGTACAAACGTTTATTGAGGGAATCAATTGTTTGCCCACAACGCAAACAGGCATAGCTCATATTTAGAAACTTCCCAGAAGAGCCAAAAAACTGTTTTTTTGCCGGATTCTTATACAGTTTATTCCATGTTTCGCCAATGGGGTCAAAAGACAAAACGAGGTTATGAAATGTTAGAGATGTGCCAGTTTGCAACAACATAAAAGATGAATACTGAATCATGTTGGTACTTGTGTCATTTTTGAGGTTTCGATGTTTTATGGGTAACGAATTACACAATAATACCTATATATTAGAAATTTATATTTATTTTGGATCCTTTTCTTGAGTAATAAACAAGTCACATATAACTTCAATTCCTTCGGCAATATTTTTTCAATGAAAGTATCGTTACAATATGTTGTATCTACAGTGTTATGTACACATGAATGGATTTGAGTAACCTTGCCAAGGCTTTTAGCCTCCTGTCGCTACGGTTCTAACTGGGAAGTATGCTCGCTACGCCTACCATCCCGACCAGCCGACCAGCCGACCAGCCGACCAGCGCTACACAATGGTTGGCGGAAACCTTGGCCCTAAAATAATCTCCAAGCTCTGAAAGACGGTCAAGGCAACTCTGTGCATACCAAGAACGAAACCATCAGATTCCTTTAGAAGGTTTCGCACGTAATTTGGATTTTCCATAATCAATATCCATATTAGGTTCCAGTTTCAAGTAAAGTATTTCGACGCCCAATGATAAACATGCGAGCATCGTTACATTGACATAGAATATAATACGTGAGTTCTTGCTCTATCGTGTATTTGCGTTAGCTTTTAATGTTATATTATATTTGATGTCAATATTCCAAATGTCAATAACAAATAATGTACAAACATTATTTGTTATTAGTATTCGAGGTTCGATAGTATCTCAGATGGAATTTTACTATAAAGGTTTTTAGCTCACACAATACGGTAGCCAGGAATATTATAGTGTGCCATTTTAATGTCATATTTACAATGTTTATATTAAAAAATATATTTTCATTCGAATTGCAAAGATAATTGATAATGGCCTCCAGTGTTTTCCAAATTCGCCTGAAAATATAGCGTTTGACACAAAACTCGGTTCTACCTATATGTATTATTACGAGGAAGACCCTACATTATATAATTTTAAAATATTTTCTGTTTCACCCTTTTTTTGTTAATTTGATTACTGCCACAAAACTTAGATTATTTGTTGAATTTATCAACGCTGTTGCTCCTTTTCATTTATATTTTTTAATACACTAATCAAAATGAGAAATAAAAATACACCAGTTGTGATGGGTATAAGTTTGCCATCGTGTATATCGGTTATTCTATATTATAAGTTGACCTCAAAACATTTTTAAAAACTTTCACTTTCAATTAATTGTAGGTTACCCAAATATATAATTTAACCTTTGTATCAACTGGTTGTTGTACTTCAAAGAACCCAACATAAACAGCACATTATGCAATGGTACACAACAACCCAGCCTTTGAATGCATTGCTAAAACCATTTTCATGAGAAAGACACTTATTTCAGCGGGCCTTATTTTTCCCCGCAGTATTTGCGTAGTGGGTACTACTGCGGGTGTTGAGAAAGGCTCTCCTGCCATGTTATTGCAAAGCTATCAAAGGTATTGAATGTAAATTGTGCAGGAGGTTGCACTGCGCGCGTTTATTGATTGTTTCCCCACCCCTAGTTTCTCATTTTCCCCGATGCAAGTTTACGGTACAAAAGTTTGGCACTTCTAGAACTTCTTCTGTTCTGTGCATGCCCACATTGAAAAATATTATTTCCGTCGTATTTACGTAACAATATAATATTAAACATCAAACTACTTCGAATTTTTTTTTCTAAATTAGAAGATTTTGCATAATACTCGTATATATTTATATAAATTATTACGTTACTATTTGTTATCCGTGAAAAATCACGGGATGTAACTCGACTTGCCAAAAAAAAAAGAAAAGTTTATTTATGGTTTTAAAGTTTATTTTGTAGAACTCCATTTTAATTTTTAGGTTTTTTAATTTTATTTAAACAATAATATTATTATTTTAAATTAAAAAAAAAAACAATAAAAATAAAAATAATTATTGTTTAAATAAAATTTAAAAACCTAAAAAAAAAAAAGTTTATTTATTCAAACCATTTTAAATATAGAATAACGTCTGCTAAAGTAGGTATGGATTACAAAAAATTCTTTTGAAATTGTATAATTTTCTCAACATATCATATTGTATTAGTTTCTAATTTGAAAAGTTTACACTCTTACGTATGTACGAGTACATACTCATAATGAAAATGATTTATGTTTAATTAGTTTAAAAATAAACAATGGTATTTTCGTAGTGTTTAAACAGTTTTCTCTTAACCCAGTGGTTACATGTTATGATTAGAGTACAAGTTTTTTCCTCTAAAATTCCGCCATTTTTTTTAAACATTTTATTTTTCAAACTGAAAAAACATGCAATCTGGCGCCTGTTTTTTTTTTACTGATAAGTAAATATGTTACAGCTCTATAGATAACGAAAGAAATTCCTGAAAAGAGTTATGTTGACTCAGAAATTCCACACATAAAAAACTACAATTGCATGACGTCAAAGCTCACCATTCGAGAGTATTTGCTGTAGGTTTGCGAGTATATCGTGCTAATGGCTTGCACGGTTCTGGTAACATTTTACATTAGTCAAACTGAAGGATTGATTATTTAAAGTCTAAAATTTCGCCATTATTTTCAAAGACTTTTGTCGAGGTTTTCTAGAAATTCGTTGCTTCTTGATTCATTTGATTTTAGAGTAAATAATTTTTTTTTTAGAGAAACGGTTTATTTCAGATTCTATCCAGCTAAAATCACCTCAGATTTTTCGTGTGTCGATTTTATTTTCTTATCCGACCCAATGCCCCTTGACAAATGTTGAATAATTTTCTCGATAAAAGCCCGTTGCGATAGGGCTCTCGACTCCTAAAGGCTGCATTGTTCAAACACCCACTTGTCTCCGTTGGCTCCCATGTTTTTTTTTTAAATTATGAATAAATGGAAAAGGCTTTCAAGAATTTGATTTATTCTTAGGTGGTAAATATTTTGATCTTTGCAAATGGATTGTTTATTTACCGAATGAGTATTATGGCGATTCAAAATACTTTATATCTTGCACTTGTTTATTTTACCTGGACCCTTCTCTCCCCACCGCGGACATCTTCAGATTGAAACTTACATTTTCTGAAATAATAAATATAGCACCTTGGTCAATGATATAAAACATTAATCACTATTGGGTGTACTGTCGGTGTACATCTTTTATTATTAGTAAATTTTGGAATTAACATTCTTGGTTGTAAAAATCACAAGTGCAGTTAATCTATAATATCTAACTAACTAACCATCACGCCATTTCCTCACAGGGATAGGCAGAGACGATGGACCGCCATTCACCTCTTTCTTGCCACACCCTCTTACATCTTTAAAGCATCCTTACTACCAATAATTCAATAGTAGTTCCATAATAATTCAATGAATAATTATGTAATTACTATTGAATTTATTCTTTTTTTAATTTTAAAAGTGGTTTTAAACAAAGTTTATCTGTTTTATTTATAAATTTGGCAAGCCACAAAGTAAATGCTTTTTACGAATATGCAAAGAATAATATTAAAAATAAAATAAAATTATCCTTAAGAAACCATTCGACTTCCCTACTCTAGAGATATTTCGAGAATTCAATATAGTATCTATCACAAAATTGTATAAACGAAACGCCTTATATCAGATTTATAAAGAACATTTAATTAATAAAATTCACCCTACGGATAGAGAAGCAATAGATTCAAAACAAATGGCTCAATATCCATCTCAATGCTAAGAACGACCACGGCTCAGCACCACTACTTGTATTTAGGTGTAAAATGGCACAATATATGGTTGTCCAAAAACAAAATTAATGTAACCGAAACTTTGAAATAGGAACAATTCAAAGCGCAAATTAAATCCCTGAAATTGGATTATAATATATTGTACCCTTCGTGTAGGTGTACTTTATCTATATTATCTTGCATTTAAAATATATTTTTCAAAATGGTTATTGTTTTTCTAAAATTCTGTATGTTGAATTACGTTTGTAGTTATTTAATAAGTGTTTGAATATTGTTTACGAATTTTACCTATTAGGCATTATTTTATTTTATGTATATCTCAACTTATGGAGAGTAGAATAATTAGAAAAAACACATTATATATATTTTTCATGTTGTTATAATTTGAAATGCTTTTTTGTTAATTAATAAATAAAAATACATCCACGGTTCAAAGGCCTCTTTCCTCCGTGTTTATGCCTGGATTAGTGTCCAGTTTTCTATGCAGTACAAAAAAAAAGAGAAAACACCACTGCAAACCATGATATATATGAATACCATGAATCAACAATATATATATATATATCTTTGCAATTTTTTCCACTAATAGCTTCGTAAAGTGCTTATAACCTATTTTTTACTGCAAAACTTTTGACCGGTTCGACTTTTGACATTCGAACTTAGTGCTTAATAAATATACAATGTAGTCATGTAGTTTTGTACATTTCGCATTGCATACCTGTAGCGATTTGTTAGTCTTCAGTCCAGTCAATACAACCATAAGTTTTGTACCTCGATGAGCGTCGCTAGGGGCTCCCTCCACTTCCTAAATTATGCACCGGACGTCAGACTTCCTGGGAAAAGTACGGCTCGACTCTGGTAGTTGGTACCCACTACCCACCCCGTGCACCGTACAGTGTTACACCACTGTATCTACAACTGTACACTGTACATCGTGGACCGTGTTCCGACTGTTGCGGAACTAGAACCTACCATTATTTTTTTTTCTTTCAGGACGAATATACGAGTGTATATGATATTTGTTATTTCGAGTTTTATTAACGTTTCTATAAAGAAGAAATTCTGAGTGATGTAGCGTTTTGACACTAAGCATTCACACTGATTTTTCTGTTTGAATTTTCTAGGTAAACGCAAAAGATTGCGACCTCATTTCCATCATCGTCTATGGATTATGTTGTTTACTTTGATTATGGGGTATTGGTAAGGATAACAATGAACGTTGGGGCAGAAGATGTCTGTTCTGATGATGAACACTTCGAGACTATCTGAAACTTCTCAATATTGAGAAGGAAACTCAACACAGCTCAATACCCAAAAGTCAAACAACGTGATAGTATCGACCGTGATAATCTCAAATCATATATCAAAAGTGCATTGCATATATAGTTTTGTATTATTCATTAATGGATTGGTAGAGGCAATATTTTAACCATAAATAATAAACCATAGATTATCAATAGATTAGATTACCAATAAGACGGTTAAGAGCAGTTGAGACTCTTGTGCGGTATTCATATAAAAAAATATTTTAAAAAAATATCATGAGTTTTGTCATTCATTATCCATTTAGCAATCTAAAAATAACATGAGACACCGTTTTATTTCTTCAACATTTTAAAATTGAATATTATGAAAAATAAAAGATGTCCGGTGAAGTCCGGTAGTAAAACAAATAATAACTAATACATAATAGCATTATATTTTATATGCATTCGGTCCAAAATATTAATTAATCTCGTTTAACCTTCGTGATTGCCCTTCTTCCATATCTAACCATATGAGAGAAGAATATGAAACGACATTTTACTATAATTTGCTTCACATGTGTGCGCTATATCCTCGCCATCAACTTTTCACAAAACAACGCGGTGGTATCATGGTCCATCCTCTGAGAGCTCCGTTGGAACCTCTCCCTCATTCTCATCAACGACGCCGCACGTAACAAAGAGAGGTCACATTGGGTTCTTAGCGGTAGGACCACCGAGTTGTGTTCTGAGTTGTTACCGGAGAGGATATAGCGAAAAAGTAAATAACGAAATAAAATACCGCTGAGAGCTCCATTGTAACCTATTTTTCTGTTACATGCGTTGCTCATGAGAAAGAGGGAGAGGTTACACATAAGCTATCAGCGGTATACCTTTATCACGTAGGTACAGAAGTGGAGGTGTGAGATGGTGCGAGATAACACATAAAATACGTTTTTTCCTTAGACATTCAGTACCGTACCAGTTTAATACTTGTACCGGTTCGTTGGGTATGTTGGGTTCGTTGGCTCCGTTGAAGTTTTTCATCCCGACCGTGCTCAGTTCAGATTTATTTGAACAAACCCGGCGGTTCGGGAAACGTAACTTCCCAGTGCGTACGACTAATTATCACGTCCGGCCCATATTTGGACTGGCTTGAGGTTAATGGTATGCACTTGCTTTATTTAGCAATGTGAACAGTTGACGATCCTTTCAGTAGCTACTTTGGGAGAGACTGCCATTCAGATTCTAAACATTGTTTGAAATGACTTCAGCTTTATTTATTAACCAGATCTGGTTAGCCAAGTGTTTCCCCTCTCGCACTTCTTTCAGTCCCACAGCATTTTCCTTATAAGGATTCTGTATTTTACTGTCTCCGGGCAGTTGATTCCTTTCCCTTTGTCTTTACATCCACTGCATTACACCACATTACGTTAAATAAAAGGCTGTAGATGGGTTATTTTCCTTCAATGGTCTATATTTAGGTAGTTTTAAGATTAAAAAACATCAGCCATACATTTGCAAAGTCCTTCGAGGATTCTACTTTGCACTGCGTACGTTCAATTATAATGAACATTATTTCACCTTTGAGGCCAGACGCTTGTCTTTCCTTGAAACACGGACACGGATCGGAGAAGGTCGCGTGTATTCCTCGCAGGATGTATATTTCTCCAATGCCGTGTGCGGGACTCAATAATTGTAATTTATTTGTGACGGATATTACTATTTATTCTCGGTGCACGGCCCCGGGGCGTAAAACCCCCCCGCCCCTGCCTTTACCCTCCGGAACGATTTCACTTTATCGGACCCTCAGGTGAAAAAGTTGCGACGTAGAAAATCCAACCTTATGTAAGAATATTATTCCATCTCTCGTGGTTCCTTTTATTCCTCCCTTCTCTTTCGTGCCATTCTTAATATGAAACGTAGATGTGTATATAGATTCCTGCTTTATTTCTTTTCAAATTTCTGGAAGATCCCAGAGGCTTCCCTCTCCGTTTTCATTTCGACTTCCATCCCGATTTTCCCACTCCGAAGGGCAAGCCTCGGATGTATTATTTACAAAGAGAGGTAACATTTGTTCCTATGCGTGACCTTAGGCTTGGGCAGTTTAAACACGTACGGACATATTTCACGGAGGTTTTTCCTTACTTTTCCGTATTCATTTATTTTATTCCTCTAGTCGTTTGATTCTGAAAATAAATGTTAATTATATTTCATCTCTCAACGCACAGTTTTCATTGATGTCTTTGCAGAATGACGTTGTGTTTTGATAACGGATGCAGTCAAATGTCGTGTTTATCTGGTATCGTCTGACTTAGCGTCTGTGTTATTGATATTAACACAAAGGTTATCTCTCATCACATATAATTTTGTTCACTATTGAAAAAGTAATTTCGAGAGCGTAATCCATCCGAAGATAAGAGATTGCTTGGTTATTTGTTTTTGTAGTCTCTTTAGTGAGATGAAATTCTCCTCTGGATGGTTACAGTAAAAGGGAAGCTCTCCCAAAAGACAAGCCATTAATGGAGCCAAGCTGTGAAATAAGGAGATACAGGGTAAATTGAATGAGGCACTTACCGCGGTTAGGCCCGGGCCTAAAAGTGCCCGTCTCGGTTGAATCTAGGATTATAACAGTCATTTTGCTTTAGACAAAATTAATTTTAATTTATTTTTCCTTCCGGCCCTCGGAAAATATTTTAAGCCGCAGTTATATTATATTTTAGCTGCAAATTCTGATCGCAAAAAACATTTTACAACTTTATCCAATTCTATCTTTGAAAATGATGATTTTATAATTTCTGAATTATTTAAAGGTAGGTGACTTTCATTTTGAATGCTTAGAAAATATTCGACAAAAAATTCGGATTGCTTAAAATTATTGTTTTTTTTTACCTTAAGGGTTATTTTTTATTAAGATTATACTTTTAAAAGGTGGTTAATGCAATGTGATTTTATGATAATTTAAACCTGGTTTCATATTTTCTTCATTAATTTCTGTTACTTGTAAATTACTTTTTTACATTAACTCCACACAGGAGGCCCTCAGGGACCCTCAAGAGACTCTCAGGGGGATGCTGTGTGGAGGGTATTTTTGTGGAAAGGAAGGAGGAACATATAGGCCGGCAGATCGTTCCACGGCCGAGCTGTTGAAAACAGAAACGAGTCATAGAAGCGACCCGTTCTCATATATTGAGGGTGAACCATGTACAATAAATGACGCAAGTTCCTGGGAGCATCTTCTATTGAAATGCCGGTAGAACAAGGATAGCATTCCCACTGACGTCTGTGCTCCAAATATTGCAATCCGTTTGTTAAGATAGGAGAATCGGGCCGCCCGTTTCTGCACAAATTTTAGGGTTTTTTCAGGTATTTAGGGGTTCCATACCAGAGGTGACTGCCAAATTCAACAGTAGGGCGCACTTTCGATTTGTACAAGGTCAGCAGTTGTGTCAGTATTGGGAATTGCATCAGTCAGTAGAAATCGTATTAGTCGTCTAATGCGTTTGTCAAAATCAATTTCGGTAAATCGTTAATCCAAAGGTCATGCCTCCCCAATCGGACATTGTTGAGTCAACAGTCCTCTCCCCCGAGTAGGCCTCGGTACGTTGAGGCTATGGTGCACCGGCCAGTATGGCGTTGGGTTTCCACATTTCCACTCGATAGTTCCAATAGTTAGTCTTCTCCTCCCTCCGTCCAGTGGTGTATTGATCTGGTCCGGCGGGCGGGGGCGGGCGGGCGGAGGGGGCAGTAAGTTGTCGGCGGGGTGGAAACCTCGCGCCCCCTTTTCCACATTTCCTCCCCGTCCGCCTACATCGAGTCCCATATCGATCCTCGCAAGATGGCCTCCCACGGGTCTGCGCGCGCACAGCCTGACGAATATTCATGAACTTAGAAAGAGAGCGCACTTTCTGCCTTCTTATTCCAGCATTTCCCTCCGTCATATTATTCGGAGGAAATATTGTTTATGGTATGGCTTTCCACTTGGATGCAGATACGATTACGCGTCACTCTGTTTGTATAGGATCAGAAGAATGGCTTTTCCAAGTAGGCACCTCGGCTTATGACGTAATCTTCTATGTTGGTCTAATCTATAATACCTCCATGCTTTATTTTAAAGCATTTTAATTTTCTACAGAATTTTACTGATTTAAGGTTTTTTTCATTGTCATTCTTTACGACTCTACCAAAACTTTAACTAGACCATGGCTTGAATGTTCTCTCTTATGTTTATTTTGCTTTATTTTTGTCATCGCTTCATTTATTTTAATGTATATGCTATTCCTTCTCTGTTGCTCTTTTTTCTATTTCTTGTTTTATGTGCACTTTTGTAATTGGACTTATAAATAATAGGGGGAAATTAATGTATTGAATATTTGGATTTCTACATGATTTCACAAAATTCTAGTCCATTTTTGTTGCGATGCTCAGCTGTGTTGGTTCATTATAATGGACCAAATATTAAACGTACTTTAAATATGAACGCCAGAAAAACTCTACATATAAACAAAAAATTTTCATCTTTGACGACAAATTCTAATCAACTAGAATCAAAGTTATATGAGAATTTTAAGTAGGTAAAGGACCAGTTACGTAATTTTAAAACAAACATAATGAAATATTTATAATAAAAATAAGATTTAATTATACGGTACGAATCATGAATTCTGCATAATTACGAATACGTTTTCTTTTGTAATAAAATATACTAATAATGGCTTATATTCCGGATGTTACAACAGACATTACAGGTAATATTTTTATCTGCGAAGGAGGATTTTTACTGTGATGTTTTAGAAATTTCCGCGCATTTACATCTGAACTTAAATATTTTTTGAAAATATCTTCAATATGTCATTTCAAAGGGTTCTTACTTTCTTAAGTCATTGAAAGTCAATAATATATAATAGAAATCCAGTACTTACTTATCCTCTCGATTGTTCTTACTTTCTCAAAAGGCCTTATTAACGGTTTCTAGCACATCAAAGATGAACTCAATTTTCCCAAATTTTTTCATATCATGGTGCACAAACACACGCACGATGTAATTCCATATTCCAATCTATAATTATGTTTTTTTATAGATCTTGCATGTTGTTTGCGCTCTTGGGCGCCCGAGCCGGTCTCGGGTTGCAAACATCCCCGTCCAGCAATCACCCACTCGGAAAACAAGCCAACCAACCCAGTTACGTCTAGTGTATCACGTTAGGGGATGGTTGGTTCTCTTTGCTCGGTAGTTAGTTTTGCTCGGCGCCTGGGTGAGGTTTCCGCTGTATGTGCGCTGGTGCCAGCTTCGCGCGTCAGCAGGGTGACGGCGCCGCCCTGCCGGCCGCGTGACGTCACAGACGATAACGGCACTCTCCGTATGCTTCAGACGGCTTTTTACGTATTTACAATCAGAAACATTGTGGATGACTTTATTCAATTTATATTCCCTCGATAATTTCCCATCAACAGGCTGAGTAAATTTTGCCGTATGAATAAATACATTTCAGTATATATTTTTCTTATAAACACAGCAAGTGTATTTGTCTTCTTGTCACTTATGCGAAGGAAGGTGGCAGGAATGAACACAATGGTGAACGTCCTCATCTAGGAATGAATGACTGTTTTTATCCCCTGAAACCCTGCTTTGCATATTGCAGTCAACGGGCGCCAGAAATGCATTTAACTCCTTAGATATTCATGTTTCAATAAATTTGTGGTATTTTTTCAAAGGTATATTTTGGCAAGCATATGGAAAAAAATGCATTTATATTGGACAATTCTACCATTTGTTATAATATGCTAAAGAATCATCAGCGATATGAATAAAATATACTTATGTACATCGATTTCAATTCATAAACCTCATAAAAATCAAAAAGGTATCAGTCTTCGTATTAATTTCTATAGAGACTTAACGAATTGACATATTCATTTATTATATACTCATAAACGTCAATAACCCGTGAAAAGCCTTTTTATGTATAGAAAAGGGATTTTTGTGTTAACTGGATTTTAATATAAAAAGTATCCTGTCAACGTTAACAATTTTTTTCCCAAGTGGATTTGAAGTACCTACTTACTAAATTAGAATACTTAAAAAATGTTAATTTTCCCTCCCTGGTGTTTTCGCTGTTTTTCTCCGAAAGTATTGAGTGGGATTTGAAAGTCTCGTAACTATCCGGTGACGCATTTCTGAGTCAATACTTACACCATCGCACTAGTTATTTGTTATACCTATTTATATCACACCTCCTTATGCTAGCCAAGATTTACTGTAACCTGCATAATTTGTCAAACCGATTATTTTCCAACACTTACTCTTCGAATAATACCTTTCATTGGCCCGTAGGTTTTCATTGGGGTTATATTTTACCCCGTCATAAAACCCCGACCTGTCCCAAGGCTTGTAGGCTGTACGGCTAAGGCTTTAGGCCCAACTCGACTCTCTTAACCTGGACTGGCATTTACGACCCCGTTTCGGCAGCCCTCCGTTACCCAACCAAACCATCCGCGTTAACGTTGTCCATACTCATTTGCCAACTAGTATAATGTGTCTTTTGACAGACGATTGAAGGTAGTGCGGGGTTCTTTAAATTTTATAATTGTTTTACTCCAGAACTCAAGAAAACACAGCCTTTCTGAAGGTTGAAAAGTGGATATACCAAATTGCTTAAAAGCATTCAACATCTAATTGTGTAATTAATTCAAAATATTGACTGTCGTTTTCATTTATTATTCAAAACAACAAAACAATATTTTTTTCCTCTTGGATATCATTAAGTCCTCCTTCTTGAGCCAATGCTTCGAACAGCCTCGCAGTGTTCATCATCAGGGCATCTATACCGTCATCTTCCCTCAAGTTGCCTTGATGATGGACATCGCAGTTGTCCGAAAAGTTCAACCAAGAAGGAGAAAGAAGGTCAACATGGATCAATACCCCAAAAGTCGAAAAACCTGAAATTTCCTCAATTCACCAATAGGCTATTTTTTTGTTCCAATAATATTAGTTGCGAGGTAGTGGTTATCATGATTTCATCATGATTCACAAAAGCTTTTTCTCATAAAAATTTGCTTTTAAAAATGAAAGTTCAAACACTATATTATTATTATGTTAACTTTTTGCCAATTTGACGAGATTTAGGGGTGAAAAGTAATAACCAGATGTTTATGCTTCACAGTTTTTTTTTTGTCCGCTTCATTTGTTATTTATAACATTTTACGTCAAATATGCAAAATATTCCATCATATTTTACGCTGTATCGCTAAAGGCGACTAAGCACTGTCATTTATAGAATTTATCTGCCGTGTGATTTATTTCTCAATATCCTTCGGCAAACGACAGGTTTAGGGTAATTTAAAAGGTCCTTGCATATCCTTACAGTCCTTTGACAACACCTAAGGATAACGGGACCCTCTGAAATGGGGCGATAAAAACTAGGCTTCATACTCCATTCCTTCCAATTCCTCCAAGGCAGGTACCACAGTACGCGTCTTTACGACCGTATTTCATAAATGTTGTGACGTCGCTGGGAATATTAGAGTTTTCCCTTTAAAAAACTCCAATCCCAAACGGAAAACGTGGCAAAAACTTTTTAAGGGTAGTGTGCGTATTGATCGGTATTAACATCATGAAAATAATTCAAGGCATTATTGATATTGACTTACCTTCGACTAAAACTTATTCTCAGCTAAAATAAAACAATCACTTTCCGTAAAACCACTTTTATAATTTTTTTTTGCTTATACCTAAGCTTTCTTAGGGTAGTATTGATATTATCAACTAGCAATAATTTAATAAAATTATATATAATACATTCTTGTATTTAATGTTAGTTGATAATATACTGCCCTTATGAAACTTACATATAAGTAAAACCAGAAGGCGACCAAATGTTGCTGTATATTAATGTTTGTTTTATTTATTAAGATTAAGTGATGTTTTTCTGATATTATGTCGAACCATTTTTTGTAATTTTATATAATTTAATACGTATGACAATACTGTTCGATATAACAGACTTAATTTTAATACTTCATTATTTTTTTAATACTACTAAATTAACAAACTATACACAAAAACCGATAGGTGATATTTACAAAATTGCAACGTTAATACGATTATGGCCGAAACGATGTTTGTCGGAAGCTATTTAATTCATCACGTTACTTTGATCTTTTATTCGATAAAAGTTCTCATTTCACATTAATAATCATATCAGGTTTTTATTACTTTTCATTTTCAATATGGATACTCGTGGCAAATGCGAAATTGCAAAACGTTCGAAATGGGGATACAAATTTAATTTAATCTAATGGGATTGAATTGAATTTGTGATTCGTACACATGAATATTTCATCCAATTCGTATTGCCTTCATTTCGAATTTCGCTCAATACCGAATGTAATGAAACGCGTAACGAGTGAGCGGAGCAAGGCACCGGGAGCGCATATTGTCAGCTTGCAAGATTACTTATAATCAATAAATATAACAGATCAAATTAGATTCTCGAATTAAAATGAATAACATATGCAAATACCATAATGGGTTTCTTTTAGTATTAGATTTTGGGCTCACTCTTTCCAGTGAATTTCCCAAGGAGACAGATGTCTGTAGTCCAGTGTGCAACAGTGATATACAACCCAGCATTCACAGACCCAATTTCACATTATTGCGACCCAATATGCTAAATAAAATATCAAAAGTCACCTCTGTGAAAATTCCCAAGACCAAAAAAAAATGGTCTGACATCGTTAAGAACTGTTTTTATTCTATTTCCTGTAGTTTTCGTTAATATTTTGTGCACTCGGTAAGATTTGCTACTGATTTTTAAAAATATTTTTTGCAGTTCATACGATCTTTGCTATAGCATTTCGTGTGTTGGTGTTAGTTCTGCCTAGAATCGACACTTGCAAATAGTTAGTTGATGCTTTTGTTGAAAAGGTTTTCCATCACTAGTATAGAAGTGTACAGTGTCCGGGGCGGCAAGGCGCGTGCGCCGCCCCCAGCTGGGCGGCCCCACAACGGTTCCGCCGCTCGCAACGAGCGGACGCTCTGTCACGTAGCACCCTCACCACTACACCGGCCAGCCGACCAGCCGCCCAACCGCCCAGCGCCCAGCCGCCCAGCCGCCCAGTCGCCCAGTCGCCCAGTCAGTAGCCCGTAGCCGTAGCCAGTAGCCAGTGGCTGCGCGCAACGCTCCTACATCGCTAGTGCTACGTTGAAAATGTCAAACGCAACTTGTCGCGAAAACAATACAACTGTCACCGCGTCAGGATTCACAGATCTCGTATTCTGAGTCTTCTTTCTTGTCAGTGAAGTCTAACGGTAAATATCTTTAGTTCTTCAACGGCCGTTACGTAAAAGTTGCATACGTCAGTTTCGCTTCTGTATTTCTCGTTTTGGTTAACCCTTGTTCAATAACAGCCCCCGCCTCTCGGCCGTTCGGGTAAAATTTTCAAGTGCGCGCGTCTAACACCGCCCTCCGTCCCTCTCGCCGGATAGGAGCTATCGCTGCTAGAAAGGGACAGCACTTACTTCGCAACGTAGAATTATCCGATAGATTTTGTCCCTTTTTGCAAGAAGTCTCGGAAATTTACGAGAGTGGGACTTGTTTTACGGAATGTTGAATTTCGCCGTTTTCCATTTCGCTTGTTCTAAGGTTTAGGAAAAATTGCGAGAGGGAGACGACGAGTGCTTAATTGGGCAGTGTCTAAAGTTCTGCAGCGCCCCTTGCAAGAGTGTGTGTGGCGGAGTGTTCCCACACGAATACGTGGATGTGTGTGTGTGTGTGTCGATGTGGAAAACCCAAGGTTGTGTAGTGACGCACAAGGAGCGACTGGAGCTTCCATCTGTTAATTGATTCATTCCTTTAAGATTCATCAGAAAACTTTTGTTTTGATCATTTTACTAAATTCTTGTGAAAATATATTTCAGTGCCTGCAGACACATTATCCTCCTTTTGTTGGAGTAGGTAAGTTAATTAATTAAATAAGGTAATTCGTCAGTTCATATTTTAGTTTCCACGGGAATAAAAACCTCCGTTGGTTGGTAAAGAGAACAGTTACACCTGCCAGGCGTTATTATTCTTTGATTAAAATGTCGCTTATTCTTTAAAATTAACCTCTCGTACACCATTCAAACAATATTGACTAATCTTTCCTAACCTTGCATTTTAATCATTTTTTTCCATATGTGTACTACATTTGACTACAGCCTTATATTACGTAAGATGGAAAATAGAAACTTAAAAGATTTTTCTTGACATAAAAAAAATATTTTTACACATTTTTTCCCCTATTCATATATCCCATAGTTGTAAAATTCTATTAGCCAAAAATTTTACTTATCTCCGTTTTTTTAAATAAAATTTTCCTTTCCAATTTTTTTTTTCACGTACATAACTATTAAATAATGCAACTAAGTTTGAGAATTAGATACAGATATTTCATGTTATCTCAAAATTTTACCGATGTATGGAGGTTAATCATGAATTTGGCATAAGAAATTCTAAAGTAGGTTGAATGCAGTAACGTAGATATCTACGCTCAGATGTGAACACATAGAGTGGGTGGATGAAGAAAGGAGTCTCAATAAATGTATGACGCACAATTTACTTGAAGAATATGTCGACAATAAGACATTGCTATGATAGAGTAGGTATATATGGGAAAATGTATGATCCCCTTCCTCCCTCCCTCCATCAACCCCCACTTTTCTGGCTTTTCTGTCTATGTGTGCTCCGTTTAAAAATGGTACAATGACACGTTCTAAAATGTTTGTTTTTAATTGAAAACAGGAATATCTCTTTCTTTGTAATTTTGTGTTTAAACGAATTTTTGCATTTTAGTTAGTTTCATAACATTTGTAGCAACTTAAGTGTAAAGCTATTGCTCAAGAAGTTGGAGGGCGCACCCCTTGCTTGAGAATACTTTAATCTAATGGGAGCTTGCAGGTTTCCTACAATCTGTAACGGATAAGGCGTTAAGATTTCTACAATAATGATACAGAGTTCAAAGAAATTAGGCAAAAAAGACGAAACTAATAGATAATTCATCAAAGCTTACTGAGGGTATGTCTCTCTACTTTCTGATCATATAATTTTCAATGGTTTAAGGTCACATCAATGACTAGCTAAAGGCTAAACAACATCAAAAATGATTGCCAGAGTCAAGTCGTTTGTCCCGAAGCAGTTATTTAAGTCGACAATGGTGCACTGCGATACTTTAACATTTGGCAATAAATGTTTGCAACGTATCATTATCTGGGCTGTAGTGCTTTTGTTGTGTGAAAAACCACTTCACACTTTTTGTAATTTCCCAACGGACCTAATATGCGCGTTTATTATTGGACGCTTACCACCCCTGTGCACAATATCTATACTACCATATTCGCTAATGAGGGCTCAGATATTTGCCAACGTGCAAGTGAATGATTAATATTTCTGCAAACAGAAAAAAGCGTGTCAAAATAAAGCTCAAACATTCAGATTTAAAATTTTAAACTTTTTGTTTTTGTTTTCATAATCTACACAACCTTCTGAAGTGTTATTTATTTTAAGTAAAACGTAGATGCATTTGAAAGATCATAATAAAATCTTAAATTAAGGAGTAGTTTTTAGAAGGTCGTAGTTTCCTGCAAAATTTGAATTATGTAGGTATTTGAATTGGTAATGGATATTTTAAATGTTGTTCCCTTCATGTTGCACATTGCAAATGGTTTATTCTGCAATCGGTGGTATTTCGTAAGTTTTTTCATGAATGGCGTCTTTACTATTTGAAACAGCTCCAGTGTATTTTAGCCGTAATTGTAAATTGTGAACGGATGTTATAAATTTTGATAAACACAATACATTGTGTTTTTATTATTTCTTTATTTTTCGACCTTATTCTACACTTTTATTCTCAATATTTTTTACTACTCAACTCATATATATGTAATTTATATAAATGTATTACTTACCTATATTTTATATTAAAAAGAAATTCATAATATTATCAACAACAACAAAAAATTTACAGTTTCGAATCATGGCTAACTGGCCGGCAACCACCCCTCCATACCGCATATCTGCCTTCGCCTGTCAAATCGCCTTTAATTCCATAATTATTAACATATTCTTACCGAACCGTAGTACAATGTAAACGCATTCATTTTTTCTTCTAAATATGACGTTTTCATTTCATAAATATGAATGTGGGCACTGTCAGTCTGGCAGTTATGATTTTCATGTTAAAGCTTGATGGACAAACAAAATATTTTTATCTTAACCAGTAAGGGCATTGATCCTATCTTGTGCAGGGAGGCATGAAGTTAAAAACCCCTAATTTATTTGTATTGCTGTGGCCAAAAAATGAATGTCTTCAACAAGTCGTTAAAGATATTCGGAAACCTGATGCGGCGCACTGACTTGTAAGTCATATGTTATAAGGAACAATTTTTTGTAATTAAATTCAATCATTTGAAACCAACTTATATAACTAGTACTAAAAAGCATTACCTTTAACCTTTGTGAACTTGTGTTTAGTTTTATGGAACCTCAGGATATTTTAATTTTATTTGTTTCTGCAATTAAGATCAATTACGTTTCTAATGGAGAGTTTCAATTTAGCACAATTTAGTCAAAGATAATATTGTTCAATAAGGTTTATTGAACAAGAATGATAAATACGCAGTTACCACGATGAACTTTATTATTAAAAAAAAATATTATGGGTTTTCAATTAACAGCATCAGATACCCTGAAATAATTTAATTTTAGTAACGCTGCGTAATGGCAAAATAGAAAGGGTATATTTTTTAAAGTTTTTTGTTTGAAGAGTTTTGAATTTGTTAATTATAGTTCCTTGTCTGATATTACACGGACAGTCAGGAATATATACTCTGTCATCCACCAGAAATGGAGTCGAATCGAAATGGTTCACTGAAGAGAATTCAGTGAACAGTTTTACCAGACGTCACCCACTAAGGTTGAAATATTTCAACCTCCGTCACATTTAATTGGCGATCAAACCGACGATCAACGCCATTTTGAACGTTTGACATTTGAACGGTCCCCGTTAAACGCCGATTTTCACTCGTTTCAACTTGTAATCAAATTGCGATCAGCCGTCGAACATAATAGCTTGACCGTTATGCTTGACGAATTAGGAGAAAATCAATATGTTCCTTGAAATCGAGACCCTTTTGGAATTATTTTACAATACCGCAAATTTAAAAAAAATAAACCGCGTCAGGAAGGCTGTATCGTCGGTTCTCTGGGAGATATCACTCAGGGACATTCTGGTCGAAAATTTATAATCGAAGCGCTTTTTTGCGTAAATGTAATAAAACATCACGTGTCTAATATCAACCAATTTTCCTGACCTACTTTTAAAAGCTCTTTTTGATATATGTCCATTAGAATAAACAGCACAGCTTTACATCAACATCGCAAATCAATTTTTCGTTAGTCAAGGGCTCCTTGCTGCATTTCGACGACATATCCGTACAATACAGATTGTGGTTTATTTCCGTGCGAAATCCATTGAAAAAACAAAACGTAGATGAAAATGATGTAATGAGATGATATAATAAATCATTAAAGACGTCGCTGTCACTACATGTACAATGGTTAGGTACAGGATTGCTTGAAAGATTCCCAAAACAATGTTTGCATTACAAGAACAAACTCTCCTCCCTCCCAACCAATTAGTGTTGACCAATCAAGGTTTTTTGCCTCTGATTTGTTTATAAAAAAATGCAGTGAAACTTGAATCAATGAACATAATTTTTAAAAAATCTATTATTTCTTCCATGTATCTAGTTTGTAGTTAAATATGAAAGCCAAATAATTACTAAAATGCTATTGACTTCAAACCCAACAGAAATTCAAATATGAATAACATTGACTAAGCTCGGGGTGTTACGAATCCCGTCACAATATTGAAACATTGTCACAAATCGACGATAAGCGTCATTTTGAATTTTTCACATTTGGCCGATTCTCGGCCCGTTAGCGGCTCGTCAAATGCTAAGAAGACTTTGTAAAAAGGGTTATTCTAGTAACATAGGGATTGTACAGAGGGTAAGCTAGCAAATCGCAACGTCTTTCGAATTCTCTCCACTTCTGCATCAAACTCCGAACAATGTATAATTGTAGTTTTCCATTTTCCCAGGAGTCTCCGCCCCCGCCGCGACTGCTGTCGCTCCTGGCTTCCTGTAGAGGAAGAGCGGAAGTCAGCCCCAAGCGGAAACCCTCGGCCCCGCCATGTCGTCCGTCAAGGTGGCCGTCAGGGTGCGCCCCTTCAACTCCAGGGAGATCAACAAGGACTCCAAATGCATCATCGAGATGGAAGGGAACACCACAGGTAGGAATCATATTAAAATATTTCGCACACTAGGACGCGTACAGAGGAGAACCAAGGGAATATTTTACTATCACGGGAATCAAATACTACTCATTCCGTCAAGGGTCGATTGTGGCTTGTTTTTCGCCTTCTAACATATCTGTTTAATACCGTTAGTTACTTGTTCATAGTCTATAGAACACCATCTCTTCATTAACATTACTAAAGTGTACCTATGATGTGATCTAAGTCAAAATTATTTTTTAAGTGAAAATTTTATTTTATTTCAATAAATGTTCTTTTAAATACTGTTTCTTTACATAGCTGAAGGTTTTATGTACCCATAATTTATACAATTGTCTCAAATAGTATGTCTGTTATTTTTACCACCCGTCTTTGCTCGGCAATTTATTTCGTTTCTAAGTAGATTTCAACACTCTTTTAAGAAAACCTTTTTTTTTAACTAAACACTTGTAATGATATAGGAAAAAAAAACAATCTGAAGTCTTGTCTTCTTTTTTAACAGTTAGAAAAATGCTTCATAGATTATGTCGACAATCTCTTTGACGTTGGGACTTGGAAATTTATTACTGAAAAACTATGCATTTTCTGAGAAAAAAATATATCAAACAACTCTGAACGTAGTTCACTCATAAGTTTGATTTTGTAACATAACACCTTCAACCACTTATGTATTAAAGGAGAATAATTAAGGCTTGTTGCCGGGTTACTCGGAATGCCATGAAATCGAAGTTTTACTTAGGTAAATATATTATTACCACGCACATATACCATTCGTTACGCAGCCATATTTGGATAAAATTTTAATAGATTATTTCACCAGGTTATAATTCTTTCACGTTGTTATCGGCCACTGCAAAATGGTCCGTATTGCTCTCACGGCGAACAAACTTGTATTGTTTTGTTCGAAAGCTTATTACCACTTCAGAAGTCTATTAAACCCTGTCACAACTTATTTGATATGAGTCCTAGTTTTATCGCGAGGTGAGATTAAATAATACACCATGCCGCAATGTCTGGATCTAATCATACCAGACTACTCCGTGAATGTAGCTGATTATTATTTTACTAGTTGTTAGTAATTGTTACCCATAACGTGACTTGCTAAGAAAAATATTAATTTTCTTTTCAAATATAGAATAATCTTTGCTAAATTACATATTGGTATTAGATAGGTAGGTATTTGAAAAGATTATTTTTTAATTTGATAATTTTTTTAACAAATCCAACGGCTCCAATTTTGAAAATTCACACTTGTAATTATGTACATACGTACGCACGTACTTATAGTTTATATTAATTCTTATTGTTGATATAATACGAGGGTTATTAATTCGTTAGGGTTTTTTGGTTTTGTAAATTACGATACAAGAAGGAGTGAACACGTGTTTATTTTATTAATCATTCAAACAATATTACTTATGTTTAAATTATATGAATTAGAAAAAGATACAAAATAAAAATAAAATTTTGCGACCAAGACTCGAACTCGGAATTTATAAATGGTAATGTTTAAAAATTGGGTAGTTTTATGAATTAAGTCGAAACAGGGGATAATCAGCAAATAATATACGACCTTAATCGTGTTACATATGGAATCTAAAAGCTTTTTCTTTGTCGCTTAACGGACTGTTTTTTTCCCCTGATTATAACATGTGTACACATTATTAAGAACAGTATGGATCAAGAGTGTGCCTTCCGCACGCGGACAAAAAACGGCCCAAAACAAAACAAAAATATCACCTTATTTATGTATTTGCTTCGCCCTGGTTTATTAAAAAAATGCATAGAGTCACGTGGGGTAACCGTGCGCTGAGTGAAAGTGTGCGCAACTTTAATGTGTGCATACTTTTTTTTTAATATATTTTTCAAAAATCTAATATTACGGCAGCGAAGATATTTGCTATATATTTAACAAGGGAATATGAAATTATTTTTGGGTATGTAAAATAAAATAGCGCTGATTGCTTCAATAGTGTGCTAGATGTGATTAGCATAATTTTTTAATTTATCTTCAGATGAAAAAACGAATGATGACAAAAAGTTATGATCGAAATTTCAACGGGTTACAATTTTTTTCCATTTTTTTTAATAGATAGTTTTTAGGAAAACTTGAGGCCTTTAGAAAAGTATACTACCTAATTCACTAGAATTTATATTCACGATTATCTTCGTTAAAAAACGTATTTTTATATTATCAACGTGTCTTTAAGGAAATGTTATCTGGAGAGTCACGTAAACTCTAGTGAAAACGAGAAAGCGGTAGGTTTAATGTGTGATTTTAAATAATGATTTGCTCGTATCCACCCATCCAGATTTAAAAATATATATATATTTTCTTGTTACCCAGTGTGTTGTGCGACACTAAGTTGCCTGAGCCTTAATTGCAATTGTTTGGGGTAATCTTAGGGTGTAGCAAAAGGACTAGCATAATAACTAGTTTGTTTATAAATACAATTCGTACCTACGAGTATATTCAAAAACAGGACAAATGAAACCCGATGTTGTGATAAATTCCGAATTTAACTATTCTAACCCGAGTTATGACTAAATTCCAATTGTTTTATTGATCTGCCGCGAGAGGAAAGATTATTTGAAATTAATCAAAAATATTTTTATTTAAAATATTTAATGGAGAAAAACTTATATGTTGCGGTTTTTATATATTTATAAATTTGACATAAAAGAACTTAAAAACGTTTTTAAAAACAGATAGTTCATAATTCAGAGAAGTCGAAATGTAGACGTGTTTATCCAATTTTGCTAGGGATGAAAAAATATCTATTCATCGTTTTCATCGAACCGTTTTTGAGATGGTTTTAACAGTGGTTTTTTTATTACAACACTGTTTTATATATTCACCTATATGGTGCATGTAATTTGTATTGGCACATTGGTTTCAAACATTATTCAAATTTCTAATAACGAAGCGAAATAATCGAGCGCACCCCTGAAAGCAATTGAAATTATATTTTGCGATGAAACTTGTAAAACTTGTAAGAGCGATGAATCTTGTAAACCCTAAATATATCGATTATGGCTTTTCATTTCGCAAGGCAGGTAAGATAAGAGAGGCCACACAAGTGTTGTGCTTTATTTAATGCTTTGAAGCTCGAACAATTTGTAATACCAGCAAAACATTTTCATCAGAGAAATGTCGACGTATCGGCTGAAAATACACACTAACGTAACTAACTAACTAACTAACCATCACGCCGTTTCCCCGCAGGGGTAGGCAGAGAGGACGGACCGCCATACAACTCTGTCTTGGCACACACTTCTTGCTTCATTTACATTCATACATCGTCTCATACATACTCTTCTGTTATTCTGACTCTTCACATAACCCGATTCAAGTATTTGATTTACTTGATCGTGCCATGTCTTTCTCGGGCGTCCTCGACTTCTTCTTCCATTCACTTTCGCATCATATATTCGTTTCACACTCCTTTCTTCGTTCATTCGCTCTACATGCCCAAACCATCTAAGCGTCCCTTTCTTGATCCTATCCAGTACGCTAATATCAGCCTTGCATTCTTTCCGGATATCCACATTTGTAATACGGTCACACATGGTTTTACCGCACATCCGTCTCAAAGATCTCATTTCCACAGCATTCAGTCTACTTTCATCCTTCCTCTGCCAGTTCCATGCCTCACTGCCATACATCAGGGTTGGTATAAGCACTCCATTGTGGACTGCTAGCTTCGCTTTTTGAACAATTTCTTATTTGCCCCAACAGCGTTCAGTCCTCCATTAATGGAGTTTCCTGCATTCACCCTTCTTTCAATATCCTTATCAGCCTTTCCGTCTCTTGTAAACATACTTTCTAAATACACAAACTCATCCACTAGCTCCAAGTATTCATCATTCACAACTATATTGCACGCTGTTCTCGTACTCTCTCTTTCAAACACCACCACGTAGTGTTTGTAAAATATAGATATTATATAGGTAGTAATTTGATCAAATAAAACGTTACGTTTGTAATTTTTCTATAACATCTCATTTTAAATGTGATTGATGTTTTCATAATGAATACCTCCGAGCCGTAGCGGTCGAGATCCTCGCCTACGAATCCGGAGGTCGCGGATTCGAGGCCCAGCATGCGTAAATAAAATTTAACTAACGTATGTGTTATGTCACGTATTAAAATAATATATTGTACATTCGCGATACCTTTAAGAGTGGTAAATACCACAAATATCGCCCTGGTGTAAGACCACCATTCAAAATCGAAACACTTCTCCTCTGTTTATTCTAATATATCGTGCACCACCCCTTCATACAACTATACAGAAAATGTTGACTTGAATAATTGCCAAATCTCACTTTTAGATGTATTTAATTCGTTAAAAAATCTATCTAGTAAGAATAGCACTGGCCCTGATGGAATTCCTGAAATTGTATTGAAAGAATGTAAATACATCTTATCTAAGCCACTTTCTATCTTATTTAACCTATCACTTTCATCTGGCTCATTTCCTGACTCATGGAAAATTTCATATATTAGGCCTATTTTTAAGTCTGGTAACAAGTCCAACATTGAAAACTACAGACCAATTTCGATTATATCCCACATTCCAAAAATATTTGAGTCCATCATTACAAAGAAAATTACCCCCGTATTTAAAAATGTTCTGATTGAGGAACAGCATGGATTTAGATCTGCTAAGTCTACCACAACAAATTTACTTTCCTTCACTAATACCATTGTTAACGCTCTGGAAGTTAACTCTCAGGCAGATGTTCTCTACACTGATTTTTCTAAAGCCTTTGATAAAGTTAATCACTCAATTCTTATCGCCAAACTTCATGCTATCGGTATTAGAAATCCTTTATTATCTTTCTTCAAATCTTATTTAAATGATAGACAACAAAGAGTCAAAATTAATAACTTTGAATCTATTAATATTAAAGTAACGTCTGGAGTACCCCAAGGTGCCCATCTAGCTCCTCTCCTTTTTAACATATTTATTAACGACATTGCCAAAGTATTTTCTTCCTCGCGTTTTTGGCTTTTTGCAGATGACAATAAGATCCTTAAAATAATAAAATCTTTTCATGACTGTATTCTTCTCCAAAGTGATATTGATTCATTTAATGAATGGTGTGAAACTAACTGCCTAAAATTAAACATTGATAAATGTAAAATTATGTCATTTCATAGAACTCATAAACCGATCCTCTTCAATTATAAATTAAATAGTGTCTCCTTATCTACCGTCAGATCTATAAAAGATCTTGGTGTCACTATAGACTATAATCTTTCTTTTTCGTGATCACATTTATAATGTAGTTAATAAATCATTAAAACTTCTTGGCTTCATCAATAGAATTGCATGTGACTTTAAGAATATAAAGACTCTAAAAACCCTTTACTGCTCATTAGTTCGCCCTCATTTAGATTGGGGCGAGAAAGAGGCGATTATTCATATGATGAAATTGAACAATTATTGAAAATGTCTTCATTAGAAAAGCGCAGGAAAGACTTCGATTTAATTTTCATTTACAAAATTATTAATTGTTTTATTGACTCACCTTCTCTGTTGCAACTTATCCAGTTCAACATTCCTTGCCGTAGACTCAGAAACAATGAATTGCTGTTCCTCAATCATCACAATACTAATTACGGGTATAATTCTCCAATGTCCAGAATGTCAAGACTTGTTAACTCAAGCCATGGTCTTGAAATTTTTGGTAGCAGTCTAAATGATTTTCGTCATTCTTTACGACTCTACCAAAACTTTGACTAAGACCATGGCTTGAATGTTCTCTCTTATGTTTATTTTGCCTTATTTTTGTCATCGCTTCATTTATCTCAATTTATATGCTATTTCTTCTCTGTTACTCTTTTTTATATTTCGTGTTTTATATGTATTTTTGTAATTGGACTTTAGTCCGTTAATTTATAAATAAATAAATAAATTACTTAAAATGGCAATATTAGTAACTAGATTTAAATTGCCAGGTAATTCCCAACCTTCCTCCTCCTCCTCATATATTTCTTCTTTCCAACACCTTCAGCTTCACAAAATACCTCAATTCAGAATGCCATAGGCCCACTGGCTCCAGATAGTTGAGAGCAGTAGGAATTCTTGAGCGGTAATAATTCACATAAAAAAAAAATTATAGAGATTATTAAACACATGTTTAAATATTTTATACCTTTTCACATTTATTTAGCGCCGTGAGTATATAGTATTTTTTAAATGAATGAAATATAATTTTATAAAACAAAATTAGTTTTGCTACAAGGCTTCGCGGGAGGTTTTAACACTTAAACAAAAACTTATTTCTTATTGAACAATTGAATATATGGAAAAAAATGGCTTATGGCGTCTTGTTCTATTTTTATTAAAGTTGATTCAATGTATCTTAGCTCCATAACCCATAGTGGAAATTATGTTGCGAGCTGAAATTTTATGACACCAGAGGTCGCCGTTTGAGAGTTTTGGCTCTGTTATTGCTGATTCATTCGAAGAGATTTTCTACTGTATAGTTGACATTTTTAAATTGAGCAACGGCAATCTTGGACAGAAAGCTTTAAAGTACTTTTTTCGATTATTTTACCTAGTTGACCCACATTAAAAAAGCTCCCACTAAATATAACAAAACCACTAACGAGACGAGATAACATCGTAGCGGTGATGCGGCTACACTGTAATGTGGGTAGTTTTCTTCCAGTTACGGCTTTTTACCTCACTACTACTATTTACTGAGCCGTAGCACCTAACTAACCGTAGACCCTGCACATGAAAACTCCGTCAACCTTTAGAACAGTATTATGATCGTAGGCAGTGCGCTACGACCCGTAGAGGTGAAAAACGAACTACAACATAAATCTAAGGGACCTTAAACACGTTTGGCAAGGTCATGGTACTAATAATTACATACATCCATACACCAT
Source organism: Drusus annulatus (assembly GCA_022651775.1). NCBI lineage: Eukaryota > Metazoa > Arthropoda > Insecta > Trichoptera > Limnephilidae > Drusus > Drusus annulatus. The sequence continues at coordinate 158,739 of JAGWCC010000311.1, read as the reverse complement.
ACACATCATTGATGTATAGATTATATTTCGTCGATGCTACTACACCTAGTATAACTTCAAAAACGGTTCTTATTTATTATTTTCTAGTAGAAAGCTTCGTGGTTCGACATTATATAAATCACCTTCTACAATAAACACAACTCATTTTAGAATTTTGTTACAGCTTGATAAAGGCGGCTGAAAAATAAATTAACTACGAGTATGTTTTAAATCCATAGATTCGATGTACCCGCACGATCTACACCAGCGACGCTACTGACTGCTAATTCAAGTGTATAACACTATAAAGTGATTTCATGATATGTTTTTGATTAGTTACTTACCGTGCGAATATTCAACCCTATCACCGATGTTTTTTAACCTTTAAGTTTAATTTAATATAGGAATCTAGTACTTATAAGACTTCAGGACAGCTTAGACTATTTTTGTTGGAAAGTTTCCATGGCTTAGAACATGTACATTGCATATCCATTTTTTTGGCGAAAATGAGTTATGAAGCATAGACATAAAATACAAGACACGTAATATTCATACAAATCGAACGATAAATGTGGCACGGTCTAGATTTAATTTTCAAAACTCATAACGCTTATGAAAAGGATAGCAATACTAAACAGAATGTGTGTGTACGGATGAGATAGCTATATGAACGTCCCGCGTTACTGTTATAATCTCTCTTCGAACTTACTGAGCAACTAGCCAAGTAGAGTACGACGTACGGAAACGGTTGTCTTCCACACACCTATTTATATCTGCATTCGCTATCTCACATTATTTCGGTTGAAGAGCTCCCGTTTTCCCGTGACAGCTTGTCTGTCGAACGAATGTTTGTGTGATACTAAACGCAGTAAATCTCAGGTATGTCTCTCGGACTCGGTTTAGTACATTCACGCGCGTTGTATCAGTAACGTATCTACATTATTCAATTCATCTATGTTATGAAGTAGACTTTTCTAAGGAGAACCCATATTTTTACATGTTAAAGTATGGCATCTCTAAACCACACTATTCCAGGGGGTAACACGAAAATTAGACACTTGACAATAACCACCCGGAGGTTAGGTTAGGTTGTTTGTTCTGTGAAAGTTTTTTTGTTATACGTGGTTTTTGTCTAGAACTATTCCAAGATATTTACATATTTCAATACGTTGAAATATGCGTTATGCTTATGTTTTGAACTCAACTATCTCAAAATAATGATTTATGAATATGCAGTATCTGTGCTCCAAGCCATCAATTGAATGTATTTTGTAAACGTGCCATTTACGGTATGTAACATTACACTCTAAAGCTGGAAGCATGACTGTGTGCTTGGCTGGATTTATCGATTAGAGGTATTTTAGAACTTCGTGTATTTATTATTTAAACTGTTAGATCGATCTCATGGGGAAACGGTGAATTTGGTAAAGTATTACCGCACGTAATGGTCGTTGAGGCGTATTCTCGCCCTGTCGTGTACCCAGCTGCTGCCCATAAACTGTCTAGTGTTTAATGATGCACCCCTAGAATACATTCTTTTTCAGCAGTCCTTATGTCTAGACATTGTTTTTTCTCATTTCTAGAGGCAGGCTGTATTAATACGTATTTATTATCCACACCGAAATCTTCTGTCTTTCCACAAACTTGTATTTCGAGGTATCTACTTAATTTATAACGTGTTTTTCAAATGTCTGGTTTGCAAAAAAAAACATCCCAAAAAATAAACCTTATTTCAAAGAGACGGTAGGGAAATGTATATGTTTGCAAAGGCACACTTTTAGGGCATACCTTTTGTCGTGGATTAGAAGATTCCGCGGCAATGAATAGGCTATGAATTTGTTTGAAGCTACTTGTCTGCTGAAAAGCGTTGTAATTGCGTATTTATTTGACTACGGATTTTGGTGAAGGTCTTATTTCACGCAACTGGTATTGATTTTTGAACGCTTAAAAAAACAAGCTACAATATACAACAACAAATAATATTTAAAGCGGCCTTGAAGTTGATTATATCACTGGCAATCCATGTTAACTTTATAAAATGTCTATAACTTTCGTATATTGCTTAAATTCCTTCAAAATGTGTTTTATACCCAAAATATGAATTTTATTATATTTGTAATACGTTAAAGGTATATCAACTATGTTTTAACCTGGTATTACTCAGCCGAATCAAATAAATGAAGTGATTATTTGAAACAAAGCTTTCTTCTGTGAAGTGTTGCAGCGAAAGCCAGGAGCACATAGTTTAGAGGAGAGTGGGTAGACGTGTCTCGCGGCAGGCGGGAGTTTTATGGAAGAAGTTTACGATCTATTGCAGGCGAGTTTATTTCCCTCCATCTCCTGCATAGGGATCTCGCCGTATTAAAAGAAACGACTTCCTGCCTCTCCTTCGTAAAATTACGACCTGTTCCCGACACTAAAATAACCGAATTAAAACATAGCTGCTAAAACAAACCAATAATAATACAAACTTTACAGTACCTCAATCGGATTGTAATTAAATATTGACAACAAACTGTAAAAGCTTATCGGCCATTATCCGTGACTTATCTTTATTTTATCCGTTACAGCATGATGCAGAGACAGTTTAAAAAATAGCGAGGGTATTTGCTGGGAACCAAAAGAAGGGCTCGCGAAAGAAGCAGAAGAATTGCAGTTTTCATATATTTATTTTTTTCAGAAATTACGAATCCAAAGGCACCACCCGGAACAAAGGACGCCATCAAAAGCTTCAATTTTGACTTTTCATATTGGTCACATAATGAAAGTGATGAAGACTTTTCCTCACAAATAATGGTGTACAAGGACATAGGAGAAGAGATGTTGCAACATTCTTTTGATGGTTAGTAAATCATTTTCGTTTTTAAGAACTAAACTGCACAAAAAAAATATTAATACTTATAATAATTTTCGTAAAGTAGGATTTTCTCATTAAATTGCTCTTTCGCTTTCAGGTTACAATATTTGCATTTTCGCATATGGTCAAACTGGTGCTGGTAAGTCCTACACCATGATGGGTAAACAGGAAGATGAGCAAGAGGGAATCATTCCACAAATCTGTAAAGACCTCTTCCGTCGCATCAAGCAGACAACCTGCGACGATTTGAAATACTCGGTAAGAGCTTTGACGTTATTCGTTTCGCAATCCTATCCTCTCGAGTCACCCTTGAACAGATATTTGATAGCTACTATGAAGCCCTTGAGTTTCACAAACAACCGTATGCTTATTTCGAGGTTGGCATACTGCTGTGCTTGCGTACTTCCATCCTAAGCAAGATTGCCGTAGTTACAGTGTCAAACTGACAAAAACAAGCTTAGTTTTGCTGCTTACGTGTTTAAAAAAAGTTTCAATGCAGTTGATCATAGTTGTTTGAATTTAAAACACCGACCTAATATTCACCCATATTTATGGTTAATTTCTATTTTTAACGTATGACACGTAATATTTTCGTGGCATTACAATTTGTATTGTTCACACTTTGGCAAGATTTGAATCAAATAGGTTTTTTTTTATAAAAAATCGAAGATTGAGAGTTCTGCTGGTCGCATTAAGACTAACTTTGTAGCACTGCGGTTCGGCTCTTCACTTCCTGTGTATCCGCACTTTTTCATCCCGCCTATCTATCATAATAGAGAATAATAGTAGCACTGTTGGGCAAGGTGATGGCTCTTGGAAAATAACACGGACTGCTGTCGTATCTCTAGGTGGAAGTATCGTATATGGAAATCTACTGCGAGCGTGTGCGCGATTTGCTCAACCCCAAAAACAAAGGAAACCTGCGTGTACGAGAGCACCCCCTTCTGGGACCGTATGTTGAAGATCTCTCCAAGCTGGCTGTCTCCAGCTTCCAAGACATCCATGATCTCATTGATGAAGGAAACAAAGCCAGGTAAACTATTGGATACTAGTTTCTATTGATGTTGTCACTTCTACTATGTTTCGATTGATGCTTGTCACTATTTGTATTGCATGTATACTTTATAATTATATTTACTTGTCTGTTATCAGAACTGTGGCAGCCACTAATATGAATGAGACGTCAAGCAGATCTCACGCCGTTTTTACCATTTTCTTCACTCAGCAGAGACATGACATAACCACCGACCTACTTTCTGAAAAGGTATAAACAAATCATACCTTCACTATTTATTCAATACGTAATTGCCTCTTTTCTAGAAACTAAATACATTTTCTGCAAAAAATTTTTTCTTCCTTACAAAATTTTACACTACAATTCTTTTTTTTTTTTTTTTAAATCGTACCAAAAAGATTTTTTCGCACTATTCTAAAATAAATTGTTTTGTTTAATAATAATAATAATAATTTCTTTATTAAATTCCTTATACATGACAAACTTTTAAATTTGATGCATATAAGAAATAAGATTTAATTTTTAGATACGCAAGAAAAATAAAATTACTGAGGGGTTTCATTTTAGAAGAATACCTGTGTACTTTTAATGCTATACAAATGTGCATCTACACTGGATGCATATTTACACCATTGATCAACCATGTCACAACATCACTCATCACTGTCCCCACGTCCCCATATTTGCCTCTGTAGATATTATTTTATCTGTTATTATGTTGTTTTTGGCTAATTATTAGATATTCTTCTTATTTAGGTGTCCAAAATATCCCTAGTAGATTTGGCCGGGTCGGAGAGAGCCGATTCCACTGGAGCCAAGGGAACTCGTCTGAAGGAAGGAGCTAACATCAACAAGTCCCTGACCACTCTAGGAAAGGTTATCTCTGCTCTTGCCGAAATTGTGAGTAAAAAATCATGAATGCAATCAGTTACCTATTCGCATCATATTAACATTACATTCTGTTTGGTTTTTACCATAATACTTCATTTTCATAGGGAACATTACAAATTTTCTTAGAGAACTTTACTCTTTACTATTTTTCGATTTGTTTAAACTTTTTCTCGCATCATCAACACAATTTATGTTTAGTGATAAGATCTGTACTATAAATTTTAGAGTTGGTAGTATTTTCTTGATTGAATTTTAACTTATTTAATGTCTTGATTAAACTTTTTATTAAAATTCATTACCATTTTTCCAATCTTTCGTGGGACATCTTCTCTAGTCGGTAAGTGAGCAAGATGATGCCTCTCTCGATTTTTGCACATTTTGCGTTTGCTTTTGATAAAGTGAAGTAATGTTCTACCATTTTTATTTTTTTTATTTCAGGCACTTGCCAATGTTTTGTGTTCAGGCTTCACAGCATTTTAAAATAATATAACGTTCCACCGTCATATTTGTATCATGTTGGCATGCTTTTGTATCATTACCATTGAATAGGTACCTTCCCATGACCAGTTTTAATAATATCCAAGCAATTGTGTGTTTTAGGCATCTAAGAGCAAGAAGTCCAAGAAGGCTGATTTCATTCCGTACCGAGACTCTGTGCTCACGTGGCTTCTTAGGGAGAACCTTGGGGGAAATTCCAAGACAGCTATGATTGCTGCTATTTCTCCTGCTGATATCAATTACGATGAAACTCTCAGTACTCTCAGGTAATTCTCACGTTTTACTCATGATCCATTAAATCTCACTATGTAGATGACGAACAAACAAAAGACTTGACAGGGATTTGCCGAGGACCAAGGAATCATGGTTTGTACGTATTTATTTTGTGTTGTACTGACAACAATTATTATTTACTGTAAAATTATGTTCCCTTTTCTCCTACTGCTGGATGTAGGCTACGCTCGTGTATTTTTCATGTAATCTACATATTTTGGAGTAAATCTCTCATTTCAGCCCATCTTTGGTCTCTTAATTGCCTTTTATTTACTGATCTCCAGTAAACAGTAATCTTAAAGCCAGCCACATGTCCTGCCCATCCTAATTTAATTTGTAATATTCTTTTGGAAATGTCAGTGTCGTAGGAATAGTCTCTAAACCCTTCATTTTTCTTGTGGTTTACCCCTAAAATATATTTTTCCGCGATGCATTGTCAATTTTCACTTTAACAACAGTTATAGCTCATGTTTCTATACTTCAATCATGACTGGTAGGATCCACAAATTTCTTACCTTTTTTATCATAACAATATTCTACATCATTTGTTGTTCCATTCAGATACGCCGATCGTGCCAAACAGATTGTGTGCAAGGCCATCGTCAATGAGGATGCAAACGCCAAGCTTATCCGTGAGCTCAAAGAGGAAATTCAAAAGCTGCGAGAACTCCTCAAGGCTGAAGGAATCGATGTCCAAGAAGGTTGGTATTCTCACTTCTATTTTAAAATCAAACAATCGTTCGTTTTTGTGAAACATCAGAACATTGCTTATTTATTGGTATCTGTTGGGTGGTGTTATGATTTTGTTGGTTTTGTATAAAATCCTTTTCTACTCAATTCGGTAGTACATATGATCGTTCTGCATACAATACCGCGCATGTGACAATTTTTCCAAAAGTGATATTTTAATGCCATTCGATTTGTAATAATTTTCTCCAAGTATGTTCATCCACAAAATGCCGAAATTTTTTGGTAAAATGTTCTTTTCTTTTATAATACAATATGTAATACCGCTTCTTAGGACAATACCGCATATGTGTCATTGTTTTTCTTTCTCATGAACAATTTATTTCATGTAACATTTGCGATATTGCATGCCGAACGACAATATTATGTGTTAATGAGATTCATGTTGTTGACAACATGTCAAATTCAAAATCTGTCCAGTAGGTACTTGACTAATATGGGCAACTCGTCAATGAACTTACTTTCACTACGATGGTCTTATAAATAGTAATTAAATAACTGGCTTTCTACTGTTGGTTAATATTATTAATACTGAAATATTATTAATCTGATAAGGTTATTTACATGATTATTTGTGTGTGGGATTTAAACCTTGATTTACTGTGACCAGTCAACTAACGTCTGTATATTGTTCATCAATCTTGAGTTTTGTAACAGAAGTCCTTTGTTATCCCTTAGGGCCAGACGGCAAAGTGTTGTATGAAAAGAGGGAAGATAATAGTAAGTAGCTTACGGTTAACAGATTCACTAAAGTTGCTGCCATTTTTATTTTGCGGATATTTTTACACTGTTATTTTTTCAAAGCTTTATCTGTCATTTTTATTATTACTTCACTTCTGTGCAAGGATACATTGTAATTCAAATAATACCTTGAATTATCGGTTTTCACCCACAGTACCTCTTTTTTTCATTATAAAACGGCATTAACTTTCCAATTAAAGTCTTTTGAAAGAACTTCCTAAATAGGACAAAAAATGTATCCTTGGATTTATTATTATTTATCTTCTATTTTTATTTTATTTCTATGTCCTTTGATATGTCCGTTAAATCACTATTACTAGTCAAAACTATGTTATATTTTTGTTTGCAATGGCAGTCACCATGTACCTGAATTTATGTGTACTCACCAATGTGGTTAGATGATAAAATAAAAAGCTAATTTCAAAACATGGATTGTTCCACCTGTTTGGTGATATTTTTCCAGTCCTATTGAAATTGTTTTGAAATCATTTAGTTTCAAATCAGCTTTCATACGTTAAAGGGATGTGTGCATGAAAATATTATAATCCTTTTATTCCAGTCTGCATGGTAAGTCTTATTTGGTGAAATTCAGTTTTGAGTATTGCTGAAAGGCTTAAATCTGGATCTAGAACCAATTTGGCTACAAGAAAGTGAAAAATAAGCTTCTTAAGCTGTATTAATTATTGGGAAAACAATACGCAAAATTGTGAGCCTTTCAACATGCAGCTTTTTTTTGCTTTGTGTCTTTATATATCCTTCCATTGTATGTATATCTTCTATTGACCTCATTGTTATCCACAATTGAGACTCATTATTCATGCTTTTTAAAAGAAAAGATGTTATAGTAATAAATATTAATATTACTTTTATATTTGTGCCTGTTCTTATCGAACTTGTCCTTAGTATAATTATTATCAGAAGAATTTCCTAGGTCAAATCCTGGATCACTTAGTCATAACTAAAATTAATTATTTGACTCTTGTAGAACTTCTATTTTTTATTCCTGACAATATGTATATTCAATGCATTCTTAAAATTATATTCCTGGCTTGCAATGTGTAAGACCTTTCCTTGCATTCTTCCAGCAAACATAAAATACTACCTTTTGTGAAATGAACCAATCGGTTTAACATGTTCTTTCTAAATATTTCAACAATTATAAATTTTAGGAGATGGAGACAACAACCCGGGACACAGAGAACGATGCATCAGTGACACCAACGAGATTGGAACTCCAAAGCTCAGTCGTGCTGCCACCACGATTGCTGAGGAAGCTGTTGACCAGCTTCAGGCTTCGGAGAAACTCATTGCTGGTACATACTTAATCTTTCATTCTAAAGTAAAAACATTTTCAAAAACAAGAACTTAAAGATATTAGTAAATTGTTTTTTTTTGTAATATGGAATTTATTCCAAAAGTTTTTTTTGTATATTTTGAAACATTCAATACACATCAACGACATCATTGTTTTCCCAACCAATATCATCGTCAGATAATTCCAATAAATCACTTTCACTTATCAATATTTCCTCGTCACTTTCATAATCTGCTTTAAACGTTTTGGGCTAAAACTAAAATTAAATATAAAATAAAACCAATCTGCCGGAACGTGATTCGGGCTCGTCAGTTTACGAACAAACTCCATGCCTGAGTCACGTTTGGCCAATACTGTCAACTGGTTAAATTTTATAGTGGAGACTTCAATAAGGGGCCTTACTAGGTTATCTCTATCTCGGGATACCTCCATGGCATTGATAGTATTTAACCATCATTAGAGTGATATAATTTGCAAACTTTGGTTACAGATTGCTCAGTGGAGTTGTAGACATTCCAGTCACTCAAATTACAAATCTATTTTGTCATTATTATATTTATATTTTTAAATGGTTGTTGACGTGTCATTTAATTCCAACTTATTTTCAGAACTCAATGAAACTTGGGAGGAGAAACTCAAACGTACTGAAAACATCCGCATCCAGCGTGAGGCTGTGTTTGCCGAGATGGGGGTGGCTGTGAAGGAAGGTGTGACAGTCGGTGTGTTCTCTCCGAAGAAGACTCCGCATCTCGTCAACCTTAACGAAGACCCAAATCTCTCCGAGTGTCTCATCTACTACATCAAAGACGGTATATTTTCAAAGAAACATCCTTAACTACTCTTATTCAACTCAATACATTATTATGACCAATTCTCTATTTAACAAACTCAAGTAGCAAGTTTAAGCAATAAGTTTTTCTTTTTGCCCAAGTGACAAGAGAATCCTTGAAACTGCCATTTCCACTTTCTATCTCCAGAATGAACCACCCTTTGATATAAGGGGCCTCATCACAACCCCGCTTCTAGGCAAAACTAATAAGGCATTATGTATTAATTCCCATCAGCATAATACTCGGCTTCCACCTTACATTGATTCCTTTCCCATCCTTTCTTTACTTAATTCTTTTAAATTTAGCAAAAGCATAAAAACACACTACATAATTTTACTCTCAATGCTAACTAAAGTTGATTCAAAGAAATTACCACGTGGCTATCATTCACTTTTGTTCATTTTAATTTATAAATAAATAACATTTGGTATTTAAAGTATGCCAAATTATTGAAACGGTTTGGGAACATAATACATATGTATGTGTTATCATACTTCTATTTGACTTTTGTAATGATTACAAATTGTTTGTATCTTGCAGGTATAACTCGTCTGGGAACATCCGAGGCAAACATGCCTCAAGATATTCAACTCTGTGGCTCCCATATTCTCAAAGAGCATTGTATTTTTGAAAATACTGATGGAGTAATCTGTCTTGTCCCCCATCACTCTGCATTGATTTATGTCAATGGCCGTGAAGTAAGTTATAAGAAATGTATATTCAAATGGATATAACTTTTTAAGTACATTTTGATGATAAGTTCCAATTATTTTCAGATCAACGAGCCTATTATACTCAAGACAGGATCTCGTGTTATCCTCGGCAAGAATCATGTATTCAGATTTACCCACCCGGAACAAGCAAGGGAACGCAAAGAGAAACTGAACCCTACAGATACACCTGGTGAGATAATAATATTATTGTAATCTTAAATTATTACTTCATTATCTACTATATTACTACTAGTACTTACTCAAAATTTGCTTGATAATCTAGTTCCTACCCATAGATAATTTTAAATAATGTAATATTATCGTGTTCCATTTTTTTATGAACTGTAAAAAAAAATTGTGTTTGATAACTGTCATTTGAGATAGTGGGTGTAAAATTGTGCTGTGGTAATGTGATATCTCAAACACCATATTTATTTTATCGTTTTCAGCTATCGGCGAGACAGTGGACTGGAACTTTGCTCAGTGTGAGTTGTTGGAGAAGCAGGGTATTGATTTGAAAGCAGAGATGCAGAAGAGGCTTTGCGCTCTCGAGGAACAATTCCGGAAAGAAAAAGAGCAAGCAGACCAGGAGTTTGAAGAGCAAAGAAAGGTAATGTAATCTCATAACTTAACTTATCCTAGTCAAGCCAGCGTCACTATATCATAAAAGTATACATAATTTCTTCATCATCTTTAAAAGAGTCAAACAAAAACATCAATGTTGCCAAAAGAACAGAAATTTAACAAGTACCTACCCACCAAGTCTATTTTCAAAGACTCATTAAAAATGGGTTCTTATTTCAAATGAAGTATGGAGTATCCCTGCACGAAACAAAAAAAAAAACATTAAAAGGGATTTGAGTGTTATCTTTAAATTTAAAGTCTTAGCAATATTGTATGGTTCACCAATTTATTATTTTTCATTATAATAGAGCTATGAGGCCCGAATAGATGCTCTCCAGCGTCAAGTCGAGGAACAAAGTGTCACCATGTCCATGTACAGCTCTTACACTCCTGAAGACTTCCATAATGAGGAGGACATATTTGGTATAGTTCCCATAATTCTCTTTTTCGCTTCTGTTTTTCAACTTTAGTGAGTAAATCTCACATATAATTCACTATTTTTTTTCTAAAAACACTAAATTATGGTTTGATTTATGGTTTAATATTACATGTACACATAGAATATATGTATATTTGATATATATCAACTTTCTTTCAGTAAATCCTCTCTTTGAAACATATTGCTGGAGTGTACGCGAGGCTGGCTTAGCAGCATGGGCTTTCCGCAAGTGGAAGTATCACCAGTTCACCTCCCTGCGAGATGATCTTTGGGGAAATGCCATATTCCTCAAGGAAGCTAACGCCATTTCTGTTGAACTGAAGAAAAAGGTTCAGTTCCAGTTCACACTGTTGACCGATACTCTCTATTCCCCTCTGCCGCCTGAGTTTGTGGCCAACAGGACTTATGCTGATGATGATGATGACTTCAGCAAGCGTTACCCGCCCACCATTGTGGCTGTGGAGGTTACAGATACCAAGAACGGAGCCACTCATTACTGGACCTTAGAAAAGTTGCGGTATGTAGTCATTTTACCCTTCCAAATTTTATAACAATGGTGTATGGAATTTTTGTTCGGAAAATCGTTATCTCCAATCTGTTTTTTGTTTTATTCTCGTTGCATTGTTTCGTAATAATTAATTGTACAATCCTCAGGTTTTGGTTCACCAAAGTAAAAGAATGTGTTTTTTTCTTTTGACTGCAACCTCACTTTTTGTTGATCTTGCTTATTTGGTTTTGCGATAGTTACTCAAATAATTATTGTGTCAGCTTTTCATTCATGGGAAGAAATGTCATCATCTTTTGTTTATATCCTTTCTAACTACTAACCCTTTGAACCCAGATGACTCATTATATAAGTCCTACTGTGCCCTTCGCATTACCTACTCATGTTGAAGTCAAAATAACTCATTGCTTGAAATAGGTTTGTCAAAATTATGATAAATATTTTTTATGCGGAAAAGAGTTCATTGACTGTGATTGGAAACCAAAGAAACTGAGTGGTGTGCCCCATTGTAGGCACCGCCTGGAATTGATGCGTCAGATATACAACATGAATGAGAGTATCAGCGGAGAGGTGTTAGTGGGGGCGGGGCTGGCGGCAGTGGAGGTGGGCGCGCCTCCCCCCTCAGAGCTCCTGCAGTGCCTCTCGGCCTGTGCCCAGCAGACGCGCCTGTCTCTCGCTAACCTCTTGCCTTCGAGGTTTGTGCCGCACCATGCAAGGCTTCTGTGAGCTTGCCGCCTCTTGTGCTCACGTCCGTAGTCTACCGTTTGTAACATTCACACTGTCTCACGACCGAGTATTTTCATAAGTAAAGAGTAATTTTCAATATTTAGTCAAAGGCTTTGTTTTGTTACTTTTTTTGTATGAAAAACAAGCGCATATCTTATTTCGAATAAGAGTTTTCTTTTATTCTTGACTTTATTCGCAAAATCTAAACTAGTGACATTCACTGTGTCATTGGCTCCAAAAAATTTCGACATTAATCTGTCAAAAATTCAGTATGTGTTAAATGTAATTGGAATAATCTGGTAAATGTTATGTGAAATGTTACATAAAGGTAGCCGTAACATGAATTAATGCTGGATGATGAAGAGCTTAAGCCACGCTCTGTCTGCCCCGCCCCTTGTCACATGTGTGTCAGTTGCTGCTGGTTCTGTCACCGTATTATGGAAACGCTTGGCTTATAATATTATCTGTTTAGCATAACACGTTCGCGGGCGCAACGCCTTTAACGGTTGATTTTTAATATATTTGTTATGACATAATGTCTGTCCATAGACTCCCTTTTACAATAGAATAAAATATTCCCCAGCGTCAATACCCCACTTATTACCGGGTGAACTCATTTCTCTCTCATCACATTTAAGGACTAAAATATTGTTGAAAGAAATAGAGTATTTTTTATTTACATTTAGGAATGTATTTACTAATAGTGTTAAATTTCCTAAAGAAGAATGACATAAGACCTACCAACCAGTGTTTACAAATATGTCATATCACAATTCAACCTATGTCCGCGAACGTGTTATATGTATTTCGGCAAGACTATAGTGGTTTCTCAAAGGTTTTCTCTTTTGTGATACGTACTTACAAGAGTTATAAATGTTATCACAGCATATTTGAATAAGATTACTACTACAGTGGTCTTAAAATGATAATTTTTATGCACGGCTTTCTAAATGTATCTCTCTCCTATATCTTTTTCATAATTTGGTCCAATATTACATTTAGGAATAATTATTATACAATCAACCAGATTATTACTTTCTCTATGCCATGTCTGGATCGTATTCTTCTCATACTCATTTCGTAATATTGTTCATAATTTTTATTTTGGCTTTTTTACATCAATTTGTATTTCATGAACATTACATGCTTTTATAAAAATTACATGCCTTTAAAAGCTTGTATTTAGTTACATTTTTTTATGAATTTCTTCATATTGTGTACTTTATTTCTACAACATGTTGTATTTTATACAAATGAAAATTATGGTAAACAGCATGGTACTAATCAATTTTTTATAATGAATATAAAATATTTGGAAAATTTCTAATTGTTAGTAAAAAAATTATCTAAATTGTAAATAAAATTTGTAGGCAACGTCTGGAGCTGATGCGCGAGATGTATCACAATGAAGCTGAGCTCTCTCCCACATCTCCTGACTACAATGTGGAGTCGCTCACAGGAGGGGATCCCTTCTATGACAGGTTCCCGTGGTTCCGTATGGTCGGAAGGTAAATAAAAAACCCCTTTATATTATTTACACTTGTCACTTACATAAATATGTCACTTATTTATTATGTATATCCTTATTTTTTTCACTTACATAATATAGTACTTATATAATTGGTATAGCTTTGGGACTGAAGTCAATAAGTTCTCATCTTCTTTCCAGGGCCTTTATCTATCTATCCAATCTCCTTTACCCCGTGCCCCTGATTCACAAGGTGGCAATCGTCAACGAGAAAGGAGACGTTAGGGGATACCTGAGGGTCGCTGTCCAAGTGGTTGTAGAAGAAGAAAATGCTGACTTTGTCAATGGAGTGAAGCAATCGGCTAAAATCGCCTTTGAGGAGGAAGCCCCCACCAAGAACAAGAAGATGCTTGCCTTGAATGAGAAGAATAACCAACACAACTTGGAAGACAGGATTGTGGAGGGGCAGGACTCTAACTTCAAGATTGAAGGTATTTTAGATAGTAAGCTAATTTCTATTCTAAACTGTTGTTGTGGTTTTGCTTCGTCCTCATTATTTGCTCACCTATCTATTGTATATTTGAATTGATTTTTTCGTGGAAATAACAACAATAATTTAGACTTTTAATTCACTTTTACTGACATCGTTCTAGTCTATGGTTATATACCACTACAGCCTTTAGCATCTCTTAATTTTTACGTCGCTACGCGCATACATGTATGTGCAAATAAACCGTGTCCCCAGCGATACATGCATGTTTTCATTGAAAATGTATGAATGTCACAAAAAGAGTCGCGCACACCTGTTATCCCATATACATCAGAAACGCAGTGAAAAGGTTAAAGGCGATGGAGTGATGATACAAATAAACAGAACTCGTTATTCTCTATGTAATGTTTTTGTTTAGAACTAGCTCTAGAGTGCGACGCAGACAGCGGTCGTGGCGATAGCTCAGTGGCTTCTGAAATTAAGGACCAGGATTACATGAACTACCCAGATCACCTCCAGCCCGGGAAGGACATCACCTTCAGGGTGACGGTCCTGCAGGCTCAGGGCATCTCTACTGAATATGCTGATGTATTCTGTCAATTCAAGTAAGAATAGCAATAATTCCTCGTAATATGAATAGTATCCATACAACTCTAACACCGTTTAACGTCTTCACCATTACTTACGGTCATATCGCGGTTGTGATGCATGTTTGACATTATATTTTTTTAAGTTCGTAATGTTACACGCATTATGCATTATTATTGCCATCTAGTGACAGAAAAATAAAGACGTTTTGACAACAAAAATTGTTGACCCTAGAATATCCTCTTATAGAATATTCTGTACAACAATATTAATTTAGGCTATTTTTCAGCTTCCTGCATCGTCATGACGAAGCTTTCTCCACAGAGCCCGTGAAAAACACTGGAAAGGGAACTCCCCTTGGATTCTACCATGTGCAAAATGTAAGTCCACCTTTTTTTGATATTTTATCTACTCATCCAAAATTATTTTCATCAATCTAATTTCAATGTTTCATTATTTTTTCAGATAACTGTACCAATCACACACTCTTTCCTGGAATATATCCGAACACAACCCATTGTCTTCAAGGTATTCGGACATTACCAGCAACACCCATTGCATAAGGTAAATTGATACATATAATAAAAGAAATCCATTCATATATGATTGCAATGACTATTATAATTTTGACAAGTAAAGTTGGACACCAGTATGCTGCAGAAGAAGATAAATAAGAAAGAAGAAAATACAATGATGTTCTTATTAATATAAAGTAATAAATATTGAAAAGCTTTTAATTAACCCATTAAAAATTTAATTGAATTGGAAAATAAATAAAGATTCATAAAGATGCATTTGAAATTTATAGGGAAAATGTTGAAATTTTTATATTGTAAAGTACTAAAGAGCTGGTAAGCGAGAATCATCACATTCTCACTGATGAAAGGTTGTGGTTTCGCAGGACGCGAAGCAGGACGTGACGTGGTCGGCCCGCGCGCCTCCCAAGCGCATGCTGCCCCCCTCCATCCCCATCTCACAGCCGGTGCGCTCCCCACGCGGAGCTCCACCGCCCCCGGCCACCCAGCCCCCGTGTCACCTTCACTCCAAGCACGACCTGCTCGTCTGGTTCGAGATATGCGAGCTGGCGCCTAATGGGGAATATGTACCGGCCGTGAGTATTGATTATTTATTATGTTTACAAATTGCTGGATTCTCCCTAACTTCCTCTATCTTTTCGCCTTCCCCTTCCCAATTTCTTTCTCCATCATTTGAAATTGAGTGCCACTGTCCCACTGGTTTTGGGGAGTCGGAACTCTTGTTTGAATAAATAAAAATTATATTTGTCTTTAGTATCTGTGCGAAATGACATGCCCTAATAATTATTCAAAAAAAAATTCCTCCTATTTGTTTGAAGATTTCAACAACAAAAAATAATGTGTCGAATTAGCTGCCAAATATTTACAGAGATTCAAAAGCAATGTTTTGTGCTTGTGTATTTACATGAGTATATATCATAATAATGATTCTCTATTATTAATTATTTAATGTTTGATTTTGAAACATGAATCTGATTCTATATACATACCTACATCATTTTTAATAAATATTCTGTTTGATGCATGTAGGTTGTAGAGCACAGCGATGAACTGGCTTGCCGTGGACTCTTCCTCCTTCATCAGGGAATCCAACGCCGCATTCGCATCACCGTTGTTCACGAGCCAGAGACTGAGCTCAGGTGGAAAGACGTCAGGGAGCTTGTCGTTGGTAAGTAATACTAAGACATCTTCTCACCTTATTTAAAATTGTAAACATTTTTTTTTATTTGAAAGCCTCAATCATTGTGGAGTTCCACAAAGATTCAAGTAAGGTCCTAACATTTTTTATTTATTCCCAGGACGCATTCGCAACAGTCCTGAGCCAGCCGATGAAGATGATAATGAGTCGTGTGTATTGTCTCTTGGTCTCTTCCCTGGCGAGCCACTGGAATTACCTGGAGATGATCGTGCTATGTTCAGGTAATCAAAAGTTTTTTTTTACTTTTATGTGTACATTTATTATTAAACCATTGGATTACATCGAATATTCGTACACTGAGATATGGATAAACATTTTTTTATTTTTTTTAGGTTTGAAGCTGCTTGGGACAGTTCCCTTCACAACTCTGCCCTACTTAATCGCGTCACAGCTAGTGGAGAAATAATCTACATCACACTTAGTGCTTATTTGGAGGTAAATTAATCACTTCTCATTTAACAATTGCTTAATAAATAAACACACAGAATTTTCTTTAATACTATTCATCTTCTCTTCTCAGTTGGACAATTGTGCTCGACCAGCAATAGTAACAAAAGACTTGTCCATGGTGATCTACGGACGCGACGCTCGCACTGGCCCTCGCTCTCTGAAACACCTCTTCAGCGGTGCGGCTCGCCCAACTGAAGGCCAGCGCCTCACTGGAGTTTATGAGCTGAGCCTGCACCGAGCTTTGGAGCCAGGTAAAGCATCATACCACTGATTAACAACAGAATCTGTATATTATCAAATCAAAATGACGGACCATGAAGTTTCTAGACAAATTTGATACAATGTGATTCTCCTCACTTGACTATTTAATTTATCATTGTTAAGACTGCCGGACGTTTACTGTATGTTTTTTTACTACAGGAGTACAGCGCAGACAACGCCGTGTGTTGGATACCAGCAGCACTTATGTACGAGGAGAAGAAAATCTTCATGGATGGAGGCCACGAGGCGACTCACTTATTTTCGACCATCAGGTAGATGAAGACAAAATAAAATCCAATAATCAACTTCTATGAGTAATGACTTGCACCGTGAAGAGTGGAATAAATAGTCTGTTATATTCAACTGAATTCATTCCATTTTAGTGGGAATTGGAGAAATTGACCAGACTGGAAGAAGTAGGCCGTACCCGACATGCACTGCTAATCCGTGAGAGGATAGCTCCTCCCCAAATAACAAACCCTGCTCCCATCATTCTTCATGACTTTACTAAGTCTGAGAAGGTAACCATTATTTGATTTCTATTAAATGTCAACCAACAACTTTGAAACAGCTTATGTGTAAATACTGACCTTTAACTGTAAACTGGAAACTTTAATGTTTCTAATTCTGATAAAGAATTAGGTTAGGTTGAGTTAGTAAACTCATAAACAAACAAACTCATTTGGAAAATTGACAGTAGTAATTAGTTTTCCCTCCCTCTAATCCTTTCCCACCACTTATTTTACAGTTTTTTTTTGTATGTCATTTTTTTTTTAGTATACTTTGTATCCTAAAGACGGAACCATTGGTTCAGTAACAAAAGGACAATTTATTATTAAAACTGAGTGTTTATTATTATTTATTAAATGTGGTGCCACAAAGTACTTTTACACTTATTGAAGAAATAGATTTTTTCTTTCGTGTAAGTTTAACCAATTAGACAACTAACCAAGTGTTATTTTTTATACGTTTTTCTGATGTAACAAATAAATTTACTGAACATTCCAGGACGCCTGTAATATGGTTGCCAAGGCAGGCTGCGGTGGAGGTGGCGTGGCCGTGTTCTGCGGAGGGGAGACAGCCCCCGCCCCCAACCACCCTGACCCTGCTCTCTACGAGCCCTGGGAGATGACTGAGAGGGAGAGGTACCTCACCACTAAATGCCTCCGACTCATTCAAGGTGACTACACCACTTGACAATTTTTAATACCATTATATATATATATAGCATTTTATTTATTCAAGGCTTGCATTTTTATTTATTCAAGGCTTGCATGCAATCTCTCGAAAATTCCAATCATCATCATCATGGTGCTACATCCCAGGGTGAGATTTGGCTCCCATCACAATGTATTGTTATCCCACGCATTCAGTTCACCTCATCCTCGATCTGCCGGCACCCATTTAACTCTCATGGTTTTCGGTGTTCCTTTTTTTTTTTTTTTACGTGAAAACCGCACAAGAGTCTCAACTGCTCACAACCGTCTAGAGCCAGTGAGACTATGGCATTCCCAAATAGGATATGTTGTGAGGCTGAAGTGCTAGTGGGGAGGGGAAGGAGATTGGGAAGGGGAAGGTTGGGAAGTACCTGACATCTGGCATTCTTATTTGACATTACAATAAACTATTCAATATACAAATTAACCATTTTGTAGAATAATATCAAGTAAAGATTCAATGTAAACAATTTTATTCCTCTTTTTTTGGTAGACCGTACCGATCTCTTTTAATTTTTCTAAATTAAATCATTACAATGGAATTCCACCTGGAATTAATAGTCACAAAAAATAAAATAGTAAAATCAAGTACTGGAATGCTTTCAATACCAATATTTGCGATATTAATATTTAAATAATTATTACCACTGTTAGTTGAGAAATGTAATAAAAAATATATTTCATACATATTTTAGAAAACACCTTCATTTGCAATAACTTGCTGTGTACAACCCTAAATTCAAATAATATTTTTATTCACACAAGATTATGTTTATTGTAGGTCGCATTGGTAACTCCAAGGACATGAACACAATAATCGCTGGATCCCCCGCTTCCCCAGTTGACGAAGGAGTGACGGACATGTCCTCCACTACCAGTCTTATGTCCTCCATACAGAGCGCCAGCTCATTTGAGTATGTTATCAATTTAATATACATACGATACAGTAGCTTAAACTAAAATAATACTTTCTGGATTGAACGCAGCATATTGATTTCGAATTGTAACTAATTTACACCTCAGCCATTCATTGAAAGTTAGATGCCTACAACTAATATGCACATGTTAAAAAAGTTTATAAACCACCCTGTGCAACAATCACAAACAGATCTACTATAATACTAGATTCTTCCGTTTTTAATCAATCCCAATCTGCTTGTATTGACAGATATCTATCAAGTTGCAAATGTATTTTCTATATGAAAATACTTTTATAACAAAATTTAATTTACAAGAATACTGATTTAATATCCTGTTATTGAAATCAAATACAGTAGAAAAGTTTTTCCACATCTTGTTGTTTATAATGGTTAAAATGATTGTCATTGTGTGACTGCCCCTAAAATCAGCCACTTGTATGCGCCGCACACATTGCACATACGGATATGGTAACTCGGTGGCAGTTCTCAATGTGATTCTTAATGTAGTATCAAATAATTTGTGTACTCTTCTAGGCTCTGCTCCCCTGAGCGTGCCCTGCTGGAACACACAATGCAGATGTGGGGCGGCAACGCCCCCACAGCTGCGCCGCCCGCTTTACCCGCCCCCCTGCCCCTCTATGTGCCTGACTGCGAGGAGATCAGGGTCAGCGCTGCTGTGGCACGCAAAGGATACCTTAATGTGCTGCAGCACAAGACGCACGGGTGGAAGAAGCGCTGGGTGGTAAGTTTAATACATTTATATTGATAATTAGGAAACTGATGGTTTTTGGAAGTCATAGAATTGCACTAAATAACACAAAATAAATAAACCTTTTGGCTTAAATCTTGATGCAGTCTAAAGAGTGGTAAAAACAATTTTTATTTTTATTTTATTTTATTTTCTTTTATATTTTAAATTGTTTTATCATGTAATTCGAAAAATGTCCAAATGTGAACTCCTAGCGTGGAGGACAATGTATATAAAATATTGTAAATAAACATGAAGTTAAGTAAATAAAAAAAACAGGTGTTCTGAATTTAACCACAGATTAATTAGATTCTTTTCCTCTAAAAAACGAAGCAAAAGTCCCCCAGTTTCCCCAGTAATTTTATAGATTCCAAGTTCTATTATTGTATGTAAGTTGAAATTTAGTTGTTGTCTCCCTCCCAGAGATAGCACAAGAGAGGTTTCGCCCCTTAAAAAAATGACAAACCTCGTAATGCATAAAGCCTTTTGTTTTATCTTTTTACTACATGTCAGATCTATAGAAACATTGATTAACAAGTATTTTCTTTCCGTAAAAATAATTTTATTTCTTAACCTGTAATGTGCCGACGGTCCAATAGTCACCGGGCATTCATCGTTATCTTTTCAGGAATTTTTATCCTTTAAAACCCATTGTTCGCACATTTTTATGAACCATAATCGTTCGCCAACAAAATAATCAATTCATAGAGATATTTTGCACTACGTTAAGTTAGGTACAAGTCGAGTAATAAATATTTGAAGTTTACTTACGTCAGTGCGGCAGAAAAAAAATGGTTTTCAAAGTTACATTACTGTTTGTATTTACAGGAAAACCTCATGCAATTATTTTTATTTGGAAGGAAATTTATTCAGCTACAGAAAAATACAATAAAACAACAAAAATCTTTACATTTCTAAACCAAAAATATTTTTTTACATGAGGGAGAAAAAAACAATTCTCCGAATATAAGTAGCTATTCCAGAAAAAACATAATTTCGTGAAACACAAGTGAGTTATTACGTAATTACACTCAGCAAGCTACAACGGAAAGTGTACCTTGCGGGAATCCGGCACTTCAGATCTTAAGCTCACTAAAATAATGTTAACCAAAGTTACCATTAATCTGAATTATACACACGAGTATATACTTTTTTATTGAGCAATTTGAAGACAATCAAATATTTAATTTATAATTGTGGCAAAGGTAAAATCGAATGAAGGATTATTTCCGTAGTTATTATATTATTAACTTGTTCATTTTTCCAGGTTGTCCGACGCCCATACGTGTTCATCTTCCGGTCAGATAAGGACCCGGTGGAGAGGGCGGTGATCAACCTGGCCGCCGCGCATGTGGAGTACTCGGAGGACCAGGCGCAGATGGTGAAGATGCCCAACACCTTCAGCGTGGTCAGCAAGCACCGCGGCTATCTGCTGCAAACCCTCGGTGACAAGGAGGTGCACGACTGGCTTTATGCAATCAATCCGCTGCTGGCCGGACAGATTAGGTAAGCACTCTTGATGATTCATGTTGTTTTCCTCTGTAGTTATATTACTCAGATTTACTGAAATCAACAGACTTTAAGATTATCTCCTTTTGTCCAGAATGTTTAATAAAGTGATGAAGGGCAGCATATTATATATACATACTCGTACATGCAACTTCTCAAGTAATAATTACATTTTACATAATATATTATGTATACAAAAATGATGTTAACCATTTAATATGTAATATTCATTGAGTAATAAAATGTTGCTCTTAGATAAGACAATGCAGTTTATTGCAGAATATTATGCAGTGCAAAGTTTAAATGTAGTGATAATTCAACTATAAATTTGTATAGAAATCTTTTGGTCCCAGTAAAGCAGCTTGGATGGAGACCATCCTTATTTTTTTCACTTTTTAATTGAACCAAAACGACATAATTCAAAGTCACATCATGGTTAGGAAAATGTTCATGATATATTTTTTGGTCTTTAGCCAGCAATATAGAGGTTATAATATATATATGGTTAATTTGTTATGTAAAATTTTCTTCAATTCTTTCTTTCTGATTGCGTCACCAATTTGACTTTACAAATTTAGACCTGTCAAATAGGCATTCACACACTGTACCATATTCCATATCAATCAATCCTTAGTTTTATATACATGTTGTAAGTCTGCCCCCTGCAGGTCCAAGTCGGCGCGCAAGAACCCCCCCTCCCAGCAGCAGCAGCCACCCGCCCTCACGCAGGGCAAATGAGACACGATCACCATGGAGTCTGTACTGGTTTATTAAGTGCGTTACATCTGCACAGCATGTCCCCGCTTATGTCTAATTGCCATGCCTGCAGGTCGCTCTACTTCTTCTACATGTGTTAGTCCTCTGCAAACAAACCTCTTTCCAACATACATACATACATATAATAGACTTCTATTCCGCATTTGAACTTACAACATACTTTACATTCAAGTTTACTTTTAATTGTACGTGAGTATGAAAAGTCTATCTCCATTGCATTATTTTGAGTGAATTTATAATCATGTGTTGGCACATGTCTAGTCCGACCATTGTTGTTTGTTTATACATATTTGTTATGTGTTAAATGCAAGTAATGTTTCTTTTACATTTATCAAAGTTGTTCAAATCAAACTTTGTTGACAAAAATACCATTGTATTTTTTTAATATGGAGATTTGACTGAATTTGTGATTGAATTAGGGTATGTAACTAAATTTCCTGTGATAAATATCTAGACAATGAAATGGAAAAAGATTATAACGTGCATACTTTGTATTCATAATATATTTCTCTATGAGGTACATACATTATATAATGAATTTATATTTTCACCTGCAGGTATATCAGAGCACAATTTTAAATGCATACTGTACACTTTGAAAATTGATGTAAAATGTATCATTGCAAAGCTCGCATTATCGAGTGGTTTAAGAAACATAAAATTACATATTGACATATCTTTTGAAGTGCCATTTAAAAATAATATCTCGTAGAATGAACTTTAACTAGAAATGAAGAACCACGCATGAACATGACAAGTGGAATGTAAATTGAAATGGCGATTAGAATGT
Source organism: Drusus annulatus (assembly GCA_022651775.1). Taxonomy (NCBI): domain Eukaryota; kingdom Metazoa; phylum Arthropoda; class Insecta; order Trichoptera; family Limnephilidae; genus Drusus; species Drusus annulatus. Next base: position 135,634 of record JAGWCC010000311.1, on the reverse strand, counting down.
AGGGAACGGGACAGGATGATTCAGACAGATTTCATTGGTTCAAATAATAAGCAGAAAAATGCTCGAATTGTTTTGATTTCCCCTGCAACTGCGAGCCAGCATCGTTCTAACTTCTCGGTTGTTACTTCCAGTGACAATAGTAGTTTTTGATATATTAATCATCCTAGCTGCGGTTATTGTCACGGGTAAAAGGCGTCAAAAATGCTCTTTCAAAATGGCTGTCAATCGACTAAAAAATAATGTAAATAACATTTAATTCCTGCTTTAAATCATTTCAATCAATTTAAATTATGTTTAATTTTGAATAAAATCTAAATGTTGATTTCCAAAGATGTGAATATGTACTTTTAAAATGAACTCTAAAATATATTTGGCCCGATGTGCTGTTGGGGGGAACCTTTTAAATACAACCAATCACAGGAATAAAATAATCCCAGTGTAGGTATGTTTACCACGTATTGAATCTCAAAAAATCGATTTTTAAAGTCTATAAAATTTCCATAGGATTTCAAACTAGTGAACAGAATGAATGTGTTATTTTTCGATATATAATAATATATTGTGATATTTTTTGCTTATAGTTTTGTTCTAGTCAAACATTGCGTTACCTTAGAGCATGGTTGAAAAGTTTCTAAATGGTATCTATTATGTGTGCGTGTATATTAATGAAGCATTTATTCATGCAAAGAATAATGATTCTACTTAGTTCACAAAGTTCTTTTTTGAATATAATATGTATTTATAAAAGCTCCCTTGGAAACCTTCTAATCATTGCTCACGTGTTTTAAACCAAAAACAATAAAATTTAGGCATCAGTTTGAGCTATCATGTTAAATTTTATATTTTTATTATATTAGGATTATGAATAATGTAATAGTGAATGAAAATATTGTACTAAATGTCACCTTAATATGATTTTTTTAATTGAACTATTTATTGCGGACCATTAAAATTGTATCATTCTATTGTTACCGCATTACATATTAAGCGTATAACAATATGTAGCTATGTGCAAACCTTATTAAAGTGAACTCTCTAGTCAGCAGTTGTGGTCAACTTTTCCTTGCCTGATAAAATCATTTGTGTAATTATATTTATTTACTCTTTAAGCTTTTTACATTTATTTGTATATATGTGATTCTTTATATTAAAATAATTGCTTGAAATATTAAAGTTTAGAAATATAGTTGTTGATTGTTATGTTGATAAAATCAAAAATTATAATCCCTTACTTGCGAGGGAGTGCATTAGACATCTTTTATTTACATCCTTTAACTTAGGTGTAATACAATTGAAAGTATTATGTATAATTATTAGTAAGTTGTAAGGTTGTATGCTTGGATGAGTGACGTGATGTAACAGTGACGGTAATAGAGTGCTCTGATCTCATATACAAATAGGTACATTTGCCACTCTGTACTTCACAGTGACGGATGAGTTATGTACAAATAATAATAGGCTTGGGATGTGCAATGAAAGTTAAGTAAAATGAGCAATTGCCGAGAGTTGATTGATTGGTTTGTTGGTTGGTTGTTGGGAAATATTTTGGGGGAATGTTGGATCGAATAAATACATATATTTTTAGCTAAATTAACATCCCTTAAAAAGTGTTTTCTATATGTATAGATTAGGGAAATATGAAGGAGTGGCAGCCAATGATATGGCTCTAAGCAACAGTGAGTTCTAAGTGTTGAAGGTCGTTGGTTTTAGAGTAATTGTGTAGACTTATTTATTGCATAATATATTTCAACATACATAAATGTCTTGCAGCTTTTAAATTTAAAATACAAAAATGGAAATTGATGTTCGCATTCTTAACATACTATGTTTTAAGGATTCTCGTAGATATAATTGAGTGCAACATTAAATATAACATACATATTATCTTCCCCAGCATTGAAGCTGATTCTTCTTAAATATTTGAAAAAGTACAACTTAGCTGTGTAAATACTGCCTGTTTAATTTTCTGTTGAAAAACTACCATCATTTTAAGCTTTTTTGGTTAAAATCAAATTAATTTCTTTATTTCAACATTTTATTTGCAATTAATTTTATATTTAAATGGGTAATCTATTCAAGAATTATATATTTATAATGGTATAAAATATATTTATTTTTGTTATAAAAATGCTTCTTGCACAAATAGAAAAATATATACGTATCTATGTAGACTTGTAGTCATAATTAGTTTTCTCAACAAACCAGAATATCTTGTATAGTGTCTATACAAACACAAATATTGTTTCTATCATAAAACCCACAGAAAATATGTGTCTCGTGAGTTCTTTATATTCCTATAATTGTAATCTCAAATAAAAGTAAAGTAATTTCGTCATATAATATTTATGTCACCTTGCATAATCTTCACGTGCAATATAATATACACAATACAAATACATAATGTGTTCCCAATTCAACAAGTCGTTTAAATACTATGCTTTCACGGGAACTTCATTAAATGTAGTACATTGTTACCCCAACTTACTCTTATCTAAAGCTCGGAGAGTGAAATGAGGCTATCTTAGGCAGTACTTCAATAAGGTAATAGGGGATGGTGGGAAGTCGGTGTCTTGAGCTAGCACAGCTGGATGTTGGCTAGTTAGGTCCCAGAACTATAATATATTTCCAATAAACTCCAACGCCATTATACAGTAAAGCGTACTGTATGGGAAAATGTTAACTTCTTGCAGATGATTTTTATTCACTTCCCAAGTCAAAAAATTAATTATTGAACAAGTCGAGGAGTGGAGATAATGTTCACGGAAGAAAGATTAAAAAAAACTGATTTCACTATCAAACATAGGTGAGCTGGACCTCATCTTTAAAATGAATTTGATTTGATGATCAGTATGTTATTATGTCACGACATACAATTAAACTAAATAATATATGCATTTTGTAATTTAAGTGAAAAACCAAATCACTTTGGTGCACATATGAAGTGAGATATCGTTTTATCGGATCCTAATTGTTTTGTTTGGGTAAAGTATATTTAATTTAGGGTAATGGACAAGTTCAGCCATTCAATCAACCTTGCATAGATGTCTCTTTGTGTGAGTTCTCGTTGCATTCCTTCCAGTAGTCACGCCATAGACGCACTGACACCACTGCTGTACATTGCACTTTCAATCAGCATTGTATATACTAAGTAATGGAACTATATTAGTGCAGTTTTTTTTAACATACATGTATGTATATGCCTTATAATATATATTCCGCCTAACAGATCTTTTAAAATAAACCTAAATTTATCATGCTATTTTTATCAAACTCCTTACGTAGAAGCATTCTATAATTTGATATTTTCAGTTTCCTAATGCGTGTGAAATTTTAACAGTACTATCGTTTCACTTAAACTGTGCTTATTCACCAAGATGAACTTTGTTCAAGGGTATTTCAAAAATATTGCTGTCAAACATTTCACCACCAAATGGCGGAATGTTTACTAAAAGTAGAAAGAAAGTATTGACATATATGTATTACATTTATATTTTAGGTTACCTTATTAAAAATGTAATATTTGGATTACTCAAAGCTAAATGTATTACCAACATAATAAGTGAAATGGTATTAAGTCAAAAATAAAATGCTTTGAAAATTTATACTTGTTTATTTTATCTGTTAATTTTCCTTTGAATAAAAGTATGCATACGCAAAACGTCAAAACCATACAGACCGTTTAAAAAAAAAAGGCTTCACAATACTCTTTTTCGTATAGACCCAAATGGTCACTAGATGCATATGGCTACAACTAATACCCTCTTCACGGCGCTTTTTTGATGTTGTGTGTAAACATACATACCTCAAATGTTATTTATTTGATTGAATTGTGACAATCATAACATGAAATTTTGAGTTTCCACTCAATGAGGTGGTGTGACAATAAATTACATCACATCTTCTTCGCATGGTGGGGGAGAGTTAGTGGAGGTCATAGTGCGATGCTGAGGTTGTTCAGCCAGTCGACAGCATCGGGAATCACTTGATTTAGCTCAGATGTACCCCCGGAAAACTGGTGAAGAGGATATTCTTCTACACAATGTGTTCCATAGTTCCATTGTTTGTATTTGTAGTATTTGTACACATTCACACAATTCAGGGGTTTTAAGAGGTTTTAAGGGCACATCTGTGCATCATATCGTCGTCAACGGAAAAATCTCTTTACATCTCCTATGTGGTCATATAAAAAATGTCATTTTGAAATACCTCCCATGCAGATTGTAGTCCATATCTACATAGGAGCTAGCGGACTTGTATGAACAAAACATCGAACGCGTTTCGAAACATACACAGGAATTAGGAGACGATTTTCGCATTCGGCGCCTTTTTTAGCCGTCACTTGTCAGTTTGCAGTTTATTTCGCTCTCACTAAAAATCGTTTTTAAGCTTATTTTTTTGTATTTAAGTGGTGCATTACATTTTACCAACAACATAAAATGCTGTTGGAAGGAACCGACCATATTTTTTGTAAGTAGTATTATTCATTACTTAAATTATTATTGCTTACTACCTACAATTATTGAGGTTAGTTTCAATGCAGGTGAGGATACGCATTAAACTTGCCCGACATGTTTATTTGAATCAAAACTTTCAAAATATTGGTATTATTCTTTGTGCTAGTTTTAAATTTGAGTAAACTCTTTTTCAGATAATGACAAGTCGAGGAAAACGTATGATTGAAATGGCGAATGAGGAGAATAACAAAGCAACAAAAAATCAGACGGAAGAAAACGACCAGCTGGATGAACATTCAACACTTCTGATGACATTGTCATCTGAGGAATATTTGTCTTACATCCCGGATGAGTCCTTGCAGAAAATAATTTCAGAAGCGTTACCAACCACCAATGTAGATTGCGAAGTGTTAAAAACCACCAATGCAGAATGCGAAGCAAACCGATGACCCTGTTTTTATCTATGTTTTGAATGAATTGGAGATTCAATTGTTGGATCAACAAGCAGGGACTGCAACTCGAGCAAGTTCTGCTTCTGATTTATTAGTAGGAAAAAATAGTGCCTAATAGAAAAGAAAGACTTAAAAGCAGTCTTCTTCGAGCATCAGCAATTGCATATGTAGGATATCGTAAAGTTGATGAAAAAGTGGTAAGCGATTCGTAAAAACCACTCAGACTTATGAAGCGTGGTTGTGGGCACAAATTTTTAGTAAAAAAAAGCCAAAAGACTTAGATTACTAACGCAATCGTCAACGCCTGTTTGAACAATTTTGGGAACTAAAGATGTGGGCTGAAAAAAAAGTGTTTATAAGAGGATTTGTATACACAACCTATAAGAAAACAAGAAAATAAAAATGTGATTGAATCAAAATGTTCACAAAAATTACAAGGCCGTAATATTGTATTACCAAAAGAAAGGGGTGAAATGGTTAAAGTCCAAGAGTTTTTTTTTTTAAATTAAATACCCTATGCTTGGGAGAAGACACATTTAAAGATAGAATAAAAAATAAACCATTGATATCGCAGAGGATTTTGCAGCTGAAGCTAGCATGACTATACAATTACCCCCGAGAAAAAAAAGGAAAAATTGAGACTTCCCGATCTGTAGATTTTTTACCCAAAGTTCCTAGTCAGTATTGCAGAAAATCGTAAAAAAAAAGTATGTAGATGCGATATTTCATTTGAAGAAGCACTTGCATGATCGATATTTGAAATGGTGTATCAAGAAAGAATTAAGCTCTGCTTCTCTGAGCTTATTTAAAGAAATTCTCAAAAGCAAGAATATTGATAATTGATATTCACAGCCCCAGAAAAGATCAACGTTATATTTGCTGCAACTTCAAATTGAGTGACATTTCAGAAGAACAATACAATGCCCATGTGGTGAGAAAAGATCAGGGTCGCATTGAAAAAAATTGTGGAAAAACAGATGCCAAAGTTAATGACAAACACATGGTTGTGGCAATAGACCTTCAAAGCATCCTTGTGCCCAAAGACTGCAATCTGCAATGTATTTCAAAATTAAATTAAAAGTTCTCAATTTTTCAATATACAATTTGGCAAACCGTGACGTTAACCTTTATGTGTCGCACGAAGTTAATGGTGGTGTTACTACTAATGAATTTACCATGTGTATTATTGATTTTAAAACAAAAACAGAATCCTTGCCAACACAACAGTGCCCTCAGTGATGTTGCTGTTAAAAAGAACTTGACCATTGAGCAACTCTACACTGTACCTGACAAAGGGACATACAATGATGGAAGTAGATGTGTCCATGCCACACTGGAGCACTTGTCAATTCCTCCAATCAACTCGCCCTCAAATTACATTGCGATGATGCGGGCAGCGAGACCTAAGAAGCCCTACACTGTAAGTACCAAACTATGATTTCTTTCTAAATTACAAGGGTAAAGTAACTAATTTTAAATCAATCAGGCATGGAAACCAAACCGGAGATTCAACAGTGGACTGGCTGAATTGTGTAAACTGAAATATGTACACCTCAGATGGAAACATATTTTATAAAACAAAATTTACCGATGAATAGGCATACTACCTCAGCGGCGTACTTTTGAATATATTGTGCATTAAAGCCCTTTATGAGCAGCCCATTCCTATAACAGATTCTATATTCAAAGATCTACAATTTTTTTAAAGTGCAGAAGAAAAGGACAGCTATTCATTTTACGATAACCTTCCTCATAAGCCAGACTCGAGAGTCAAACATAAGGCCAAACCTGTAAACAAGCCTGAAGGGAGTTAGGATAGTGATAAAAAAAGTTATTAAAAAAGAACCAAAAAAAGGAGTTCCTCCTGTAAAGACAAAAAAAATGGTAGGCAGTGTTAGTAAATAAATACATAATCTTATTACCTACTGAGATTGTATTTTCATATTTTTTAGTTTTTGCATGTACTTTTTTCATAATAAAAAATATATGTTTTGATTGATTTGTTTATTTTTAACTGGTATATAATATCCTATGTGGTTGATTGTTTATTTTCGCACACCTCTAAACATCTGCAAAAGAGCTCCCATGTGTCATTTCATGTCCAACAAAACCCCCCATGTGTTTAAAATCATTTTAATATCATTTGTACTTCAAGTTTCAAGATCTTTATTTGTGAAAATACATTATTGTATCTAAAACTACAAAGCGTATTTTTGATGTTTCAGAAAACAGTTTTTAGTTCCTTCTGAACAATTACGTTTTGGACACATGGGAGGTATTTTACCGTTGACGACGATATGTACTGTGACTACTGGATGCAGTTTAGTTTACCCACATCTTCCAAGGGTGGAAAATCCTGGCAGTTTTATAGTTGGGTCCACAAGGTTCTTGGTTTTTTAAATCTACGGTCTGCCACTGCGTTTGCCTTTAGGAGTGTTGTGACTGAAGTATATGTTTACACCTTCATTCCAAAATGAACTACATTCTACATACATTACATAAAAAGATAGTGGGGTATGTATTAAGAGGATATAAAATACAAAACAAAAACACCGCTTGTCATTATATTTTAATATAAATAAAATCTTTAATTGATTTTAAAAAGAAAATTTTAACTTTATTGCTTTCACAATTTCTTTTCACAATCTTTATACACACAGGTACTAAGGTACTAACATGGGCGAATCGCAGCTTGTCAGGGTAACTGGAGATCTTTGTCACATTTTAAAGTATTGCTACCACAAATAATAAGTGGAAGAGGAGTTATGACATTAACAAATCAAAACTTCAGTGACATAAGGGGTGTCAATGTGGACTCAAAAAGAGTTACCAAGGGTGAATGTGATGTTTTTTGTGAGCTCATTAGTTTTAATTATCATGGATTAAACTATTTAGAAAACATTTTGTACATAAGGTTTAATATTAGTTAGGAAATCCTACATACACCTATTGGGTGCAACTATTTACTCATCTTAAAAGAATTGCTAGAAAATTTTGCTGAGGAGTGGTGAGCTGTGGGGCTAACTTTGTCCATTGCCTCTTTCAAGTTTTTTTGGAAAATTGCCTTTTCATCACAGAACCCGTGCTTTGTTTTGCCAAAAGAATTGGGTCCCACGGAGGTCGGAGTATTTCTGGAATTAAAAAAATTGAAATGAATTACAATAATCAAGTAAACTAATGACATAGGAAGTATGCGCCATTGGTAATATATGTAGGAGTTACACGGTGTCGTGGCTCACTTACTAAACTGAAGTATACATTATACTGAGTGGAATTTGCTGAATCGGCAACAGCCAACTAGCTGTCACGTGGACGTCAGTGATAACTGTGAACGAAGATATCGGTAGATAGACTTCGGTTTATCGAAGAGTATATTTATTGGTTGATTAATATTGACCAATTTATAAGAAGCAGGGTGACAACTTTTATAGCTTGAAATCAACTGTTCCCACTACTGCAGTTGGGTCAGTTTCGCTTGCATTGGCCCTGTAGGTCATTGCTTCTCTGAATTCAATGGCATGTGGTGGAGTTTGGCATCGCAACTAAATTCAGAGGCGTCAAATGAAGTTTATTGATTTCCATACGATGCGTGACGAGCTGGAGTAGTGCATTGACCTTGCATCAATCCGCAAGTCTTGCAGTGCGGCGTGTGTGGCAGATCTACTTTATTGATCCCCACAGATATGTTTTGAGGGTGAATTATTGAACCCGAGATAATAGGTAATCAGATAGATGTGAGTGATAATGTCATTGAGCTCCCTATGAATTACATATTTATACAATTGTTTTTTTTTCTAATAATACGGAGAATTGTAGGTAAGAAAAGCATTTCTTTAAACAATTCAGATTTTCTACAAGAACTTGCGACAAGCCCTTCCGAGTATCAGTTGTAAAGTCACTTTCAATTTGATTGGCTCATTTGTATAAAATTATCTTATTGTATATTTGCCATATTATTTTTTTTAATACATTTTCACTATTTTTAGGTGTGTATACACTTTATGGGACGTGTTGGATTGCACTAACCTCCCCACATTCCAGAATAAAGAATGAATTAAAATAAATAATAAAGAGCAAAATAGCTATATTTAATAAATAAATTTTCAAGACCTTCCGATATTCCTCATTCGCATTCTGGCTTCAGCGGGCATCTCTTCTGGTTCCTCATCGCTGCCATCTTCGAAGACAGAGGCAACTTGGGGAGGTTTCTTTATCACAGCACTGCTTTGGGTTGAGGGAACGTTTAAAGACATTTTGATCGGAGGAGCCTGAAAAAAATGATGAACAAATGAATGATCAGTCCCAGGACCTTGGATTATATTTGCATAGATGTTTTAGTTTAAATAGATGTACTAGTAAACTATTACTGGTACCTTAGGAACTGCAGTCTTGAAACCAATAGATATTTTTGTGATTCTTGGAGCAGGCGGCGGCGGAGGAGGCGGGGTCGGTATGTCATCTGATCCGTGGCTCTCCTCCCTCTGAGGGCTTATAGACATTTCTCTCACATTTGTATCTGTAGCCGATAAAAAATGTTATAATACAATGTATTTTTCAAAAGTAAGTAGTTAAAAGAACTAGTACTGGGTGTTAACGATAACTCGAAAAAACGCCAACGCCTTTATCGTTGGCGATTGTTAACTGAACATAACCGTTGGAAATAACACCGACGTTGATGATTATTTCTAGTGATTTATCAACTGCGCGATATTTAAGTTTTGAATGTTATAGTGGTCCGTACTCGGCAAAGCCTTATTCTTTACCTCTTTGTGAATGGATTATTACTATCTCATGATATTATTCATGTTTATTGATATTATATATAATAGATAAAATATGTACTATCTAACAGATTGAATGCACCCGCGACAAACCAGTACAACCAACTGAGTGGGTAGGAGATTGACACTAATGAAAATAATAAATAACAATCCTAATAATATTAGGAATTCCCTGTTGGAAGCTGGAACACTGGAAACTATTGGGACTGTTATTTATAACAACAGCTATATTTTACTTGCCACCAGTAGATTCGCTAGGCGCCACGTATCGGATAGGAATATCGACCAAGACGTCTAGTACAAAGGTACATAACCAAAAGGCCATTCCAAATTACGCACAATATCGTTCAAAGTATAAACTGTTCTACCTTTTTGTTTATTTTACACCAAGACAACTAAACTAATACATTCTCAATTGACTGCGTTTTACATTAAGTAATATTCGTAAGTAATTACTGAAATTATTAATTATATCCAACTTTTGACGCTAATTTTCGTCAACAGCGTTGGGCGTTGACGGCATCTAGCTGTTATTTCCAACGGCTACTTATATTTTGATGCAGTACTAAAAAGAACATTAAACGTTTTCAAATTACCTGGTTCTTGTCTGGTTCTGGGTTCATAATTGTCTTCCCTCGACCTGGAACGGCGCCGGGGTTTCTCGCGAGACCTGCTCCTATCTCGTCTTCCTCGCTTTTCTTTATCCCAAGAGGCATCTGAATCTTTATAGCAACGGTCTTCTCTGCCTTTAAAACTGGATCTCGAAGACCCTGGTAATATGAAATACTGGCAAAATGAGATCAAGTAAAGATCGCAATGGGAACATTTTGGTAGTTATCTCAGCGAATACACAAAACAAAAGTTCCGAGTAGAAAATCTCGGGAATGTCGTGATCAGTCTGGCAACCATGTCATATTGACAGATTCTCGCAGCATTATGAAGTCCAACACAAATTAAAAACAGGTACCCAATATTCTACATTTAAGCTTTCAAATAGTCAAATAAACACATTATGCATGGTGCAGTACCTCTGCTGCGATTGTCTTCTAAATCGCGTTCACTCATTTTATTTTTCTAATTTCGTGAGCCAGAATCACCTCACGCAAACTTCTCGATTAAAAATATATTGCCAGTCTAAGAAAAGTTATATTCCCTGTCAAATATGTTAATAATTATTAGTAGTTTTTGGTACCTAGCTATTAAAATAGAGAAAAGTTACTCAAGTTGGTTTGCTTGGAAAACAGAGCAAAGTAGAGCATCAGCGTGGTGATTGTGTAATTTCATCTTCTTGTTTGGATTTTTTGACAGATCCATTGATCCATACATCGCTCGAACTAAAATAGACAAGCGCGTGCATATAAGCAGTGAAAATTTGCACGTTTTCGTATTTTCGCAATTTTTTTTGGTATGTATATATATTTTATAATAACCTTTCTGATAAATCGCTACTTCGCTTAGCTTATACGAGTATGTTTCCTTTGTGTAAATTTATTTGTGTCCCAAAATTTAAAAAATAATAATGTAGGTTTTTGTGTTATAACGTTTATTATAGCTTGTGGTTTCTTTATTTTTTCGTTTATTGTGTTATACTCTCTACCTTGATTCGGGTATCTTAATTAAATATTTATAAGGAACCATTTAAAAATATATTTTAATGCTTCTAACACAATGTAGGCTATTTTTTTTATAAGGGCGACCGAGCAGGCGGGCCACGGTTCCCAATCCCACTTTCATAACAGAGACATACAAGTGGGTACCCTTTATGCAAAGCATTCTCAATAAATACCTTATTTTGTATAAGTCATACGTTTTTTTGTTCTAGATATACAGTACAAAAAAAATCCAAATGAAGAAAATTGCTTGTGTATTTGGAAGAAAAAGAATTTTCCCAATATCATTACAAAATCTTTTGAACAACAATGTGTTTTCATTGGGAAGATTACTGAGTGTTAACTACTGCTCCAAAATCAGTGCAATAGTTGAAAATATTAATATTTCAAATAATACAAAAAAAAACAAAAAAATTAACTTTAAAACTGGCCCTGGTCTGTCAGATTTCATATCAGCCTCCAAAGAAATAAACAATACTATACCTCCTACAGCCAATGATAGTATTCCATACTTAGATAACAATTTAATATACTTTAGAGAACAAAAAGTATTCTTCGATGTCTATGGCTGCCAGATGAATGTTAATGACACTGAAATTGTTTGGTCTATATTAAAATCTAATAATTATACCAAAACAAACACAAGAGAAGAAGCCGATGTTATATTAGTAATGACTTGCGCCATCAGAGAAGGCGCAGAAAATAAAATCTGGAGTCACTTGGATCATTTAAGGGGCTTGAAAAAGAGGCAGGCAAAATTAAATCATCAAGTAAAGATCGGAATACTGGGCTGCATGGCGGAGCGCTTAAAACATAAGTTACTTGAGCAGGAACAAGCTGTAGATATTGGTAAGAACCAGCAGAAATATGTTTTTTTTGTAAATTAAATTAAGTCAGCTCAACGATTTTCTAACAAAATACTTTTAAATTACTATTTTCTTTCAGTTGCTGGTCCCGATAGTTACAAAGATTTACCCCGCCTCTTAGCAATAACGGAAAATAATCAAACAGCTGTAAATGTTCTTCTTTCCCTCGATGAAACTTACGCGGACATCTTTCCTGTGAGACTCAACAGCGACTCCAGATCAGCATTTGTGTAAAAAAATTGTAGAATACTTTGTCCAAAATGCAAAACAAGTCATTCCAAATTAATATTTTTTATGGTTTTTCAGTTCAATCATGAGAGGTTGCGATAACATGTGTACTTATTGCATAGTCCCTTTTACCAGAGGGCGAGAGAGATCCAGGCCTTTAGATTCCATTGTCAATGAAATAAAGCTGCTTTCTAAACAAGGTGTCAAGGAAGTCACATTGCTGGGCCAGAATGTGAATAGCTACAGATATTTATCAGAGACAGACAGTCCCCGCGAGGCCACTAATCAGGTCAAGGGATTCAAAACAGTCTACAAAGTCAAGACAGGCGGCTTGAGGTTTGCTGATTTGCTTGAGAAAGTTTCTGCCGTGGACCCAGAGATGAGAATTCGTTTTACATCGCCGCATCCAAAAGATTTCCCCGATGAGGTATAATATAAATGTCTGTATTACTTTTTCTCATTGCCATGAATTTCATGCGCTGCATTTACTGTTTTAGTGGTAGATACTCACCTAAGTGAAAGACCACCATTCAGAATCGAATGTTTGCTTGAAATGGCTTTAGCCATTTTTGGTGACCAGATCTGAATAGCCAAGTTCTTCCACTCCCTTCATCCTCGTAACATTTCTCAATCGAGGATACCATAGTCCCGCTAGTTCCAGGCAGTTGGGACTCTGGTGGGGTATTTACATAAATATATATATATATGTAAATATGTTTCTTAGAAAACTCGGTGCACAGCCTTCATAATATATTGGAAGTAATCTCTTTTAAATGCTTGGCCTGTGTAGAAATGTCAACTAGTAGCCATCATTGTGTATTTCTAACCAGGCCTGCCCGACTACTGAGCATTTTTTCCACTTATGACTTACCACCAACTATATATTTTAAATATTTATTTTTATTGATTTCTATTGCCAACAAAATTAAATATATTAAGCTCCACTGTGATGTACCAGCAACTATACTGTTATATAATAAATAAATATACAATGAATAATTCAGTTGATTTGAAATTATACATTTAGCATTGCTAAATGTATAATTTCAAGTAATATTTTTTCAGCTGCTGCAACTAGTAAAGGAGCGTCCAAATATTTGTAAGTCTTTGCACCTTCCCGTCCAGTCTGGTAATTCTGCCGTTCTGGAGAGAATGAGGAGAGGGTACACTAGAGAAGCTTACTTAGACCTCATAGAACATGTGAGGGATGTTATACCAAATGGTCAGTACTCAATAATAACTTTTTTGCTGCTAGGCCTTGGCGGATTTTGGTTAGGCAACACTCAATTTAGGTATTGGTGACCATTTATAAGACGAACTAACTGCCATAAGCCCCCAAATTTTTACCTCGTATCGTATGTTTTACCAGATAGTACCGCCCCACGCAGCAATCGAACAGGATTATGTACCGAAGACGCTAATCGTATTAATATTATCAGATGTTTATGTGTGAAATTTGAATAATACAATATTAAATTATGGTTGATTATTAAGTATAGTTGATTTGGTCTCTTTCAGTTGGTCTATCAAGTGACTTCATTTGTGGCTTTTGTCATGAAACAGATGAGGAATTCAATGACACACTCACTTTAATGGAAAAGGTCAAATATAATGTTGCCTACCTTTTTGCATACAGTATGAGAGAGGTAAGTTTTTGATAGCAACTATTGTACTGCTTTATCAAAGCTGAAGTTTCTCTCGGGATTCTAAGTATTTTTTTTACTACCTTGCTATTTCTTTACTATGTCACTTATTATTGTTTTCAAAGCACAATCATGTCTACCAAACAATTTTAAATTTGCTTAGTTTTTGAAAATTCTCCAGATCTAGGGGTGAAATTTCAATTGGATACATTTTCTTAAATTCCGGGTAATTGCTAAATTCAAGTGTATGGTTAATTCACTCATTTCTGTCAACCCTACAATTTTAGTTTTTTTTTATTGACTACTGAAAATGAATAGTATGTCTTTATTTGTTACAAAAACGAAATTAGTTTAAAACGGTGATAAAGAGACATCGGATTATACGCATATACATAATGCCTGTATGAACCTTTTTTCATCATTATGCATATTTCAATAATTTTATTATTTTTCCGAGGTGCTATTCCTGTTCCAGTTCCAGTAATGATTTTTGCAGTATTGGGAACGACCAATATTATTTATCTGTAGGCACCGCTCCCATGAAATCAAAATATCACCAGAAATTCGGTTTTAAATAAATAAACCCTTCCCCTGTAGAATTTTTTTCAATAAAACATGCATATTTTAGATATTTTATGCAAAAATTTGCATTCTTATTTCTGCATTGCATATTTTGGTATTTCTTAGTGCATATAATATGATGTCTATTGATCAGTATTTATTTTCATTGGTTTCATTTTGGGATCTGAGAAATTTCAGGAGGGACAAAACATGTTCAGCATCATCACTGCTCCTCCCCAATCATTCTTAGCACCGTACCAAACTTTGTTTCCCCCAATATTTTACCTTTATCAAAACGACTTCATCTTCTTTGATTTTTTTACACTTTCGAAATTGAACACATTTAAATATTCAGGATAATTTAAAGTATGTACCTATCACTTGTTTTGTTACAATATTTTTGTTTTCCACTTACAAAACTACTTTCCACGTAACATTTGTATTCATAGGCGATTTCTTTTTGGAGCCAGCGAGAGACACAAATATTTTCACATGTATTTGTAATCAAAATAATAAAATAATTTTTAAACCTTTTTTTTAAATCTACCGAATTATATTTGCCTTTTTACTAAAGCAACTGACATGTTGATTATGACCGATCATTTTATTTTTCAGAAAACAACAGCCCACCGTAGATACCAAGACGATGTGCCATTTGATATTAAACAGGGTAGGCTCGTAAAGATGATTAAAGTTTACCGCAGAGTTGCTGAAGAGTTGAATGCTGCCCAAATTGGTGACGTCCAAATCATTCTGGTGGAAGGAAAAAGCAAGAAATCTGGAAACACACTGTTCGGAAGGAATGACGCCAACATCAAAGTTCTCATTCCTGCTGGAAAGATTCCATCATCTCATTCAGATTGCTTAACGTGGGAAATATCTGCAGGAGATTACATTGCTGTCAAAATTCACAGTTCTAATTCGCAGAATTTAAAAGGAACCCCATTATTTCATACTTCTTTATCTTCATTTAACAGATCAATGTTAGATGTTGAGGTTTCTAAATTAAAGTCGATTGTATAGTGAATTATTTATTCATCTTTAGATTGCATTGTTAAGATAGCACTAGTTACCTACATGTATAATAGTATGTGCACATAATTTAGAATTAAATAAATAAATTATAGATGCATATACATACATAAAACAATGATAAATCTTTTCATAGTGTCAATTTTTTTAATATATGTTGCTTGATAGTGAACAAAATACTTAATTAATTATTTGAACATTTAAAATACATAAAAATCAATAATTACCTAACCTACAAAACATTTATTTAAGTTGCATTAATTTTATTAAAAAATTAAATGCTTAATAATAATTTCTTATATACATATCATAATATTGAAATCATACTTTAAAACTATGAGAACACTACAGTTCTCAAATAATCTTTCCTATATAATAATTGTACTTTTCTGTTAAATCATAATCAAATCATACAAGACTTGATGCACCCAGATGTGAATGTGGCGGATTTATTAAATTAGTTCTTAAATTTCTACTCATGGCAACACCTGATTTCTGAATGGGAAGATTCTCAGAACAATCTATATTACCAGATAAACTCGGAGAAGCTCCCTGAGAACTACCATAAACCTTGGTGCTATATCCTGAGTCATTATGCGAGTCACGGTCTAGTTGACTCTGCAACTCAGACAAGTGTGTGTTGATTGCCAAATTGTGCATGTGATTCTGCAAGTGGATGCCTGCGTCATGATGACCATGTGGTGGTAACATTTGACTACCCATCATTTCTCTGGGAGAGTAATGGCTCCCTTCAGCCCGGGAAATTGCCGGCTCGGCGGGGAACTGCCTCAAATATCCCTGGTGAATGTTTACGTCTGCGTTAGGGATCTCCATTTGGGAATTATGCCCAGCATGGTTTGCGTACGAATGGGGCGTTCTCGATAACTCCCGGTTTATGTGATCATGCATCATCTCAGTTAGTAAGTTATTTGAATTGTATACGGGATTTCTACTCCGGCCATAATTAGGCGGTGCAAAGCTTTCGGGATGCGCAGGTTGGCCAACACCGTCAAAGCACGGCTGAGCGAGTGAAGTAGAATTATTGTAGTGAAGATGTGGCTGTGGATGTATGTGATTGGACGTTTGATATTGAATAGGCACTCGAGGGTTCTGATGATTATCGTGGATTCTTTGCCGGTTTGGTATTTCGTGAAAGTAGGCATCTTTAGGGATCGGAAGTAAACTCCCTCTTAGAGCTATATGATTACCATTGTTCATGTAGTGCCCATTCATTACAGTTTTAATTGGTATTTGTGGTTGGGCACTTTGGCTAGAAACCATATTTTCATAATTGGGTAAAGGCAAAGTTGTAAGTAAATTAGAGTTATTCATTAGACCCGGTTCTAAAGTGCTCCGTATTGGTTCATCTTCTTCATCGCTGCTTTCTGACTTGTTACCATCTGTTTTTTGTTGAAAGTTGAACATTTTCCTCGATGGAAAGGGAATCAAGTTGTGAAAACTGAACTTTTTGGGTGATTTGACATTTGGTTCAGTTTTGGAGAGAACTGAACTGGGACTGGGCTGGATTAGTATTGGTGAACTTATTGGTTCTATAGTATTGAAGTGGGTGCTGTCACTGAGAGGAATGGAATTACTTTGCCAACTAGTATGAACAGGAGATTTGGTAGGACCCATGAGGTAGGTGGGAGTCAGTGGTCTACTCATCGAACCATCCATATTCCTTACGGGGGACTTCAACTCTCTAACTGGAGACCGAGATATACGCTGTATTTCATCCATTATCTGCTGTTCTTGTATTTTAGCAACCAATTCGTGGACGGATCTCCTTGGTCCATTTTCAACAATGACGCCGTTGGTGTTTTCCGTCTGAAACTCCTGAGATGGGCTGTCAAGATGTAAAGAACTCCTAGAAGACTCTTGTATCTCATTACTACAAGAGTGTGCTATTGAATCGTGCAAGATATTATCATCACATCTCGCCAAGTGCTTTGGAATTCTTATATAACCATCATTCTCAATTTCTTCAAAACATTTAACATTTGTTTCTCTTTGTGATTCCATAAACTGGGCTTCACCATCTGTTTTAGATTTTTCATTCACAATTTCCGAAACTTTTTGATAATTGTTACTTGGAAATTTATTCTGTTCTGCCATTGGAGAATTTGCCAAGTTCGTTGCACCCGGAAGCATATAGTTCATATTGTTATTAGTTAGTATTGACCTTTGAGCTTTTTTATTTGGTGATGAGTATTTTTCATCACTCTCTGATTGATGTGAAATTTCATGTCTCATGGGTGATCTAGACAAAATAGATTTCAGTGATTTGGCGTGAATTTCCGCAGTTACATTATATGAAGACCCACTTCCATTTCTGCTGAATTTGCTTTGCCCAGAATTATAATTGGAGACAGCGATGCTCTTTTCAGAGGATTTAATGCTTGCACGATTTTGGTCCGATCTTTGATCATTGTCTGAACGATGGCCTGATGATATTAAAGTTTCTCTGCTTTTACGGTTCTCTTTTTTTAAGGCACAGGTTTTCTTGGAATCCGGTGTTGTATTACCGTCCAAGACATCGGCACTTTTGGAAGTGTTTCTCAATGATTTCCTAAAATCATCTATTTGAGTTTTGGTGCCAAAGGCGTGATCGTTGAAAGACCGAATGATATTCCAGGTTTTAGACGTTGCATCGAGCATTTCAAGACTTTGAGTTCTTTTCAATGGAGGTAAATCAACTGAGCCCTTTGGACTCAAGCCGATCTTCTTCACCCTCTCCGAGGCTCTGAACATTATTCCTCTAGTTAACCACTGCTCTAAGTGGTGCTGTCTCTCACGACAGAGAACTCTCTCAGCCGCCACACATCGAGTTAACTCTGATATCTGTCCTTGAGTCTTCAGCTCCAGATTGGTAACCTTCTGGTCCAATTTTTCATGAGCTTTATCAATATGATGTTTTATTTCTTGTTTGTCCCGGTTCAGTTTGTCCTCCATGTGACGGAAGAATGGGGCACAATAGCATGTGTATCCTACTCCGACCGGGCCTTTGCAGATATTGCCAGCCAGATCTAAGAAGTACTGCTCGCCCTTTTTCAAGGGTTCTTTAGGTAATGAATCTAAATTTGGTTTAGGAAAGTTTTTAGGATCAGGGTAATAGTGACAGCCATAAGGTGACCAGTGTTTGGCATTACTCTCAAAATGAACATTCTTGGATTTCCTTTTTTCTTTGCTTTTACTTGGACTTGCGTGTACATCCTTTTCCTTTGATTTTTTAGTAATGTCAGCTTCTATTCCATCAGGAATATCAATGGTTCGCTCTATACTTTTATCTCGGCTTGATTTATCTTTCACCTTACCTTCCTTTCTTGGCTTAGCGGATGGCACATTTAAAATTACAATTATTTCATTTAATTCTTTCCGTACAGCAATATCTTTGGGAGTTTCATTTTGCTTATTTTTAATTAATTTGTTAGAGTTTGCCTCTAGAAGTATTCTAGTGAGTTTCCTTCGTCCCATGGCGGCTGCGATGTGGAGAGCAGTGTCCCCATTCTTATTTTGGTCCGACACGTGGCACTCGGCCGAGATGAGGATCCTGGTGACTCCGGCATGGCCGTATCGTGCTGAAGTGTGGAGGGATGTATCTCCATACTGGAAAAGACGAAATTTTCTTCAATTATTGGAAATAATACATTTGAAAAGATCTTCACTACTAGATCACTTACTAGAGAAAATCTACAGAAAAAATGGTTTGAAGAATATTGTTAATAAATTTATTGCAAATTGATTTTACTAATAATGTTCAACAATTAGGCAACACAGGGTTCCCCCAACATTGAGAGTTGCAGGCAATGAAATCAGAAACTACGAAAAATGACAGTGAGCATTTAAAAATTATGTTTTAGAACCAATCAAACTATAGTTTCTGATTTCACCGCCTGAAACCTCTAGGTCTTTGCTTTGTTGTTTAAGAATATCAAAGAAAAAAATCCTTAAAAAAAATCGTTTTTTCAACAGAACGTATATTTTAGTTTTTTTATTTTATATGTACAAAAAAACGTTGTGTGAGCCTAGCTTTACTTTCTACTCGGTTACACGCGTTAGCGGCATTAGTACTATTTTTGCAAAATACGTGGACTGTAGGAATACGTTCATACCAAGTTTTAGTCAAATAAATATATTATCAGATTCATTTTCTTTAGGCCAGTGAAATTTTTAAAAATATTTTTCTAATATTTTAATTTATCGCTAAAGTTTTGCGGTGGATCGGTTGGATTTTCGGCAAGTCCAAAATCCACTAAACCTAAATGGATCGCTCGTGAGTGGATAGCTTTATAGTACTCTCCATTCGTCAAATAATGCAATAATAAGTACATTGTTCTGGATGTCTGGGTCGCAGCCGGCGAGGAGGATTTCCCGGCAAGTCTGGTTGTGGCCATTTTGACAGGCGAGGTGTAATGGCGCGAAACCTCCGCGGTTTCTAGTGTGGGGTCGGGAGTGCGCGGAGAGGACGCGCGCGCAGCGGCTGTACCCCTTCCACGCTGCCTCGTGCAGAGCAGTATTGCCGTGCTGGAAAATAAAAATAGTAACATATAATCTAAAAAAATCGGGAAGATAATAGAGGTTTGGCGGGATATGGTCTTGCCGCTGAGAACTCAGTTGTTTCAGTTAGGTCCGTCGTTCATGTGAAAGTGGAATAGGTTAGTGGCGGTTTCAAGAGTACGCCTATAGCGGATGTGCAGTGTACTTCTTGACCGTGTCAACTTTCGTCTTTAATTTGGAATGAAAACGACACATCATATAGGGTCCGCCAAATACCTTTTTTTTTTTCAACTAGTGCTTATTTTGTGAATGGTAACACTTAGCTCATGTCTGATTTGACAGATAATTAGTTTTATCCTTCCGCTGAGCGAATATGGTTGTGTATACGCTTGAACAACGCTGGGAAATATTGCGACATTACTTTGAAAATCATGGTAATGTTGCAGAATGTGTGCGAAAATTGCGTACGGTTTTTGGAAGAAGAGAAGCACCGTCAGCTCCGTATGTTCGTTATCTTGTGAAAAAAGTGAAAGAAACTGGCATCCTCATCGATAAACCAAAGCGTGAAAAGCCAAAAACAGTGCGTACACCCGAGAATATCGATGCTGTGGCAGAAAGTGTGCGTGAAGCGCCATCAACATCAATTCACCGTCGTTCTCAACAATTGAACATTTCGGAGACATCATTGAGACGAATTTTGCATAAAAGACCTTGGTATGACGCCATACAAAGTCCAATTGGTTCAGGAGTTGAAGCCAACTGACCATCCAATGCGTTTTCGCTTCGCTGAGTGGGCCTGCGATCGACTTACAGAAGATGCCGATTTTGCCAAAAAATCATCTTTTCGGATGAAGCTCATTTTGATCTTGGCGGGTATGTAAACAAGCAAAATTGTCGTATTTGGGGCACAGAAAACCCGCACGCATACATTGAAAAGCCGGTACACCCAAAACGAGTCACTGTTTGGTGCGGATTTTGGTCCAGAGGCATAATTGGGCCATTTTTCTTTGAAAATGAGCAAGGAGTGGCCGTTACAATAAAAGGTTTGGCGATCGTTATCGGGCCATGTTGAACGAATTTTTGTTCACAAAAATTGAAGAGGAGGATATTGGCAACATTTGGTTTCAACAGGACGGCGCTACGTGCCACACAGCCGAAGCTACACTCGATGTTTTGCGCCCTGTTTTCCAAAAAAAAAAGTTATTTGGCGGACCCTGTACAAGGGCGCTGCGATAGACGCCGCCACCTGTGTGCGAAAACGGAAAAAGACCGCTTCTGTTTTTTTTATTCTTCGTTATAAAAAGAATCCGCTAAACTCCCTAACTTGTTTGTCCGCAGGTTAATTTAATATAGGTATATTTAACATAGGTTCACATACATACCAAATAGAGATATAATATAACTCTTAATAATAATACTTAGGGTATCTTAAACAATAATATTAAAATAAAGCAATAATATAAATACATAGGCGTAATTAAGAGGTAGAAGAATAATACTTAAAGTAAGTACTTAATCAATAATATTCTAATAAAGCAGTACTCTAAATTAAAAAAAAAAAAAAAAAAACAAATTAAATATTATAAAATTAATGGTTTATTAGAGCAAATATTATATTAAAGTAAGGTATAGGTAAGTTGTTTTGGTTACAAATTTTATTGTATTTGTGTAACAAGATGGAACGTTTTAAAATTAAATAAATACACCTTGATTTTGAACTACTTTTCTGATAAAAATATACCTTCATTCTTGTTAACACCAGGGACGGTCGGTCTATGTTAGCATTGGAAACACTGCTGACCTTTCACTAATACAAAGTATTTAAAAAACATGATCCATTAAAAGATTGTTCATTTAATTCTGCCAGTAACACATATTATATTAATAATGTGATATTTAAGTAACAACTACGTTTCAATGAGCAATACATGATGATAACTATAACCAAACAAAAATATCCGATCGTATTTCTGTGACCCGGGTATTTCATTATTACTGGCTATGGACAACTGCACTGCCTTCTACAGAAGGCAGTGACAACTGGCGATTATTATTTTAATAAGCGACATTAGCGCCGCAACGTAACTAAACAGAAAATCACGCGTTATTTTCCCGGCGGTTTACTCGGCTGACTTCTGCGCTCCGGATACCAAAAACACTAAAAAGCCCAAAATTGACGGTCGATGTCGTGAATTTCAGAACAACCCACCTTTTCATACTTTTGTGCTCCTGGTAAATTCGCCAGAAATTCGTCACTTCAAAACTTATTAGGCTTAAAGAATAAACTATTCGCACCTATGCAGTTTTTTTTTCAATTAAGATGTGTTAAAAGCGAAATAGTTTTCCTCCAAGAATTCGAATTCTCTCAGATCCAAATGGATAGACGACCTTCGACCGCCCCTAAAATAGTTCGCTGTGTCCATGTGGCCTCCACACAAATTGCACATATGGCTGCGACGTACTGTGGTCCGAATGACCGATTGAACTGTATTTTATTATTTGCTTTAATTATAATCTTTTTATGATTTTTACATAAAACCCTTGCATTTAAAAAAAATTTAAAGTTATCATTTATATGACTTAACTGACCTGTTTTCATGGTTTTTGGACAAAAATAAAACCACTAAAATAAAAATGTTCAAGTGTTTATTTCATAAAAAAAAATCACGTTGTATACATTGTTTTCTAGCGTCTTTTTTTCTTCTCTATTTTTCTTATTTGCCAGGTTTTTATATCCAGTCTGTATGACACATGTAACAGGAATTCAAAACATTTAATCCAAGCATGTAAGTTTGGATAGAATAGTAACTGGGATATGTATCTCTACCAACATTACATCTCTGTAACACTTCATGTTGAACGGAAATCAAATCGATTAACAGTGTGATAAAAAATGATTGAAACATTATCTCTTCAACAGCTTCAATGATAATAATTTCTTGTGGATACCAAAGTTTTTTTGCATCCAACATTTGATGATAGCTGGGGCCCTAGCACGAAATGTCGATTTAGATTTTATCGACAATATTGGTAATTTGAAATCGTTCCTGAGCCCGACTACAGATCGCCAACGAACAAACGACAACTCAAGTCGACTAAACACATCGCTATAATTATATTTATATAATATAATAAATACCTGGTTTGCGTTGTTCATATCTTAAGCATTTGATACGCAACTATGATACCTTTTCATTATCTACATTAAGAGTGTTATGTTTATAGTCTTCTCTGCGAGGGATTTTAAATCTAAAAATCGTCAAATCGCAGCTCCTTCACTATGTATGGGTTATTTTTTTTATTATTTCTATTTGATCTCGTAACCTTTGAAATATTAATCCATCAATTCAAGCAGTAAACGTAAACAATTTTTTTGGCAGACTCTATGGCACTATGCATAGAGTCTACCTCCATGTAGGAATGTCCTGATTCCAAGAAGTTATGTTGAATTATTTTAATCCGGGTGGTTTAAGTAACAAAAATGAAACTCCGGAAACATTTTCATCTAGACCATTCATCCACATCTGCAATATTTATGTATTTTTTTTTAAAGTAAGACAAACATTCCCGGGTTACGAATAACCTGACAATATTTGAAAAACTCCTACTGCCATCATAAAAAGCGGAAGATGTTGCTTATGCAATGATGGAGGCCAGCAGAGGAATTGAACGCACGACACCCGGGTGGGAATCCGACGCGTTCTCCACTCAGCTACCGACCGGTCATATATATATATATAAATATAATAATTGTATATATATAATAATTGTATTCCAGAAAGTATGCAGGTAGAGTGCAATGCGATACATTACTTTTTTACGGCGGTTAAAGGCTTTTACACAATTTTTAAAAACAATATACTCACTAACAGTGGAAAAAATATTGTACAAGAAAGAAAAAAATGTATTGAATAACAGGTACATCCAGAGTTAAATAATTTCATCAAATAAATTAACTCTACCACATGAAAAAAACTGTACCAAAGTACGAGTATGCTTATATTGTGATATTGACGTACTAAATATATCAACAACATCGGAGTATTTGTTTCCCAGATGTTGAATTTGTCGCATAGGAGCATTATTCAATGCATCTAAGCATCTGAGTATAATATTAACAATAATACAAACAATAACTAAATAACAATACATAAAACAAAAATAAAAATTGCAATACATATATGCAAAGTAAGAGGGTTTTTTTCAATTATAATTTTTTTTTAAATAAACAAAAATTGGACGTAGTTATGCAGAAAGCATCCAACCCCAAAAAGATAAATCTGAGAAAAGGGCGTTTCAAAATATATCGATAAAAAGCATTAAAATGCGTAATCGGCATTTATAAAGTGAATATCAGTTTTTTTGTTGTTTATGAGCATTATTATAAAAATATCAATGTGTTTATTAAAAATGTGGATTTCTTATGTTATGTTACATTTTATAATGTTTTTAAACCACAATTTAAGTCAAATATCTGCAATGTGCATTAGTAAAAAAAAATACCAACAATCCATTGCATTTGGAGCTTGGATATTTTCAGCAGATATAAATCTCGTATTTATCTATGGGAAAACACGTAAAACTCTATTTTGGCAAAATGTGGGTTGGACGCTTTCTGCATAACTATGTCAATAATAAAATAAAACTTTAATCGAGCGTGCTTAAATGTGGTCTTCGCATCATCCGCATTCATCGCTTGTTGAGAGGAGAGCTGAGCCACAGATGCAGCCGCGACAATGGCGTTGGTTGAGTTCCGTGTCCTGCCCCAGAAGGTGGCTAGTCGGTGGCGAAGTAAGGCGGGGAATGAGTGCACCCTCCCTTCGGTGAACATTATAGAGGCACTGCAGAACCTTGGAAGTTGCAGAAGTTGCCTATAAGCATTGTTGTAGCAAACCCTCAACATGTTTCATTGCGCAGCTGGGTATTGTGTACACAGCTCAGATTTATATAGGGCAGTGCAGTACGTCTTAAACAGCAGTTTCCTGACATCGTCACTACAGTGGTAGTACCGCCTCGAGAGCGTTCCGGCCCGTATATTAATATCTCTTCTTTGTCGTTCCATATCTTTGATATCGTTCAAATATTCTGTAAGGATATGTTCCAGGTGTTTTTTAAACAGCAGTTTCCTGACATCGTCACTACAGTGGTAGTACCGCCTCGAGAGCGTTCCGGCCCGTATATTAATATCTCTTCTTTGTCGTTCCATATCTTTGATATCGTTCAAATATTCTGTAAGGATATGTTCCAGGTGTTTTTTAAACAGCAGTTTCCTGACATCGTCACTACAGTGGTAGAACAGCCTCGAGAGCGTTCCGGCCCGTATATTAATATCTCTTCTTTGTCGTTCCATATCTTTGATATCGTTCAAATATTCTATAAAGATATGTTCCAGGTGTTTTTTAAACAGTAGTTTCCTGACATCGTCACTACAGTGGTAGAACAGCCTCGAGAGCGTTCCGGCCCGTATTTTAATATCTCTTCTTTGTCGTTCCATATCTTCGATATAGTTCAAATATTCTGTAAGGATATGTTCCAGGTGTTTTCTGTGAGGCCACAAGCAGTTTGTTTCCTTCTAGCCAGATTGGTGGAATATTGTGTGGCTCCTTATCGTCTTTGAATACGACGATGACATACTTTTTAGGGTTATACAACAAGTTATGCGAGTTTGCATATACTTCGCATATTTGCACAAGTCGTCTCATCCCGTGAATGAAGGGTGCCAGCAGCACCATTTCATCCGCGTAGTGATGTTGTTCTCCCCTTGTCCACAGATATAATGATATTTGAAGGTAATGCGGTACCTGTTTCTGAGTTTCCACGTTTCCCATTTACCTTAGTCCATGCAAAGCAGAATGCATTATTAGGTGGGTCAGATTCGTAAATACTCAAATTATAAGTACGAGGCCTGTTCAAAAGAAAAGGTGAATTTTGAATTTTCGCGGGCTGTGTACATTCGATTATCGATTTTTTTTGTTATGTTGGTACACATATGTTTTTCATATGTTAGCATTATCAACCATTTTGGATTAGTGGTTTGTTTATGACAACTGGAAAGATTAGTCACGTTTTTGTGTGTTCTTCGATTTTTTACTTTAGAAAAAAATAGTGAAAAAATGTTTCCATTTTTTTCAAAAGTAAAAAATCGAAGAACACACAAAAACGTGACGTACCTTTCCAGTTGTCAAAAACAAACCACTAATCCAAAATGGCTTATAATGCTAACATATGATAAACATATGTGTACCAACATAACAAAAAAATTGATAATCGAATGTACACAGCCCGCGAAAATTCAAAATTCACCTTTTCTTTTGAACAAGCTATGTACATAACTTTCGGCTATAGTACATCTGAGACACTTCCGATGATGGAACCTGTAGAACACTCTGCAGGTCAAAGCTTACGAATTTGAAAGAAATGTTGTTCTTGGCTCTTTCTTTGTCTGCAACTTTGGCCAAGTTATCCTCATCTTGTCTTTTAATGTGATGACTGTACTTGCTTTCAGGGCTATTTTTTTCATCAGTAGTGGCACCATTGCACAAAATACATTGATCTTTCGTGGGATGAAAAAAAGATGAATGCATTTTTTTCCCAAATATTCTCCTGTGTGTGATTTGAGAGGCGGGGGCCACATTCTTGCTGATGCAATCCTCTGTGTACAGGGAATACATTTTGGAAATTGAAAGTCTCGCATCGTGGTACTCTCGACTAGACGACTTTCGGCAGTGATGGGACTCCATTACAGGAAAACTGTCGATATGATCTTTCACCCCATTGTACATTAGCGCACTAATTTTATTTCCAGGTTCATTTATTCCGCGGCTGTCACTGCCGTAGTAAATCCCTGCGTCTCCTTTTATATTCAAATGCATTATCGATTGGGCCATGGCTAATGCTACATGTTTTTGTAAACAAATTCTTCCATACCCGCTTAGTATTTAATTTTTCCTGTGGGTAAAAAGTACGATCGACTTAGTGTTTTTTTCCCTGTATATTTTTTAGATGGACGTGTAGGTCCTCTATACGTTACATATTGTGGCACACAATGTTTTTGTTTTTTACACTCTAGAAGAGTAAGCTGATATTTAATTTCGCTGCTCCTCGGAAAATTTCAGACTGCATTTAAATTTGCATTGCATTTTGCTGCAATCAACCGGCTGAGGCTTTTTAGCATTCTGTAAACCTGTTCTAGTTACGTATGGCAGTGAAGCCTTTTTGTTGGATTTTGATACGTTTCTCTTCCATGTCCCAGGATTACATACTTTCCATCCTTTATTTTATTTTTCTAAGAAATCATCACTACATATGAAATCACCTGTAATCGGACACAGCATGTGTGGTGGATCAATTTCTTTTTGTGTCCATGCTAACCTCAGCAATTGAGCTTTCCATATTACTCCCAGAAGAGCAAGAAATTGGTGGAACATACTCATCTCCCAAATCTGAAAAATCACCTTCTCGGTAATCTTGGGATGTTGAAATATCACTTGAAAGATCACTGACGTTCTGTAATTAGGTTGATCTTGCCGGGAAATAGCAGCGCTCTGAGACTTCTGTTAGGTGTTGAGATTCCTATAACAACGTTGAAACAAGTTCATTATTTGATTGTGTGACGTTTTACTTCTTTTCATTATTTATTTAATTTCATCATCATAAAAAATATACCTGGGCTCTGAATGATTGTAGACACAGTTGCTGATGGGTGGGATTGAAATAAAGATGGTTCATCAACAGCAGAATTACTTTCTAAATAAAATGAAAAAAAGCGATATTCAAACATAACCTCACAAACAGTTTTATTTAATAAACGCCATTAATTTTATCATGTTGTTATGATAGAAGAATAAAAACGTACCTCTTATTTGTTCTAGGCACAATTTCCCCATTTCTTCGACTTATTTTAATCAATTCGATATCAGATTATAGCACAACCAACCAATAACGTTACAAATACGTGTGTAACGTCATTGAAACAAACCGTATCTGTCAAAATACTATACGTAGACTAATCCTTCAGAATTAGTGACATTTACTGATAGCAAAAATTGACCAACTATCACATGGTCAATATTTAAAGTTTTTTGTGTCTCAAACTTACAAGTAAAAGTCACTACGCGAATGAATCAGTTTTGCTTCTCAAAATTTTGTGATCTTCCATCAAATGGTCACATTTTTTAAACGCTAAAATCTTTTTGGAGTGTCGAATCAACAGAATTTTTTTACCAATCGGGTATTATGCCAAATAGTCAATAATCTCAATTTCGTCATTTTTGCAGATGGTCACTTTTACTTGTTATTATTATTGAGTTCTGCTATTTTCAGTTTTTTTATTTTTAGTGACAGCTGTTTCGGCGTTTAAGGCCATTGTCAAACTGTCAAAATTATATAAAAATTAAAATGGAGTTCTACAAATTGAACACAAAAACTATAAATAAACTTTTACTTGTATACCCACGATATTTTAATTGGTTGTTTGTTGTTACCACTATAGCCTTTAAATGATTATTATCGCCAAAATGTTCATGAACACAATCAGTACTTTTCAGCCAGTTTCACCGCGCCAAATGAGAAAAGCTCCTTCCGCGGAAAGCCGCCCGCAAGCACTGAACACATCAAAAGTGGAAATGGTTGAAGATGATTCTATTCTTATCCAGTCTAATACTCAGACATATGTTCTATAAAACGGTATAATAATTAACACGTACAAACACTGTTGAATCATCATTGTTTACGTAAGTAGGTAGTATTTATAAAATAACTGAAAATTATGGTTTAAATTATTATAAACCTAAAGTATGAGTATATACCCCAAGGTAACGCTGATAGATGTTTGTACGGCGATTAATGGCTGATTCACACCAACGTCCGGTTCCGCTCAGTGCCGATATTGTTCCGCAAGAAAACTTATTGATATGGTATGAATACCAATCAAGGAGTATGTGCCAAGACAAATTTGTGTGGCAGTATATCCTTCTGCCCACCCTTGTGATATTTAACTACTTATTTAGTTAAATAATTATTAATAATAATAATTGAGTGTAAAAATTCCAACGCAGATTTTTTTTTTAAACCATTTTTTTATCACCAAATAATATTTTTAATAATTAATACAAATATTATTTAGTGATAAAAAAATGGTTTTAAAAAAAAAAATCTGTGTTGTAAGTATTTTTACACTTCAAAATAATTATTTAACTAAATAAGTAGTTGAATATCACAAGGGTGGGCAGAAGGATATACTGCCACACAAATTTGTCTTGGCACATACTCCTTGATTGATATTTATACCATATCAATAAGTTTTCTTGCGGAACAATATCGGCACTGAGCGGAACCGGACGTTGGTGTGAATCAGCCTTAACGATGGCGGGTGCTCGGTTACTTGGCGCAGGGTAGAACAGTTACTATCAAATTCTAGCAATCATCATCAGCGGGATGCGAGGTGGCGATATCGTAAAAGTGTTAACGCAAATAAGGTAAGCAGACATTCTATATTATTTAGACAAAGAATAGGCCATTTATACGACGTGACATTTTATACCTAAAGTACGGTGCGGCGCCCCTGTCCCGCCAATAAGTTTATTAATAATTGTCCGGCCCTCAGGGCAATAATATACAAGAGGGAGCGCTGCTGTAGTCGGTTTTTATGAGATTTTGGACTCGGCTAGGACTAGGGCTGGGGTATTTATACATCCATTCGTAGCACATGTCGACATAATGTTTTTGTTTATTCGTATAACCACTTTTTCGCAGTGTTGTTATAAACGAAAACATAGCATACATATTACCTAAAAAACCGTTGAGTTATGTCGCATATCAAAACGTGTGAGCGGAGTCAACGGAGACGCGGGACACGAAGAACATTCTAACAATACTTTATTAAAGCGGTGTGATAATTTGGGAAATTTTGTTGTCTCTTCCTTTCTCATGGTGTACAACGTAAAAACCAGGAGAAAATGATTTATCCCAAATTTGTATAGGTTGGGTAAAAAGAATTAGCTCTCTCTCCATTTTTGTTACTCTAAGGTCCGGCCATTCCCATTCACCCTTTATTAACATTTATTTAAGAGGTTAGATTCACAAACTTATCTGCGATCAAGCATGTCCCTCTTTTAGCCGCCTAAATAGACAAGTTTGGAAATCTATATGATGATATGGTGATATGATGATATGGTGATATGATGGTATAGTGATATGGTGATATGATGATATGGTGATATGATGATACGGTGATATGATGATATGGTGATATGATGATATGGTGATATTATGATATGGTGATATGATGATATGGTGATATGGTGATATGATGATATGGTGACATGATGATACGGTGATATGATGATATGGTGATATGGTGATATGATGATATTATGATGATATGGTGATATGGTGATATGGTGATATGATGATATTATGATGATATGGTGTTATATGTTGATATGATGATATGGTGACATGATGATATTATGATGATATGGTGTGATATGTTGATATGATATGATGATATGGTGATTTGATGATATGGTGATATGGTGGTGTGGTGATATGGTTATATGGTGATATGGTGATATGGTGATATGATGATATGGTGATATGATGATATGGTGATATGATGATATGGTGATATGATGATATGATGATACGGTGATTTGATGATATGGTGATATGATGACATTATGGTGATATGATGACATTATGGTGATATGATGCTATGGTAATATGGTGATGTGATAGTATAGCAATATGTGTATGATTTTTACATACTGGCTGATTATAATTGTTAGAATTCTCAACTGTATGTCTCGATTTACAATTTTTCTACACTTATGCTTTACGAAGTATTGACAAAAGTCACGTGAGATAAAAAAAAAACTCATACTGTATTCCCAACGACCAACTCCTGATCCTTTTTGAGGGTACTCCTGATCCGGGATGACAGATGTGACTGTTTTTTTTATATATAATGCTGATCCGTTAGTATTTCGCGGTAAGTATACAATGTCATTGTTTGAACGTTAGTCCGAGTGATAAATTCAAAACGTTATTTGACTGTCACAATGTTCCAGAATCGAACGATTCGATTGTGTACTCGTACATCATTGTAGGATAGCCACATAGCCTGATGTTTATATCTTAATTGTTATTTTCACTTTGCATTCTTACATAAGTTGTCAACCAATACAATATGTTGTCTTTTAAAATTATAGTTCGTCTTAATTTTAACAAATGCAAGTATTTTACTTAATATTCTTGGTTATAATATTAGACACACTTATTTACTGCACTGTTGGTGAGTATGTTAGATAAATTATGTAAATATCAATGTAAAAACTTCAATAGATGTTTTTATATATAGGTGGAGATCCTAGCTACACTTACAACATTACTGCTTTGAAACAAACATTTGCTTAATAAAACATACAACTTTCCAACTTCATGCAGGTTTTAAAAGCAGGGAATTGTGGATTTCACGCGCATTGCTTTAATTATTATTGGTTCATTTTTCGTGCACCAAATTAGATAAAAAAATGTTCAATCTGAGTTCAATATGAGGTGAATATAATACCTAAAAATGAGTCTACTTACATCTCACAAGAATCTAACCACAGTAAATAAATCTCCCTCTTCTAATACTTATCAATCATCAACCTTTTTAATTAACGAAGCGCGTGTAAATAAATATTTCAAAACCTTGTACTGCGTGGTATTATTTCTTGCAGCGAGCTATTATCTACGCAACTATCTTATTAACACAGCCTTGGAAAAATTCCTATTAGCAGTGTGGGAACACACGGCAGAGAATGGCATGTGATAATGGGTAGGTACCCCTGCCCTGGTCATTTGCAGGGCCTCGTATATATGTTCGTATGGACCACGGACAATTCAACGGCCAGCGCCTACCTCGCTACGGGCCATAGGGCGGGGTGGTTCTACAGTCTGTACCGTGTGTTGCCAGTGCGATGAGTTATTTACGAGTGTTTAAACAAACTCCACCCGCGGGCCATGAAATCGGGCTATAAATAACCGTCTTAATACACACGACGCGACGCGGCCTATAATTACTACAATGATACGGGCAAGTCGCTCCGGCTAACTGGTCGACTGGTCGAGTGGTCGAGTGGTCGATTGGTCGAGTGGTCGGCTGCCTAGTGTTGGCTACCGGCGATATTTTAATGGACCACCAGATCTAATGTACGTAATCATTTTTATTATAATATCGAACGCACAGAATCGATTTAATATCAATGTGTATTTATAATGAGTCATTCCTATTAGAATAGGTAGTTACCCAAAATCAAAGAAAGGCATAGAATATTTTAGCTATAATGATTACATGTACCAAACTCATTTCATTTACAGCTTCACAAAATGTTTTAGAATATTTGTTTTAGTGTTTGGTACGTACGTGGGTACTATATTTATACATATGTGATGCAAATCCATATAAAACTAAAAAATCATGTGAAAGTTTAAATACTAAAAATACACAGCACTGCCTGGAGACGAAGCGTTTTTACAAAATAAGTAAGGTGTTTTGTGGCCTTAGTAAATGTCTTTGTGTGGCTACAATGCATATCAAAATAATTTCCTTACTTCTATTGTGCACTCATAATTTATTATTATTTAGCCTCAGCACTCAAAAATGGCGCTAAACGTTACTTTATAGCATTTTAATACAAGCAATACTACAAATTATTAATGTTTAAGTTTTATGTGGATAGGTAGGAAAATGTTTTAGGTTCCCTCCAGTGAATAAGTTTTCAAACTTTAATCTTTCAAATTCTATGAAAAACATACTTAAATTTTACTTGTATTAGAAAGCCAAATAGTGTGTATTTTTGGGCATATATGAACCTAAAACATTTATTGAACCTAAATATTTGTATATATGTTTTAGGTTCCCTTTATACAAAAAAACGGTAAGTTTAATTATCAAAGAAAACATTGTGTTCAAAACTTGTTACAATTTTAGCCAGGATAGCCATAATGAAAATTTTATGCAACGATAATGTAAAATAACGGTTTTTTGTTGTTTTTATGGGAGATCTTTTTTACAACGTTAGATTGAAGGAACTGATAAACTGAACCAATCCATTTCCTGATATTAAAACGTGTTTTTTTAAATACTTTTACTCTGGAAAATCGTAATTAACTGTATCATTAATCGTAATTACTCTGGAAAATCGGTAGATAACGCATTAAAACCTATAACTCAGATGCAAGTTAAGCATCCAGAAATTGTGGAAACAAATACCTCGGAGATACAAGAGTTCAAAAACAATATCGAAATACGGCTAAGTAAACATGCAGATGAGGCAATTATAAAAAAAAATATGAAGACAACATAAAGAATCAATAACACCAACACAACAACCTACAGTCCGCCTCCCTAGTGAGGGGGGCTGTGAATAAAATAAAAATAAGACAATATAATTATATTTCAAAATATAACATATTTTAAATGAATGTATCTCTTAAATGAGTCGTATAGTATCAAAGGCAGAACTATTCGGAATTATTGATCATCTTGAAATATTAATGAAAACAGTTTTATGTGTTTTTAGGAGTTATTTAATGTTGAGATTTTTTAACGTTATTTGTATATCTGAATCACAATACGAAATTTTTAAATAGCGTGAATGCAATCTTTGCGTTTAATTCAATATAAATATTTAAATAATGGAGAGTTCTAAATTGGTATTCTGGATAGTTCTGCCTTTGATACCATACGACTCAAATAGTCTTTAAAAAAAATAAAAACGCATCGGAAAACTTTATGAGAAAATACGGTGAGAAAACATCAACGCGCGGTCACCTCTTAAACCTTTGTACGAATGCAAGGCACATGTTAGGTGTTTCGAGTAATCTCCGGCGTGATATACAAATAATGTTGTTTATCTATATCTATAGTAATTTCACACTATATGAACATACGTTTGATTTCAGCGTTTAATGCATATTCAAATAAAAAGCATGGCGTGTATGTTTACCTCTTCTTACCATCGTGTACATGTCTTCTCTTGCGCTAAAACCGCTGTTATTGACACGACGGGTAAGTCAGTTTATTACTCTATTTATCCTTAACATTTATTTTCCGAGACATATTGATGTTGTACACATTTACGACTACACGAGTAGGGTGTACCGCCCTTCGTTAAATATGTTTTTATAGAAGTAATAAATTGTATTTTACCGAATGTACATAATATACTCCACACGGTATTTGTCACAAGTTAAGACGCCATTTTTATTCACAACAATTTATTACGAGTTTACCCCCATTTATCGTGTAAAAATAACACTTCAAATAAACGAGAAATATTGTCATCTAAAAACACATTAATTCCTTATGGTGGTAATATTAGGTCGCGCAGTCAGGATTCTGGATTCAGAAGCCAACATCTCTTCAAACCTCACTGTGATCGGAAGATCATACGATCCCTCACGTGGTGAAATGTTTAATGGTGGATTTTCAACTAATCGCTTATCACTGGGTACGGTTTGATTCACCATACGTTCAAATTGTGCAAAAATATCGGCGCCACCTCTGAAGAGGCGTCGTGGAAATAAAGATCTCATTTAAATTTATTTAAAATATTTCCTGAATCGTCACTGTACATTCAACGACAATCAAAAACAGAAAACCAAAAAAACATTTTTTTTCACTAATGTGGGGTTAACCCCACCTAACTAAAGATATCATGAACGTTTAAAAATTACAAAATATATTTTTGTAAAAATAAAAAAATCGGCTGCAGCAACATCTTATTTTTAATCTTAGCACTCTAGATCAGTGGTCCCCAACCCATGGGCCGCGACCCGGTACCGGGCCGCGGACAAAATGCTACTGGGCCGCGCAAAAACTATTTAAAAAAATCTATATTCAATGAGTCCCCCGCACCCCTTTTCCTCACCCTCAAAGGGCCGCGGTAAAATTATCAAACGCTGACCGGTCCGCGGCGACAAAAAGGTTGGGGGCCACTGCTCTAGATCACTCAAAAGTTACGAGCTGCCACTGCATTGAAAATGCTATAGTCTCATTGGATCCTGCAAGATAAAACTTTTGGGCTAACCGCTAAACGAGTACACACGACCACATTATAGTTTTTCGGTTTATATCAGTTCACTTAAAAAGTCGATCGATTGAAAAAATATTATTTCAACACGCTGCCCTAAAACTATTAAGTTTTAAGACATACAAGAATTTATTATTTTAAAATTAACCACTATTCAAGTCTTACCAATGTGTCCTGACGATTGGGATCAGCTCCGTGTTGAAGCAAGATATCCACAGCCTCCGAGTGTCCATCAGCAGCCGCCCTCTGCAGTGCGGTGCATCCATTCTGCAAGAACGTCATCATCTTATCAATTATAATACATAATTGCAGTATGCATCAATCAAGCTTCCACTTCTCCACCACCCACTTTACGTGCTTCTTCCTCATAGGCTCTGCATTAAGCTTTATATGAATAAGAGGAAATGAGGAAACTCATTAGCCAAGGTAACTTATTGTTGAAAGTATTTAAAGGAAAATGCAATAACATTGACTTATAGAACATTATAACTACCTCCCTACCAGTTAAAATGAAAGAATTTTCAGAGAGTACTTCATATCGTAATATAATATTGATACAGTTGATATTTATAACGATTGTGATCTCAAGATATGTATTTGACTATTTTTCAAAATGATAGTTAATTTTTTAAATAATCATCACATTGAGATTGCACAGTACACAAAAGTTGTTTTTGACCTACGAGCCCAATTAACTGAGTAAGCTGATTAAAAGGTGAGTTCTAATTATTATATTTACAAAGCGTTAACACTCTCTCTTACTCTGGATTTAATTATTCGAGGGATAGCGTTCACAACTTTCATCTGGAGCTTGCATCTCCAGGGAGTTAATTAATACCGCTGTACTCCTCCGGGTAATGTTAAAGAAACTTTAATTAGTACTCTAAACGAAAAGTCCCCGCTGCGAAGGCAACAATGTTTACTTACCGAGCGGCTTGAAGACTCGGCTCGCAGCTGCCATGAAAGGAAGTCTTGCTTCGAGGAGGGGACTTTTTATACTATATTTGTTATAGTAAAAAAATACTTGCGGAATTTCTATCAATTACAATGCTGAGCACACAAGGACGAAGCGGTGTTACAAAACAGGTTTTACCGATACAAACATCAACCTTTAGTTTTTTATCCACTATATTACGTACTATTTTTGTGACCAATAGATTTTTCTTTACTTGCGGTAAATTTATAAGAGCATTCAAGGTAAAGATCTTTATTATTTTAATGTGACACCGCAAAAAAGTTTTAACTGCTCGGAAGCCATAAAACAATTTCATCCCCATGTGGGAAACGTTGCGAAGCTGAAGGAAGTGAGAACGGGAAGGAGAAGGGTAAGAGGGATGTTGCAAAATACCTGGCTATTTAGATCAGGTCATGAAACAAAGCTAAAGCAATTTCATGTAACGTTTAGATTTTAGATGATGGTATGTCACCTTGGCTGGTAGGTAGGTACCTACTTATACTGAGATCATCTGACCACTCCGGAACGAGGTGTGAATATGTTGTTTAATTTCAATATTAATGTGAAAAAACACGTCAGTCTGGATCCAAGGAAATTACCGCTCTGTTACGGAGAATTTATAAGGTTTAGTTAAATGAATATTCAAGCGCCTTTGGCCCAAAATGGCGCTATATAAATTAGCTAAGTACTATTATTATTTGACGTCTTCATCAAATAGTCAATTAGTGCCATTTTGACAAATTTGACATTTGAATGGTCCCTCTTAGTCGCTGATATCGGGCCGTCAGCGCTTGCTGCGCCGTTAAAAACCGTAATGCTTGACGGCTTGTCAAACAACCCAAAAAACAACAATTTGACAAAATGCTGACGGGCCAAAAATGGGCGGTTAACGGAGACCGTTCAAATGTCACAAAAAATCAAAATGACGTTTAAATGTCAAATGCAAAATTGTCGGAATACCATTTTAAATAGTCATTTTTTCATAAAACACGTTCCCAAATAGCACAAGCGAATGTCCTAAAGCAGTCTATGGTCAAAATTAGGACGGTGTGAATCCAAGCAAACTGTAAACTGCCCCGAGGCGAAATGTGTCCAAAGCACCTTACTAGCTAAGATAACACTCTATTTATGTTCAGTTTTTTGTTCGTGTAATGAAGATATTTAATACAGGATATGACCGATTCACGGCGATAACACGTCTGCCGAGTCCAACATGATAATGCGGCCGTTATACTTTGATAGGTGAACATCACAATGTCAACAACTCTCGGGGTCTTTCCGGGAAACCGACGGATCTGGTTGCAATTGATATCATCCGAAAGTGAAAATAATAAACGTCAATTTCGTTCCATAAAAGCGAGATACTGCGCATTATCTAGCCATTTAAGCTGGATTCGCACCAACGTCCGGATCCGCCCAGTGACGATATTGTTCCGCAAATTATATTTTTAATGATAAATTTTTTGACACATCAAAATAATTATTTAACTAACTAAGTAGTTAAATATCACAAGGGTGGGCAGAAGGATATACTGCCACACAACTTTGTCTTGGTACATACTTCTTGATTGATATTCATACCATATCAATAAGCTCTCTTGCGCAACAATATCGTCACTGAGCGGATCCGGACGTTGGTGTGAATCCAGCTTTAGCCATCTAGCCATTTAGCCATCTAGCCATCTAGCCATTTAGCCATTCAGCCATCTAACCATCTAGCCATGGCTAGCTATCTATTCATCTAGCCATCTAGCCATGGCTAGCTATCTAGCCATCTAGCCATTTAGCCATCTAGCCACCTAGCCTTGGAGGACATGGAGAGGTACCTTTGCGAAACAGTGTAGTCAGGACGGTCGACTTTGTACTGACTCGATAGAAAGAGACAAAGATATATTAATGGATGTTGGATAGCCTATTAGTTACCGCCCATATGGAATTCGGTCATTTTTAATAAGCATATTTAAACACATTAAACAAAACAATATCAACACACCATTGATATGATTTATAAAGTCAAAATATAACACAAACACTAATAACAGAAAGTTTGCCTAAATAATGCTTTTGTTGATTTTATGTCTTTATATCCTTAAAAATGTGAAAATTCTAAAGTTCGGTGAAAATATTTAAAACTGTTGAAATACTTCTGAAACGTGAGGTTTTATAATCTTTGTTTGGTCTTATTTGAACATTCGCGCATAACACATATCACCATCATGTTTGATTTATTTGCATAACCACTGCAAGTTTTTTAATCAACACAAATATAGGAAATAACCTCAAAATCCGCGAAGTTAGCGCGGACGGAGAACATTCTTACATACTTAGAAGTGCTGCAATATTATGTGACGACTTTTCTTGTCTCTTTCTCTCTCGTGGAATACGACGTAAAAATCCGGAGAAAGTGATTTATCGCAAATTTATATAGGTTGGGTAAAAATATTTAGCTATCTAATATCTAGCACCTGCCTCTATGGAAAATAAGCGATTTAAATTAAATGCGTCACTATGGTCCTGCTGTTAAGACCTCCGTTGCCATCTCTCTTTTTAGCATTACATCGAGAAAGAGGGAGGGGTCACAACAGAGTTCCGTCATACTTATTTGGAAGATTGTGACGTCAACGCAATTTTTTCCTCAAAATCAATATTTTTGTATCTTTTCCACTAAAAGATAAAATACGTAGGTATAGGTATATTTTATCATACGTTCATATAGTTTGCGAATCTATATCTCAATCAATTTTCTCTTAAGTGGACTACTAAAGGCGTACCGCTGATAGTTCCGCCACAACTCTCGATGTAATTGTAAAGCGTGGTTACAACGGAGCTCTCAGCGGTACGTTTTTAGTATCGCACTGTTGAAATTGATCGAGACAATGATTCACAAACATCGTTTCAATATAATATACTGATTCTTGACGGAAAAAAATACTCTGCGAAGACTCCACAATCTTCAAAATACAAAATGCAAGACTATTATCTAAACATACTTTCAGTTTCTTGACGCAGAAAAAAAGAAAGTAGATTATATGACACGCAAGTGAATGGAAGAACGAGTCGGAGACGCCCTAAGAAGATATGGCACGATCGAGTCAATCAACGAGGAACTTTATTCGGGTCTTGTCAAGAATCGGTTCAACAGAAGATTATGTGTGAATGAGAATGAATTAAAGACGATGTGCACGAAGAGTTGTATGGAAGGCATCTTCTACTATACCGGCATTATGATTAATTAATTTAGCCTTCAGTTCACTCCGCGCGTGAATTCATCTATGTCATAAAATACATTCTTCTTAATTGTTAACGACAAGTAACTGCTCATTTCGAAGGTAAGCAAGAAGCACTCTGGTAAACGTATGGTTTTTAATAGCCATAGCAGTCTGCTATGGACCTAATGGCATCAACACATTGAACTCTTAACGGAAATTACATCAGGCGGTAGTTCGATAGTAAATGAGACTCAAATGCTTCGCTCATTATCAATCATATATAAATGAATAATGTAGGCAAGAAATCGCAGCACATCTTCTAATGCTTAAGCGTTTATTAAGTGGAAATTAATCTAAGCAAATGATTCTTTACGCCCTTACGCCTCGACGTGATACGAGTATATGAACAAAAAGGATCAATCTATCCGCAGAAAAAATAACGAGAAAAATAATTTTGCAATACCTATGTATTAAATCATTTAAAGTGCTTTGATCTATTTTGTGGAAACATCGCAACTTTCGGAAACTTGCACT
Source organism: Drusus annulatus (assembly GCA_022651775.1). Classification (NCBI taxonomy): domain Eukaryota; kingdom Metazoa; phylum Arthropoda; class Insecta; order Trichoptera; family Limnephilidae; genus Drusus; species Drusus annulatus. The sequence continues at coordinate 95,732 of JAGWCC010000311.1, read as the reverse complement.
CAGACGTTCTTTGCATTATGTTAATCAGAAGACAAATTTTATACACAATTTGTTGAGAAGATGAAATCTCGTGTGTGTTTATTGATTACAATGGAGAAATAGTTTTTTTTTTAATTCCAAGAAAATACTTTAATAATTGTTAATAACTCTAACTTGGCTGCTAAACACGGGTATAAAAAAACATCGACTGAAAGTTAGTGAATCTCTTGTAAGCTATGTATCTAGTTAGTTTCAAAGGTGCAATAACCACACACTAGGTCTCTACTTTTACCGAAAAAGTTATTACAGGTATTTCAGGGGGGGTGGCTATTAGTATTAAGAATATTAATATGATAAGAAATATTACAAGTGTAGGTTTTTTACGCTAATTGCATGGCGTTTAAACAGACACATCTTTAAAATGTGTATTGAGCGGATTAGACACCCCAGGAAGTCAGCAACTATTAGTAGACTGCAGATAAAACTTATTATGAGAAATAATAAGATGCATCTCGACGAGAACCATTTCTTGTGAAATGTTGAGACACCATATTCCTAAGAAACAGGTCCTGTGGTCTTTTAAACAGCAATTTCCACGGCTAGAAGAAAGCACAGACGATAAATTATAATGCACTTGATCCATGTCCAGCGTCTTTAGCCATCATTATGCTATCGTCCTCGGGGCAGCGATAATACGGTTGTCAGGCGAGGTACTTGCATGTAAATAATAAATTACGGGTATCAAAAAGTCGCAACTTAAAATACAACTGATACTTCTTTGACTCGCCTCTTCCTAATTTAAGTATTACAGCTATTAAGTTAGTAAAATACCGTTTATGAGCCAATTTGTGGCAGTTAATTAACTTCTGGGTCGTTATTTTTACAATGTCATGTTATTCTTTCATATCTCTTTGTACGGTCTCTACAATACGTGTAAATACTTAAGTACGAAAAAAATACCATGCGTTTAACAGCTGTGGTGGATTACCGGGTTGTTGCATATATCTTGTTTTACACCAAATGAGCTTGAAATGTGATTAACAATTAAATAGTTTTAATAATATTCAAACAATATTGATTAGAAAAACACACATTAAAAAATGGGTACGACCAAGAATCAAACTCGTGATCTCCGGTTATATCATAATAATTGAGCATTAAGCTCGTAGAAGGCAATTTAACTTTACATATTATTTTCTTGTTCTATTTTAATTTAGCTGCAACTTGTAGGTACGTAATTAGCATGTGCAGCATATGATTGTTTGAGGTATATAAAAATACGATTATTTGTTCCGTTTAAAATGTTGTGATATTACGCCTATACAGACTAGCCTAGATGGAAATTAAAAGACGTGTTAACTACACGTCGTTTTCCCAAGTCCGTCTTGACAGTTTCTACCAAGAGTATCGAACCATCAACTAAACTTCACACTACGTGATAAATAAGATTTTTGTGAATTTAGTGACACAATCTTATTACAATCTAATTCTTCCGATTCCAATGATCAATTCCTCTTAATAGATCTTACGAATAGTACACATTTCAAAGCTCAAAGTTTAAAAGCTCAAAAGTTCAAAGATCTAGCTCAAAAGCTGAAAGCTCTAAAGCTCAAAGCTCGAAAGCTCAAAGCTAAAAAACATAAAGCTCAAAAGCTCAAAGATCACAAAATAAAAACTCAAAGCTCAAAATCTCTCAGTTTAAAGCTAAAAAGCTCAAAGGTTAAAATTCAAAAACTCAAAGGTCAAAGCTCAAAGCTCAAAAGCTTAAAAGCTCAAAAGCGCAAATATAAAAAAAAATGAAACAGAGGGAGATACTCATCATTCATTCGAAAATGATGATTCTATCAGGAAATGATTTTGCCAGTGTCTTAATTCCATTAAGCCTAATGTGGCAAAGCATATATCAGAAATTAACTCAATTATAAATAGTATGGTCCGATGCATGTGTACGAAACTAAAATTTGAACGATTTTCATTTTCTGGAAATAATCATAGGCCAAGTAATTTAGAAGGATACTAGGGTGTAAAATAATGCAATAATTCACGGGATACGATATATTCTTAGTCATAATGAGTGAATATCATAATTTTAGCTCTTCATCTTTATGTATTATTTTTTTCCTTCATAATTAAAATTAAAATACAAAATAAAATTGAACTAAGTAAAATCTTTTGACTTTTTTTGTGATATTATTTTTCCTTCAACATTTTGACATTTAGGTTTATTCTGCCATCGTATCGTATCGTGTTTTCGCATGCACCGAGTTTCAGTTGGATAAATAAACACTGTTGTTTGTAAATAAATCATTCACAAGCTTTATTGCTTACACCATACATGTTAATACTTTTATTAGATTTTATTTTTGTGATATCACATTGTGGTTTGACATATTTCAAGAAATGAAAAAATAACTTTGTATAAGACCATGAATCTTATTTTAATTTTTATGACCGACCGGTTTTGCTTAGCCTAAGCAGGGTACAAAATTAAACTAAACAAAAAATACAAAGTTAACGGTTTAAATACATACTCGTACAGAGGGAGAACAAATTATAAATTAAAATTACAAAACAATGAGAAAAAAATAGAATAATATTTTAATTATAACAAAGGAACAAAGAGAAAGAGACTAATAATTAGATTGAAAGAGACAAAACGACGACTGAGAAGGTGATTAAAGAATAATGTTAAATTTTATGAGTTTATGACATAACTTTTATTAGAGATATTTACACCCCGATCGAATATTATGATATGTTTAGTTAATGATATACTTAATCAGTTATTAAATTGATAGTTTTCAAAATTTCTATCCCCAATTTTTCACTAAAATGGAGCTGGAATTCAACCAGCGAGTGGTAACAAAGCAATCATATCGTGTTTTTCTCTTCAACTAACATGTTCCTACTTCTGTTAAAAATATGTTATTTAACACCGCACATAAAGCAGTAGGCAGTAAGCTACGATACAAGCTGACCCAAGATAAAGTAGGTAGCTATGCAATCGTCCAAAAAACATGGCCATACATTCCGACAAAATTTTGTTCCGTCCAAATCGCAAATCATTTTAACAGAGATGTATGGTTATTTATTGCCGTATATCGTTGTATACATTCTTAAAATAATGGCTCCATACTCCATTCGTAGATAGGAACTTCTAAAATCGGGTAGGTTATGGGTAGGTACATTATTATTTTCTACTTCTAATGATGCAAATTACCTAACATGATCTCGCATCTATAATGATTATTAATCATGACGAGCACTTTTCACGGTAGATTACTTATTTCAGAAAGAGGCATAGTTAAAACAGATACAGGAGTATTATTTATTGTATTTCTTTGAATGCCTCGAAACTTTGTGAAACATCGATGTTTGCTCGATTCGCTCTGAAACGATGACCATAAAAAATATATACAAATGTTAATAATAAATATAAATGCATTGAGCAATTAACGGTTTTTTTTTTCAAAGAAACGTTTAATCACACTTCATGCAAACTTTCCATTTAAAAATAAAATAAAATCCAACATTATAAACAATACAAACAAAAAATTAAGCATTCCTGACATTGAAAAATTTATAGAAATATTTTGATTTTGATTTCAAAAACAGTTCAAATCCCACTGGAATAACATTATTTTCTCGGAGGCATAAAATCTAATAAATAAACATCCGTAACGTATCAGATAACGCTTGTTCAATTTCCTTATTAGAGTAAGAAGATGTAAATTTGTTCACACTCTTTTGAAATTCTAAATAAATAATAAATATATGGTGTTGGTACAACCGGAAGGCGACAGAACGTTTAAAATAAAAAGCAGCTGCCTATGCAAATGTGTGTCGGAGCATGAATGCTGATGGATGTCATGTCAATAATACATGTGCTGGTTCAAACGTGTAGAGTTCATTTGATTGGCGGCCCGATCAAAGTAAAAATCTTCCCAAATATAATCTTGAACGCATGACAACGGTAAACATACTCGAATTATTTCAAAAGTTGGGCACTGAAATGTTCGCAATTCCGACGCTTTAATTATGTTCATGTGAGAGAGAATTGAATTGAATCGAATCTGTGACTAATATTTTTTGTTAATAGACAGAACTTGTCAATCAACAAATCAGTATACGGACAAAGAATTCAACGTCACTATATTAAATTAAATAGAAATTTTCTGATCTCATATGAATGTAATAACAATAACTAATCTATGTTTCGAGTAACTTTCATAAAATGTTTCCGAGTAGGTTATATGTTGTCAGCAAAATCAATAGCAAATAGCATCGGTCTTTTAATAAACGGAACAAAAATCTTTTGTCAATTTCAGAAGGAAGAGGTCTAGTGATCACCCCAAATAAAGTTGATAGGTACAGAAACTGTGGGAGGAGAGCTTGGTCCACAATAGACCGCAGCCACCGACGTAGCGTAAGACAGAGACGCTTGGAAGCGTCTTCGAAGCATTGGATCTCCCGACTCGGCTAGAAAAAGGGGATTGAAAATATGATTTATTAACTAAATTATTAAGGAACTGGAGAATAGAAACTCAAACAAGTGTTTTAGTGATTTAATAAAACCATTTTTTTTAACTTTATAATAATTAAAATTTGGTATTATGAAATCATCAAAATGGAGTTCCACCACGAAATCAATAGTTTAAAAATTAGAAATAATAAAAAGTATTTTTAGGATATGTAAAGAACGAACATACAATCAAAAAACTTTACCTAGTTAATATTATACATAGATAGGTACTACACTCATTATATAGTTCTAGAATAAAACTTCTGGAATAAAACTTTATTATTATTATTATTATAAGTATCTCTGCGATTCTTAGAAATATTTAAATATTTACAATTACGTTTGTTTAATGGATAAAAGATAGACAGTTATATCACTAATAACCAATTCATTGAAATAACATTTAAAATTGTTTTCGCAAAACTGCTCTACTCAAATTAGTCAATTAGATTATGATTGCATACCATTTCGTAAACATTTTTTATGATTGGTTATTTTTTGTTGAACTAATGAAATGTTAGATTAAAAGCAACTAGATACATACAGTAGACTAGTAGAAAATTAATCCAATTGAGTTATCTACTCGTACAGTAATTAATCGGTTTATATCGTAATACGAATTAGATTTATTCAATCGTTGGTAGTTAGGTATTGTTATAGGAATTAATAACGTCTCATCAGCATTAGGTGCCATCTTCATGTTGAATTGAGAATTTATATTATGAATTCTTCTTGTCATCTATGGCAGTATTTAGCTTCTCCATTGATATGTAGTTTATTCCTTAATGTCATCCATTCCCTTTCTACATTGTCTACCCTGTGCTCTTCTTCTATGTAGGTGACCAAAGAAAGCAGTAACGCATCTAAACACTTTGTTTTAAGAGTCTTTCTAATTTGTATATATTTCGGTAAATCTTTAAAAATGTACCTTTGAAAGTGCCGTAACTTCATTTTTTCATTCTGTTTCCTTCATTTCAAAACGGTTTTTTCGAAGATGGCGACTTTCCTGAGCGGGAAACGTAACCAATGTTTTTGTAACCAATTTATTTTTCTGATTTCTGAATAGTGCTTGTTCTTACCCGACAGTTTCCAGTATAGGCGAAAGTTGAATCGAACGCAGTATTCACATGGATGCTTTTCTTGCATACAGCATGTTTAAAACTTGTTATTCGTTCTTCGGGAGAGAATATTCCAGATAAATAAAATAATACGGTAAAATCTGGTGATGTTTGGTGAAATGTGGTCAAAAATAGTGAAAAATGATTTTAAAAATGTGGTATAAAACGATAAAATATGGTTAAATGTGGTAAAACGTGATCAAACGCGATCAAAATATTGTATAAAACAGTCAAATTTGGTTGAATTTGGATAATGTGGTAAAAAATGATTAAAATATGATTTTATGGGGGGAAAATCATTAAGAGGGTGAAATTTTAAATTTTAAAAAGAAAAAACTGGTTTTTTAATTTTTAGAACTAATGAATAAATATAACAAACTTTAATAACTTTTCAAATATTTACAATCTATAGAAAAGGTATATTGACCTGTTGTCCCTTTTTCGCTGGTAACAATAAGTAGGCGTAAGCAAGACAAAAAGCTGTTTTTCAGTGACTTTCCGCAAAGATATCACTGTCTAAAGTGATATCTTATGTATATGTACCAATTCGCACAATACATATTTATGTTAGCTCTGGGTCAACTCTGACTGTGCGACCTATAATAACTCCTCAGAAGTAATAAGTAATACTAATTTTAAATTAAATACTCTATGGAACTGTTAAATAATTACACTAAAAAGTGTTGTAATAGAGCGAAAAAGCTTGCAGTTTGTGTCTGTTTATCACCAAGAATAACGCCAACCGCCCAACACAGCAATTATCTACACTTGTTACAAAACAACACTGAATACCAATAGACTAGAGAAGTTCTACTTTCAGACAAGTTATCAAATGGTATTAGATGCCTCTCATTCGATAATGGCGGAATCATTTACCCGTTGATGGGCACATTAGAATAATGCGTCCGTAGAAATAAATAAGTCTTCAGACGTGTAAGGTTTACTAGTAATAGAGCAAATTTAAAATTATAGATGGAGGATACGAATTAGACCCGTGTTCTAGCTATCTACAAATGAACAGATCTAATGGGATGATTTTATCTCGACCATAAAGGCATGTAATGCATGCAACGTGAGCGACTTTGATTTAAACGACCATGTAACTAGGGACAAGACTTAGTTGATTGACTTCTTATAGCGACTACCTACTGCTGATGCCGGATAAAGATTTAGGGTAGATATTTATCTTCAACATTAATACGGGTTGGGATGTAGATAAGTTTAAAATACATACGATACATAAACTTACAAATACAAAAAAACCTAATCTCTCGGATAATTTTCTGGCATTGGTTTTAAAGATAAAACAACATTGTGAATAGTGCACTATGAAAGTATAAATGCACACGAGGTTTGTTGAATAGAATATAATGGAGTAGACTACTTTTACAACGGATGGGTTTTATGTAGGTTGCAGATAAGATAATTAATCTATGAACAATGGAGCATGATACATAACATATTGTACGACTGCATAAAACGCTAAAAATGTACCTAACTTTCTAGAAGAAATGTGTTCATTTTGTATGCTTTGCAAAAAATCTCTTGCTTCAATATAGATTAGTTTATCGAAGAGATACCTACCTAGTTTTGTGGCAGATAGCCGTGTGTATAAAAACCAATGTATCTATATAGAATAGGCAATTGAAAGACAGAAAAATTAACATTTAAAGTTTTTAATGGATTCTCAGCTCAATATGTACAGATGCAGAAGGCAGGTAGATTTTGATAACAGATTCCTGTAAATAATTAGAATATTATGGTTTTGTCTATTTAGATTTACGATATATAATTAATACAAAAGATAAATACGAGACTACTATAGTTTGCATTATCGAGACATGTTGTATTTATGGCTTTATAATATTATGACCACTAAATTAGGAATAGCGTAGCGAGTTTGTTCTTTGTACGATCGTTAATTAATAATTACGACGATTTAATGGCCATTCAACAACATATTAAAAATATGTTTTTACTACCTATCTGAGAATATAATATCATTACTAGCGGTAGAATCGGTAATACAGACATTACCGCTATAAAATTATAATAGTTAAAATCTAATTATAATTAAGATATTAATATTTTTAGACGAAGGCTTAGTTAATATTTATTCATTGGTGAGAGACCTCAACTCAGAATTAAAATATTACTGAGAATGGTATAAGCGTTTTTTAGTGACCAGAACCGAATAGTCTCCTTTTACCCTTCTCCCACCTCTACCTTACTTCCTCCACAACATAAAAAATAAGAATTCCATAGCTCCACTGGCTCCGGACGCAGACTTGAATTCAACAAATTCTTGTGCAGTATCACTGCTTGCGGCTCGCGATACTCGCAACCCCGTCTTACAACTAACTTGCAATAATATCAAATATATGTTTCAAATCATTCCCCTGCAATATAATCATTTAATTAACACTCTGCATAGTTTCCGTCTGAGCGCCAGTCTCAAACTCCGATCAGAACCATTTTATCCCGTAATCCACAAACGAGACGATGAAAAAAGTCACGATGCATATAAATTTCAATGATTAAATCTATAATCAACAGACTTATAACTGTGAAGACGAGAACTCGACAGATAACTTATAAAAGTTTAATTTCCTACTGGACAGAATCGTAACCCCAGATGAAGTTTCATATTCTTATTTTGAGGATTGCTCGAAGCCTTTGGTATCCATGGAAATACTCGTACACATAAGTTTTATATAAAATGATAAATAACATTTAGAAGAATTATGCTTTGTAATAAAATTAAACTGTAAGCAAAAATAAAGGCCGTTTAATATAGTAACGGGTGCATAAAGATTCGTTAGTTTCAAAGTAAAAATAATATTTAGAAGCTCAGAAGGAGAAAGAAGCTTCCTAATGATAAAAAGTATTCAAAATATCTCCGATTTATTCGTATGCATTCCAATGCATGTGAATCCCCATCATTGTTTTGAGGCAGTTGCTGAAGATCACCAATTCTTCATTGATAAGACAAGTGGAATTTTCTAGTAAAGACTAAAAAATTACCATTCATAAGTCATCGTTATAGTCGCGTTTATTTCACTTTATCTTTCATTTACTCATAGGCTACTATGATTTATTCTAGTTATTCGACATATCCTTAGATTCATTGATTTCAACTTATTGAGAGTTATACCGTACAATATATTATATTACAACAACTTTCTTTCATGAACGAGTCGTGAGAAGACGCCTCGCATCAAAATCCCGGGTAATATAGAAGTTTATATATAATTATACAGACTATAAAACTATGGCAGTAGTTTTTCAAGACCGTGTCAATCGTGTATGCCGACGCGAAGCTCCCTATCGAATCGTTAATATTTAACCGCCATTTAAAGGCATCCGAGTGAGAGAAACTCGTTTTGCAACGCCGAGCCTCTCGTCCAAGCAGACTTTCAGCCTTTCGCACGAACTGCGGGAATACAGGTACACTAGCATTTTGAGTTAATCATTCATAAATAAACGCAGATAACTCAAATGTCAGCAAAGTGATAAGCCCCAGCTGAATAAGACCGATTTTATATCATATTATGTAGTCAGACAAGGAGGCAAGTCTAGACAGCTACGGCTATTCCAATGGACTAATGCTGCGGAGTTATAATCATGATCATCCAGGCATCATATCATCGTTCTCTTTCAGATCCACGAAGCGTATGGCTCACGATCGTCGATTGCTTGGAATGGTGACAAAGTCTTTCTTGCATTTGGATCCGTTCACCTTGATAATGTCTTCGTCGCTTGGCTGTACGTCTTCATGCGAAACTTATTTGATTCGGGCTTTGTTTGACTTAATTCAGATTAATTCTTTCGAGTTTTCCCAAGCCAAATCTTTATGTGCTTATAAAAATATGCTTTTTAATAAGCAGGTGATTTGTGATTGACTACGGTAGCAAGAGGGTACCGTCCAATGATGGAATCTTAATATGCGCGGTGAATAGTCACGGAACAATAAGGAGGCCTGGAGTTTGTGTACACTGTCATTGTGATCCAATGAAATACAATGATAGGAAAACAGGATAATTTTAAATTATATTAATCTTCAAGAATTTACATTGGAAACATTCTTTCATCGACTCATTTCGTCCACAATCTACGCCGTACATTTTCTAAGCCCGATCGGTACGATGCCCCAGTAGAGAGCATTGTTTTTGAAATTTTAAACCTAACGGTATGACTCCCACCGCCTTACAATGAATGTACTATTAAAAAAACACAAGTCAGCAATTTCAGCGTCAATTTGATATCGAGCGATTGGATATTGATGACCTCCACAAACGTACTGCGTGTTCAATCTTCACAAAAAAATTGTATTGAGTAAAGGCTTTCGCAAAGCTCACGCGAATCGATAAGAAAAAATTTTCTGAAATAATTTGTACTTAGTTCATTAAAATTGTACTTATTTTTCAGTCGTAGGATCTAACAAAAAATAAGTTATAAGCGTAATAATAGAATATGTTTTCCTAAGCTTGTCTTTTAATAGTCTACAACAAATTTATAATTAATGTCTAGAAACATATTTTTAAAACTTATTTGGTTACTTCTAGTAAAACCAATTGTATTGTTATTGTGATTTGGAGAAACCTTAGACAATGCATTATAAAAAAGGAGATTCCTATCAATAGAGCACTGGATAGCACTGGTCCGGGTACCAAAAGTAAATTTAACCAAATTAACACAAACCCTAATGACTCATAAATAAACATAATCTACGGTTTGTAGAAAATTAGAAGGGGTACGAGATTTCAAGAAGTATTTCTTCAAAATGAAAAGCATTTGAACAAGCTAAAACTTACAACTGTTTGCTTTACCCTGTTTGACAGAACTTCAATACGAATTATAACCAAAGCTGTTAGAATAGAAAAATATATCATTGCAAATAATACAAGAGTAAAAATGGATATTGTGGTGAATTAAAAGATGGTATTCTAACGTTTATCGGCATATTTTTTTTGATGAAGAAATGAAAACCTGAGTGAAAAATTGGAAATAAAAGAAACGTTGAAAAAATTTACAAGTCAAAATCCATTGGATTAAAATAAAATCAAGCGACCATTTAAAAAATATTTCCCGAAACTATCTGCTGCTTCGCTAAACAAAATATCGATTAAATTTAAACGATGTGATTATTATGCCACCTAGTTTGAATGTGGAACTCGTATGGTCCAACCTCCTACCAGAAAAAAATCATTAAAAAGATCTTTGATCGGTCCACTGAATTAAAAACCCTACATTCAAAATGATGGAAGAGTACTTCTCCACACGGAGCATGGTCTAGCGAGGAAGACCGACACACGAGATAATATTTGACTGAATTGTCATTTGTCACAGTGCATTGCAAGAGCTATTGATATATAAATAATATAACAGAAGCATCAGAAACGTAGAAAAGTCTCAGAAGTCGAGAAACGAAATTTATTTTATGTTTATGTCACGACAACATCAACGCGTTACGTTGATTAAATTTCGTAAGTAAAAGGGTACAAAATAAAGTAAATGCCCTAAATCGCACTACAGTGAAAAGGCATACCAAAACTGTCATATTCATTTTAGGATATAAAATGTTATTAAAATTAGAATGGACATATTAAAGTTTTAATTATTCAAACGACATCAATAATCTTCAGCGAAATAGGAAGCAGAAGAAAATAAAAACACACAGTTTACGACCGAGACAAGTCTATTAAATTCGGAACAAGTCTATCTCGCTGTGCATTTGTTCTTGGGTAGATCTTTGCACAACAATACAAAGGTGGCTGCCTATATTATAATCTAAAGTGTTTTCGGAAACTTATGTACAGATACTATGCTATTCCGGGTAGAGTAGAGGTTCCGAGTTCACGTCTCGGTCGCAAATAAATCTTTTTTTTCTGTATCTTCTTCTACTTCATAATTTGTTGAAAATCATTAATATTGTTTCTATATAAAATGTTAAATATGTGCGACATATGCAGTTTGTATCTGCATACTCACATAACCCAATATGTTGTCCCGGCATACCCACTATGTGTCCACTTAAGTTGGTGGCGGGTTAAGTGGTGTTGGGCATACAAAACGTATTTCCTGTTATTCTTCCACATTTTAAACCTCATTACATTATCTGTTAAGATGTTTCCCTTAACAAGCCGCTTTACCCATTTTAACCACCAAGAAAATGTTAACTTTATATGCTGCAGTAAAAAAAACTTGTTTTTTGTGAATTAAAATTCACACAGATTTTACCATTCAATCGATATCACCGCTTGTGGAATAGTAAGGTGGGTATGGATTACTGACTACCACGTCAGAAAGTTTTGCGATTTCCTGAAATTTCTCGAAAAAAATATTTGCATATTTAATACAGCTCTTCTGTCAATTGTGCCTAGGAGGCGAGCCGCCTCTACCACAAGTTATAGTTCCCATAGATGCCTACCTGAGCGCACCATCGTGTTGAATAATTGCAACGGATAACGTGAATAATTTCCTGCGTCCAGCATTATGGCTGTGTATCCGAACTTGATGAATGTTGCTCGCCATTATCTCTGAATTTGACTGAATGCTATCGCCATACCACGAGATATATATTTAATCAAGACATTTTAAACTAGTCCGATATTGGCGAAAAGATTTGCAGTGGAGAAGGAAATCAGACGAGAAAGACGTAAAAAATACAATAACTTTTTTTTAATTTATGCGGCGGAGCTTGTGAATATTTGACTGCCAATAAATGAACACTGGAAGTAAAATATTAAAAGTTTTTCTTTTTTAAATACCTACCAATTAATAATATTTTATGAACAATTCAAGACTATGAAAGCGTTTTGGGAATCAACGGTCGTTTTGATCCTTTTATTTATAAAGTTTTTGTTTTTTTAATTCTAGGTATTGACGGCCTCCATGGTCGAGTGGTAAGACGCTCGACTACGAATCCAAAGGTTGCGGGTTCAAACCCGGCGTGCGCCAATTACTTTTATTTAATTAATATGTGTCATAACACATTTAATTCATGTATAAATAATAAAAAGTATATTTGCGGCACGTTCCAGAGTGGTAGATACTCGACGTATCGCCCTGGTGAAAGACCACCATTCAGAATCGAAACGTTGCTTGAAATGGCTTTAGCCGTGTTTGGTGACCAGATCTGAATAGCCAGGTACTTCCCAACCTTCCCCTTCCCAATCTCCTTCCCCTCCCCACTACCTTCAGCCTCACGACATATCCTATTTGGGAATGCCATAGTCTCACTGGCTCTATACGGTTGGGAGCAGTTGAGACTCTTGTGCGGTATTCACGTAAAAAAAAAAAAAGATATAAATACTACAACGATTTTTTTTTTGTCTTAAAGTTTATTTTGTAGAACTCCATTTTAATTTTTAGGTTTTTTAATTTTATTTAAACAACAATTATTATTATTTTAATTGTTTAAATAAAATTAAAAAACCTAAAAAATACTACAACGATTCTACAATTTTCCTTTTCTTAGTCCAATGCCCAGACCGTTAAGATAAAACGAACGAATATTATATCAATAAAACGACAACGTACATACATAATAATTAAATAAGCTGAGCCCACAAAACGAGTATTGAAATGTCCCCGGAGTGCGCAAAACGCTTTTCGCCAATCCGACTGGATGCTTCAAATTTAACTTACCGAAGTGGACACCATAAAATACACAACTGAATGTGTTCGTCTGTAAAATTCCAGTGTAAATGATCATTTTCGAAGATAATCGACCATTTACAGTAACAGTAAAACGTATTCCATTTAAACGAATCGAGGCTTTGCCGCGGAGAACGGGAATCTAAATCGATTGGTATATATTATCAAACAGATGTGAACTTTAACCCGCGCTCGCTTCCCAGGAGAGAATAATAGTACCGGAGGTCAGTGCTCGGCTGGGCTCTGGTCTCTGGTGCCACCGCCTCTAGCAGGAAGGGAAACAAAGGATGCTAACATCTGCCATCTGTTGGACCTATGGAGAATCGTCAGAAGTTTCTACTCGTCGATTGTGACGTCGATTTTTCTATACTTTATTATGTTTATAGATATTACCTGAAAGATAATCATATGCAGCTTGCTTTTTTCGTTAATAGAATCTTCATATACAAGGTACCCACTTAAATTCCCATAAAAAAACACAATAATACCACTCTCTCGTGTTGATTTAATAAATTACATGTACACGTTTATCTAGTATCGAGGCCAATCTATGGAATCACTGAATCGTACACCACTTTGAAAAATAGGGAATCCAATAGTATGATCACTTGAACATAATATATCATACCCAATAAGAAAAAGTTTTTTTTATAGTCAATGAAAACAGATGTTTAATCAACCCCGATGATATTACTGATGAATTCAGAGGTATGAAATTAATGAACTGACAAATACTTTATTTAATATTACCTATGTACCCAATTATGAACCCAACACAATATACCTACAAAGATTAAAAGCATTCATTAGAACATTTGAAAAAGCTCAAATCATTTCAATGTTCTATCGAACATATCGTTTGAAGTCGCAGAAGAAATTGCAACTGAGTTTAGATCACAGCGTCTTAAAGGATAAATAGTTTCCCTTTCAACAACAACACATTTTAAAACAAGAAAAGCAACAAAACTATTCAAATGCGCTTTACACGCAGTTCTAAGTATGAATAAATGTTAAACTCAATTAAGGAAACGTTGTAGGAGGTAAACCTCATTCGCAAAAAGGAGTTTTTCAGCGCAATGTGTTTCCCGGCTTTGTGCAGAATCTGGCAGCCAGTGTGACCACGGTAGGCGTGGCCCGGCGAACTCCCACGCCCAAAAATCTCGACGCCGAACATTTTGCTCCCTTGTGAATGAGGCAGCTGGTAGGATGCAAACGGGTTTCTCGTTTTTTTTTAGCTGAAAGTGATATTTTCAATATGTTTTATCAATCTGCTCCTCTTAATTAACTGATACATAACTTTACCTGCGCAGAGACCTTGAAGAAGCGAACTTCCAACCATTAAATGTCAAATTACGAACGCTTTAGTCACTTTATAACACCGTTCAACAGATTAGTTTTAAATTTACGAATCTATTTCAAGTAGTATTTAATGAATGTTATTAATTAATTATTATCCGTGATTCTTGTATAGAAATATATTTAACACTATAATTAAAGCTACATTTTTGGGACTTTCTCAGTCGACCCGTAATCATAAATAAGTCTTAACTCAACGCCTCGACGCACAACGGAATGTGATTAATTGTGAAATAAAGTCGATTGTTTGATCCAAAGTTTGGCCACCGTCAAGACCAAGCCGATGTTTTTGTCAGTAATCTGTAAAAAAGAACCATGTTTTTGCCGGATTGAAATTGCCTACCCGACGTCGCCAAGTATTTATTTTTAATTCTGGTTCAGTACAAGCTGATTTATAGATTCAATAATAATAATTGGTCAGACACTGAAACAGATAAAGAACTCGTTTTTCCACCTAATAGCGATCCCAACTGATTTATATGGCGATTTTACTAAATTAGTCAGACAAATCACCAATAATGGTGATCTTTTGGTAAACTGAGATATTGTGGCGACCATGGTGGGATAAGTTATCCATAAATCTGCGAAGTTGAGAAGTGAATGTGTCAACGATAAAAACGATTTGATAACATATGGATTAGTTTTTTTATAATTGTTGTGGTTTGTGCTTTGAGTCAACTTCGTTAGAAAATATCGCCAGACAAATTAAAATGGTAAATTACTTACTTAATTAAATTCTGCAAGTAAATTTGAACTCTATAAACTAGACTTTCTATCATTCACTAAATTTGAAAATGTATGTAGGTATAAATAATAATAATACAAACAATAGGTGATTTTGAATCGTGACTAACTTGTGGGGAATCCAAATATTTATTATAATTATTATTTTTTAATTTATTTTGTGTGAAAATAAGTATTTAAAACAATACTAATAATGTCAAGAAAAATGAAATAGAAAAACACCGAGAAAAGATAAAGGTGCGACCGAGACATGAACTAGAAGTTTCCCGTTTGCCGGACGGGCGTGTTGACTAATTCCGCCACCTCACTACTTTCCTACTTCAAGATAATGATAAATTAATGATATGTTTAAAAAGATGCGGTCACGAATGAGATCTCCTGCAGATGTTCTCTGCATCATTGCGAAAGCACACAATGCGAGTACTATTCCACGTGCCGAGTTTCCGGCTGTAGTGTCTGCGAGGAATTTCCCGTTCTGCCCCGCTCCGTGCTTCGAACATTAGAATTACCACAATAATAAATGATCCGGATTTGATGTGGACATCCATCAAGCTCCGAACCCGGGAACCGACACTTGACAGAAACCGCAATGCTGGGTAATCACCTAGCTGCATTTTCTCTGACCATAAATACGGCAATACCAACTATCGCCCAAGTACCTAGTACCTACCTACTTCATGTCAAGGCGTGCCTTTTTCTCGATTTACAGCTTGACACGAATAATTTGCAGGCGGTCAAAGGAGGAACTAACGAACGAACGAACAACTTTTTTAAACTTCAAAATCTGCACTAGCGACGCTACCAACTGTAAAATTATTTGTGTCAAACTTTACACTATTTTTGGTGGGAATTTTAGAAAAGGGGAAAGTTTATTTTTTTTTAGTTTCGAATATCTTTTGTGCAAACATGATGGAAAAGGGGCAAAGCACACCACTGCCAGACGAGAGATCGGCCACGGCGAAATCAGGAACAACAACCAAATTGATGCAATATTTAAAAAAAAATATATACGTTAGCATCTGTAGTTCCTTAATCTCTCGCTGGTGGTACTATCTACTTGGTCACTTCCACGAACAAATACAAAGCAAAATAATAATCAGTTTCCCGAAAGGTAAAAAAGCTAAGTAGTGTTACTTTGCTCGGTACAGGTGTTCTAGAATTCACGGAAGGTGTGAAGCCTTTGTCGGAAAATATTTGCTAATGATGCGCAAGTATTTATTTAAGTGTGGGCTTCCACATACCGTATTATAATTATTCGTACAAAAAGGTGAAGATATATAATACTTAAATTAAAAAGAAAATTTACGAAACGTAATTTTCATATTTGGTAGTAATTGGCTAAATTGAAATTAAACGATTTACAATAATAATTAAACAAGTATAAAAAAAACATTGGTAAAAATTCCTTCCGCCCGCTTTTAACGGTTTAAATGACTGCAAGAAACTCAAGTGTAATTCTCTTCACATAAATAGGTTCTCGTCTACTTGTAAGCTTGACCACAGTAATCATAAAGCCATCTCTTTATTGGTTTGGTTAAATTACAATTCAATCATAAAAAGGCCTATCGTGATGAAAGAGTAAAATATACTATTAAACCAGTGGTGAAATTTATTTATTCGCATTTTACAGCTTTCATACAACTTTTTCCAACCTCAACATATTTCTAACGTACGCTACTTGCACAAGTCATAACATTTTCACGAGCTTGAAGGAACAATATCAGGAGGTATAGATTTGCGAACGGTTGTAGTCAATCCGTTGACATTGGTCGGAACTTAGAGTAACAATATATGGAGAGAACTAATTATTTTTGCCCAACCTATACAAATTTGGGATAAATCACTTTCTCCGAGTTTTTACGTCGTACACCACGAGTACACCACAAAATTTCCCAAATTATCACACCGCTTTAAAGTATTGTAAGGATGTTCTTCGTGTCCCGCGTCTCCGGTGACTCCGCCCACACGTTTTGATATGCGACATAAGTCAACGGTTTTTTTAGGTTATATGCTATATTTTTGTTTATAACAATACTGTGAAAAAGTGGTTATACGAATAAACAAAAACATTATGTGAACATGTACTATGAATGGATGTATAAATACCCTAGTTCTAGCCACGCCCAGGTCTAGCCGAGTTCGGCAAAACTCATCAAAACTGTCTACAGAGCAGCGCTCTCTCTTGTATATTATTGCTCTGAGGGTCGGACTCTAAACCAAGATTTCATGTTAGTGTGTAATAGTGCACGTCTCTTTCTAACACAAACATATCCCCGCCCGTGTAAGTAGATAGAGATTTATATTTATGGGCGATTGTTTGTAAGAAAATGTATTTTGTATCGTTTTGGCCATTTTTAATAAAAATATTTTTATCATTTTAATTTTTGATTTTAATTTTAATTGTTTTAGGGAAAATTAACAGCAGATCAGTAATTAACATGTATTTAATAATAATAAATATTTAAAAATCAGTAATTAACATGTATTTATTAATAGTAAATTATTTCAATTGTAAATTTTCCACAGATGACGATGAAATGGTACAAGTAAAGTGTGACAACATACAGTTTTATAGTTAACATAACTATTTGGGTGGGAGGAAGGGAAACATAATGTTATGACGAAGGTACGAAGAACGGCAGTTAATGGAAAGGTAATTATTTAGTTTGGGAGCAGTCGTATAATGAATTTAGAGTTTAATTTAATATTCGTCATTCAGATCTATTTATATACTAGATTTATTATTATTATTCTATGCCTTTCTAGAATATCAAAATCATTTGTATATAATACCTAGGGCCATATCATAATAAAACAATATTAAAAACGATTTATTAAGTTAAAATATCACACATGCACTATAGCATAAGGTTTGCTATAACTATGAATGCTCTTTGTTAATATTATGTATTTTTATCCCTAAAAACACAAAACTCCAAACGCACTATCAAAAATATTTAAAGCTGTTGAAACACTTGTGAAAAGCGGTCATTTTTACTACTACTTGGGTCCTACTAGTACATACACGCATATAACATATCGCCATAATGTTTTTTCTTATATAAAACCACCATCAATATTAAAATAAACGTAAATATAAGCAATAACCTCACAAACTGTTTGACATTAGTTATTCCGATGAATGATGTAAAGTTCGCGCGTATGCCGGACATGCTTACAAGCGTCAACGCGGTGTAACATTATGTGACACCTTGTTTTGTGTCTCTTTTTCTCGTGGTATACGACATAAAAACCCGGAGAAAGTGATTTATCGCAAATTTGTATAGATTGGGTAAAAATATTAGCTCTCCCTTCTTATATTGTTACTCCTAGGTCACGAGAGTGTTGAAGGTACCTATGGAATGAATGTCGGTCGGCGATTGGATTCAACCAAAGCAAACCAGAACGCTGTTTCTGTTAGTGAAATATAACATAGGTATAGAAAATAGGGGAAGACAGATTATCCCTTTGATTTATGTTTTTGTTTTCAATGCTCGTTACAAAAGCTCTAAAGCGATACAGAATGATTTGAATGGTAAATTACACATTCTGTTAAAAAAATCTACATACGGAAAACGGTCAATTAAAAAAGTATTTGAGCCATATTATAATGGTTATGATTAGTTTATTAACATTCCAAGGAACATTTGCAAAGCCGTTTGTGTAAGGCGTATCAAACATATGTATATATTGCGTATCGAGCCCGCAATCTCCCGGCTCAAATTAAAATGCTTAGACCACTATACTGCCAATATCCTTATTGTTGATTACGAGCACTGCTGCTAATAAACAGTACAATAAATTAATGATATGCCTACAACAGACTGCAAACAATTGACGTGGCACCGTGAATGGAACCAGTGCGGAACTATTTTACTGCGAATTGTCCGGAATCGGCCTTTGTGTAAACATTTTTAGTGTAAGCATGGAGCTGTAGATGTAACCAATAAACAATAAAGGATCTACCAGTCGGCTTTCAAATAAAATCCACTAATTGTATGAAAAAGGTTACCGAGTACAACGCGTTCAAATATTTGTCCAGCAACATCAACTGTCAACTTCTAAAAGACCCCAATTATTCGTTTCAAACACTAATGTTGCCAGTAAATCATCTTGTTCTTTTTTATTTGGGATATATTTTTATAATTTTGAATTATCATGGATTTTCATTGTACGTACATGATTTTGATAAAATACACGTAGTATATTTTTCATCGCAGCGTGCGGTGTTTTAGGCATACTAGATTTTACCTGTAGACGTATCGAGCTTTTGTTATTAACTTCACGGTATTATCAACTTTTTTGATCTAAAGCAGAACTCAGTGGATTTTAGTTGAAAGTCGCCGAGCTGCTTTTCTAAATATAACTGTAAAATTTTAGAAACCCCGCAACTTTTTTTGTTCCAATCACATAAATGTTTATCCACTCCCGTTCTGCTCCTGATCTGATTTTATTGTTTTCGTTTAATAATAACACAACTTGAATCTGCTACGACTTCGTGAATCAGCGTACGTAAGATGGATGGTGTTCGTATAATGCCTCACGAGGCGCGCGTTCTTGCAGTGAAACATGCGATCCGGTCGTAAACTCGATAATCTATACGTACAGATTACACGATCAACTAGTTTTACTCTAAATAAATTTCAAGATCGTAAGAATGCGGGATAATGAAGAAATCAAAATATAAATCGTTTGAATTTCACACTACAGGGGATGATTTAAAAACTTGTTTACAAGGAGAGTCAATTTCTTACAATTTTCATAATATCATGGTGATTATTTATGTTTGGAAGCGTAGATGTACGAGTATGCGAATCAATACTTATTCAAGAACAAACTGTTTTAAATAAATAAAATTTAAACTGATTTATTTCTCAAAATTTGCAAGTAGGTACTAAATATGGTTCAAGACTATCATGAAATTGCCTGGCTTTGAACGCCGAAACAGTTGTCACTAAAAGCTTAATTAAAAATATCAGAACTACCGTAAATAATAATAATATTAAATTTGATAAAAACTAAATCATAAAAATTAAAATGTAGTTCTTAGAGTTTCTTACACAAAATTATAAATCATTCTCATCGGCGCTTCAAGCCTTAGAGAGTTTTGGGAAACGCTTCTACTACTGCCGGTCTCCTGCTGTCTTCTTCCAGATCCGCATATCTAAAATGTGGTGTTTTCCACCTATGTTCAGATCCCCGACAGTCCTTCGCTCTGTAGGCTTTTAAGAAAAAGAAGCCTCTTTTTCTTTCTAGTATTTCAATAATAGATTTCATAACATTTAAAGCTTACAATAACACCACCAAAATCACAACAATTGAGCAACAATTTCACCAGAACAAAGAAACATCAAGTTCTCATCAAACAGCTACCACCAAAACTATGAACGCTAGGCATTCGCCCAAGAATAGAAATGCGGCATTCAGAATAAATTTATTTTTTTTACTTGAATACTGCACAAGAGTCTCAACTGCTCCCAACCGTCTAGAGCCAGTGAGACTATGGCATCCCCAAATTAGGTATGTTGTGAGGCTGAAGGTAGTGGGGAGGGGAAGGAGATCGGGAAGAGGAAGGTTGGGAAGTACCTGTCTATTCAGATCTGGTCACCAAACACGGCTTAAGCCATTTCAAGCAATGTTTCGATTCTGAATGGTGGTCTTTCACCAGGGCGATACTTAGAGTATCTACCACTCTGGAACGTGCTGCAAATATACTTGTTATTATTTTTATATGAATTAAATGTGTTAAGACACATATTAATTAAATAAAAGTTATTGGCGCACGCCGGGTTTGAACCCGCGACCTTTGGATTCGTAGTCGAGCGTCTTACCACTCGACCATGGAGGCCGTCAAATAAATGTTGAGATGCTAAAAATTCACGCAAACTTCATGACATCTAAACCACCTTTAAGAAACATTGAAACAGCTTGAATATTACTGGATTCGGGGATACTTATCTGTCTATGCATAAACCTATATATTAAAATATAATATTATACCCGATACTAAAACTTGATTTCAGGAACAGCAATAAAAAGTAAGATTGCAAATCATTTCACGAGTAAAATTGAAATTGTATGTTTGATACAGTTAAAATTTTAACTGGTCTTAGAAAATCTGCCCTCGAATGTCATGTAGCATGCAGCAAAATGATTTAAGAAGCCTCTGATAATTCTGATCTCGTATTCAAAAACCGAGTAGAGTGAGTAAAGAGTAAAACATAAAAACCTTTGCATGGCGTGAAACGTTTTAACAGCGGGAAGCAGCTAGCTAGAATTATATACTTAAAATCAAAACTATTAGGCAGTACATACTCGTATGTCTGATTTTCTCACTAAAAACCCACTAACGGTGATCTCTATCATCATTAAATTCGCATAACTTTTTCTGACTATTGACGAGACACCACATTGTTCGCTCCTCATTTTTGTTCAATAGGTAAAAGGTTTTGTTAAAATGGTAAAACTAGGGTGAAGGCGGGTTGTAAAACTAGTGTTTTATACTTATTTAAAGATTACAGTGCCCTTGAGGTGATTTTTCACAAAAACAGCGCTATAAAAATTATATCTAAATACTATTATTATTATTATTATTATTATATAAATATTAAAAAACAAATTTAATACAATAAAGGTTAGAAAGGAAAAAAAAGTATTGTATTAAGAAATCATTTCTGAAAGACAGATTCATCGAGCTTGTTAACTATTTAAAGTTAGTTAAAATAATAATTTTATAGTTAACGACACCAACATGGAGGTAATGGCCTACTCCTTACCGCAGGGTTAGAGTACGGAATGATCTGGGTAATTGAAATCGATCCAATGTTTTCTGAGTTCAGTGCTAATGGCGGTAATGGTGGTTTACCACTAACCCGCCAACGCAACGGGATACCTTGTTTATTTTATTCAGAAGTATCATAGTTTAAAACCTGATGATAATAATTTAAAGACGATGCCTTGTTTCCGTGTAACCATAGACATTTGCTAATGTTAGAAAAGGCTCGAAATCAGGTTTGCGGCAAAATTTAATCCGAAGTGATTTGTCGATAATTTAGGATCACTTAAGCAACTTAACTTCTGTGAATCTGTAAAAGTATAATATTGGGTTGTCTTATGATACTGTTTATGTCTATGAAAAGCCTTTATTCCATTATGGAAATAAATGCTTACGGGTCAGAACGTTTGAGCTTAGTGACAAATAATTTTATCTCGCAACTGTTGTAAAAACTCTTAAATAGCCACTGAATATAAATAACTTACTAAAGTAACGCGTTTGGAAATCAATTCAATTGAGCCGTAAGAACGTGTTTATGAAAGAGAACACTGCGTCCAAATTAATTTTATATGTTTATTCGTATAAACAAGTATAAATAATGGAGGTTTTATTGACTGAAATACGGTGAATGCATTATTTTTTAAGATTGAGTTGGAGGATAATAATATTAGACAGGGTATTTCGGTAGGTAACCTACCTATATAGCTCGAATACGTACTCACCGAAAACAATTATTTTTTTATTACACATAAACTTATTTTATACCATTTGTTTATTGAAACTGATGCACATTCCTAAGAATGAGGTAGACAGGTAGGTATTGATAGGTATGTTTTTATACACTGCATTTAATGACTTATTAAGAACTTGATTAACAAGCGGTAAAATTTAAAAAAAGAAATGAGCTATCGCCACTTATCGTAGGAAAGATAATTAAAAATAAATGCACAATCTTATGACCCATCTTCATCCATCATAAGAGTTAACTTGCAAAGTGGTATTGTTTTAAGAGTCATTCTTTAAGCAGCATTTAAATACGTCATAAAGAATACGTCCCGTAGATGCCGTACATAAGCTGATAGTTACAAATCAAAACTTATTCCAGTCTATATTATAACATATAATTTAGTATTTGTAAAAAGCATTTACTTTGTGGCTTTCCATATTTATAAATAAAACAGATAAATTTTCTTTAAGACCACTTTCATTTTTTAATATTATGTCGACCGGTTTCGGAAGCACCCTTCCATCTTCAGGACAATAATATTGTGCTGAAAATCCTTGGAAGGGTGCTTCCAAAACCGGTCGACATAATATTGAAAAATAAAAGTTGTTTTAAACAACAATCTGTTTTATTTATAAATATAATTAAGTTATTAAGCATAGCAAAAATAAATTTTCAAAATCTTTTCTTGCTGTGCGTAGCAAGCCAATGGTTCTTTTAGTTGATTCTGATCGTTAAATCCACTAGTCACGAGCTGACTTCTTAGTTAGAACCACAGTAAACATAATCCACCTGTTATAATTTTGTTAAACATAATATGGGAAAATGATACATTTAGATTATTGAGCTTTTAATACACGTGATAAGAAACATGAAAGTCGACCCGGCGAGCAATGCGTAAAAAGAAATCCGAGTAAAATAATGAAATAAAAGTTCGCATTTTCACTTACATTTCAATCGAATTTAAACTAGACAATGTTTTAAAGGAACTACGTTAGACTCGTTGTGGAGGTGAACTGTAAGTATAGCAACTTAAAACTGTAGTTCTCATTAAACTGAACAGTAGGCTCACCGCCATTGATCTTCCACGGGCAGATTTATATTAAACAAGTGGCCCTGCAACCTTCCGCGTTCATATCACATGTATTCAACTTTATGCTACGATATACGAGTATATACCTACAGCCTCCTCGTATAATCTCAATAACGCTAATGTATTTCGGAAAATGTCATCGTTTATTGAAGATAATCTTCCACCAAGTATCTCATTTAAGTATCTCTTCTGTTACACTTACAATCGGCTATCCTCTCAATAACATCAAAGCTGTAATTATTTGTGATAGATACAAAAAAGAACTTCCAAAACCTCAAAATACATCATCACAAAACTTGAGATACCTAACGTTAGTAATATAAAATCGTGATTACCAAAAACCAAAGCATCATTAATAAGAGAATTTTTGTAATTTATAAACTGAGACAATACCCGCCTGTTTAATATATGCTACTGACAATGGAGAATACAGCGAAGACATGAAATAATTAATTGATTTCTACCACAGAATGAAATGAAACATGACATAGGGCGTAATGCGAGCATTAGCCATATCTCGGGTTAATTAAGAAACGATATAATATATATGCTTGAATCTATTCATACAGATGGTTACGAGATCTTCGGGTCCAGTTCCACGCCGGAGGCTGGAGGCGTGTAAAGGAAGCCGGTAACATTTACGTTATTTTATAAAGATGGAGTACCATTGTAATAATAAGTATTACGCTACCCAAAGCGACAGATGTAGATGTTCAAAACGAATTAATTACCTAGAAAACGTATCTAATTGTATACAACACGACACTCTTGTATCTGGTAGTGGAACGCAGAAATTAATACAATATTAATCTACTCGTATTTCCACCGTTTTATTTATGTTCCGCGTATCAATATGTTCACTTAACGCCTACATTACTAATTAAAGCTCTGTGTGCATTATAATCAAAACTACTTATAACTAGGTCAAATGTGCTAAACACAAATCGAGTATAGAAAAAAAGATATTACGTTTTATTTATAAATACATACATTAAGTTATCTGCGGACTAGTGATTCACTCCACAAATAGCAAACTTGTTTAATTTGGGTTGATCTCCACACATGCAATTTAAAGTAATGGGAAGACGCGAACTTTTAGGTGTGTTTAATGTGTAATCGTCACTTTACAACACAAGTTGATTGACGCCTTATCAAACTCGTATATTGAAGTCAGCTTTCACCGTAACATCGATGCCTGCGATTTCCTTCAATGGCCGCGCTACATCTGATAACCCAAGCTCGGGAGATGGATCATCGCCTGTTGTATGTTAGAACTGTCAATTAAAATCTTGCCGGAACTCTTGCTAGGAAAATAAACAGCTTTTGTAACTAATCTCTTAATATCAACAGGATATAATTGTATCGAATGTATTTATGTAAATCTGAGTCGTCCAATTATTTGACGATCATAATATAAAAGTAGATTCACTTTACCGAGATGCATTCATTGTAACGAATATTGGAAACAAAAGTTGAGTTTATTTGAAGAAATTCGACGAAATATTCGACTTAGAAACATCGTATTAATCTAATAATGTAAAAAAAAAACAACACTATACCACTGAGACCTGTCTATTTCTAGACTAGCAATTCATTGGATTATTTCGGTTATAATTATTTTGAATGAATTTTACTTTCTTATTTAGAGAGAGTTGAAACGTTTAATTTTTGATATAGCATATTACCCAATGGTTGGTATTTAATATTGGTGTAAATAAAGTTCAGATTATTTATGTTTTTGCATGTACATACTACGTTCAAATAAATTAATGGCAATAAATAATGTTACATACATATCTATATGGAAATATTTGTTAAGTTCTACGAGATAAAAACAAAACAACCTACTCCAAATAGTACAACACCCAATTACTGTCAAAAGAGATTACGGTGCCCTGTTATTAAAAGCAAAGCTAATCAACTTGTGTAGAGGCGATCTCAGGCTTCTAGAAAATCGATCTCTAAATGGTGCTGAATAACTCTCGGTTGCGAGGAGCCGCATTCAAAAGCAGACATTACACAAATGAATAAATTAGACGGAATATTTATGAAACAACAAATCATTCACCGGTTAGCCTATACCTGTTCGAGATAGATCGATACCTGCAATCAGTCAAGTGTCTGAGCAATCGATGAGGTACTTTTGAAGTAATAATTCTTTGTGAAATATCACCTCAAGGGTGCTGTGCAAAGATAGAAAAATAACTTCTTAAAATAGTTAAAGTACATCAAATTTTATTTCCTTGTTAGTCACTATTAGAATGAATAGACGTGGCATTATGAAAAGGTTATTATTTTATGGAATATGGATAATATTTTCTGATTGGAAATTGTTACAGCTTACAAGTACTAGGAACAAGAATGGAAATGTGGAGCAAATTTGTAGAGCTTTTTTTTGTTATTTGATTGATAACTGCTCAGAAATTTTATGACATTAATATAATTACCTGTTCGCTTAACCTATATAACCCACATTACAACAGCGTACTTACTAAATATTGATAGATTCAACAGTGGTGGTGAAAGGCTTGCCGACTTGAGAAAAGTAAACAGAAATATTATGTAATTCATGACTACTTATGTTTTATTCGCGATATACGACATTCCATCAATATAAGTTATTTAATTGAAATGATCTTAATATTTAGCTGATTTTACAAATATACTGTAAATATGTATGAACTCTTGATTTACTAGGAACTATTTCCTCCTATCCTTTTTGTGTAAGTAATGTCCATTTTATTATGTATGAACAGTCTTATACGAAATAAATTTTGTGTTGACAGAATGACAGTGTGAGATAAATTTGTGTCAAATAGAATATTTAATTAATGTTAATCTACTAGGTTAAGTATCGTGCCGGTGGGTAAAGAGTCAACAGCGTAATGATTTACTAATTATTGATTGATCAGATCGTAGTAATCCGTTAACCTGTTTTATAACCTTTTAATAATTCTGCATTATACTTACGAGTTTAATCGGCTCCGGATATATATAGGTACACACCTGCTCTATATCGACGTACAAAACAATGCAATCAAAACCGGGAGTACTAATTTTGCACAGTAATGAACGAGAGTTCGACTAAAGTAAAATAATACACTTCAAGAAGGCTTTATAATTCTGTCAATCACTCAAATACCAAGCAAACTTTATGTCAGATTCCATAGACAAACATTTTATAAATTACCTGGACGGGAATCGTATTATATAACATACTCTTTGAAGGTATACACAATAAATAAAACTCTTTCAAATGATTATATTATACATAGATTCAATAGCGATTGATTATTTATGTGTCAATGTTTCATACGACATCTGCATAGTCATATTTGGTTATGTCCATCAAACTTAACAAAGCAGACATGGCAGCGCCTATTTGTGCAATGTTTTATAGTATCGATAAATCGAACTCACAATTTTCCAACGCAATTTCAAAAGCGTAGATCCCCACGCTACGAAGGTTATTCAAATCTTTAAATGTAATTACTTGATCTTCCTTCAAAAATTACATTAACGTGAAATAATCATAATTATACTTTGATGTCAGATTTTTTATAGAGAAACATATTTATTATTTTTACATTCCTCCCATGAACCCAGCCAATTGAAATTAGTTGACACCCATGAACCTACGTATGTTGAATTATTTGATGTCAAACCTTATTAATTGTTCAAGACTTTCCACCTACGACATATTTCAAACATTATCTTTATTACTTGGTATTTTACCGATTATTTTTAATGTTATTGGGTATCGTGGTAATTAGTAAATACTGACATAAAACATATTGGTAACGAAAAACAAAATCCGTTTTTAAATATAAAAACAAACCTGTTTTTAAGGTGGATAATTAAAAACGTTCAGTTGCATCATATTTCTTACCTTCTAAAAATATCATTGTTGAGTTGTTGAACTATTAACAATATAAGTTTTATTGATTAATGAAAGAAAATTAACAACCTTCAAATAATATGAAAGTATAAAATAAGTTATAGTCCTCCTAAGGGAAATCCCATCGAACCTAACGATTTGTAAGAATACTATTAAATAAACAAAGGTCAGTTTATGACAAGTTTTATAATGCAAAAACGTTTTGGTTTAAGGTGGTGAGGCGATGAAGACTAATTTAATGGTTAAGAGACATACGATTCGTGTTTTACAGATGAAAAATAACGTGAGTTGTATGGGTGTTACTTGATTGAAATGATTCTTAAGGGTGTAACTTCTCCAAATGTATCATTTTCTGTGAGTTGATATGGTTGCTAGCCGACGAGTTAGGCCCATCGAATACTAGGCAACCGAAACCCAACTAAAACTGGTGAGCAATAACATTTGCAAACTGGTTGGCGACCGAGCTTCGCTCACGAAGCTACTCAAGTTGCTACGATTTCAGTCATTATCTCATCTAAAATCTTTATCTCATGAAAAACTCTTCGCTCACGAAGCTACTCAGGTTGCTACGATTTCAGTCATTATCTCATCTAAAATATTTATCTCATGAAAAACTCTTACTACTATGATGGTACCGTAGGAGTTTTTCAAATATTCTCAGACTATTCGTAACCCACGAATGTTTGTCTTTCTTTTTAAAGTGAAAGTTAAAATCTCGCAGTGCACGGTGTCATTCACATATTGCCTTCAAATGTCTAAAAACATATAATCTTAAATATAAGAGTATTTTTCAACCTCCTCAAATCTTTTTTCTTGCTCGGACATGTTGCAAATTTTTCAAAAATAGCTCGCAAATACGGCGCAACTGGAAACTGCAATGCGCGGGCGCCTAGCACAGCGAGTTTGCGAAATACTGGTTCCATCGGCGTTGAAAACTGTGTCCTGTGCGGATTTCCAATCGCCATTGAAATGCACAGGAGAGAAATTTAAGTTGTAAACTGTTTTTTTTTTTATTGCCCGTGTGCAAATGGCCCCTAAGATAAAAAAATACCAAAAAACAAAAGTTTGTAATGAAACAATTATAATAATTATTATATAAGTACATACAATTTTGAAACACAAATCTATTCAACTCTTAAAATGCATTTTTACTCCAAACGGAATTAGATTTTTTTGATGAATTTCATTGTTTTTTTACATTTTTATATTTTTTTTATTGGAATTTAAACATATACCTACATTCTTATAGTAGGTAAATGTTGAAACAGATTTCTTAGTACCTACACACAATGTTACAAGATGAGTAATGAATTCACGTTTAACACTTTCTAAAACTTTCTTGTAATAGGCGATTGAAGAGTCTACAAATGTTTCACGTCAACTTTTTTAATGTTTGGATTCTAGATCACATTGTTTATAGATTATGGTACACTATGGTTTGCAATAACCTTCCTCTTATGAAACCGTACTTTTTGTAGTAACAAAAAATATTCAAGGGTTCATTATTACATAATCACCTATTTACAATACAGTGGAACATCGGATTGCGGGTAATTTGGTTTACGAGTGTTTCGCAAGACGAACAAAATTGTAATAAAGTTTTACTTAATAAACAAGCGGTGTATTGCTTTTGCGTAAAATGTTGGAAATAGAACAAAATTTCAGCACTGCGAGCGATAAATCTGTTCAACATAAATGCAATTTCAAGTTTCCTCAAAAAGAGGCAAAAATGATTCCGCTGGTGAATAATTAATAAATCACCTGATATGTTTATACTTAATAATACTTTATTTTAAATCTTTAAAAAGTAGTTTTTAGTTTTGAAACGAATTCTCATAATTTCCACTATTTCCTTTGGAGAAATTTACTTTGATATTCGATTGTTTTAGATTACGAACACGTTTCCGAAACGAATTCTGCTAGTAAACTGAGGTTCTACTATATTAACATTATACGGGGAAAATATGCTTAACGTTTGGACAAGCACCAAACCCTAAACCAAATATTCAAAAGAATCTGAATCTATATCGATGCTGTCTTCAGTATATGATCTACGATTTTGACTTTCAATCTGGATGGTGTCTGTTTGATTCTTGTCGAAGCGTAAAGATATAATGAAGTGAGTATTTTTATTTCCCGTTGACCACGCAAAACGGTTTTGTAACATTGATAAATAAATTCTATGTTTATAATGCAAAAATATAATACTCAACGGTTTGTAATATTGTTTACGTCTCTGAATGCATATTTCTGTCAGATGCAAAATCGTTCGCGTTTACTTGCACGAAGGCAATAATGGAGTTGTTGGGGCAAACATCTGAAGTGGACGCTGCGAGATGGAAAAGCCAGATTATATTGTAACAAAAGCCTTAGGGCCACCACAGCCTTCGCCTTCGCCTCGCTGGAAGTTCAATGTCACCGATCAATACTTGTGCTTTAAGTAAGTGAACCCCGCGTTGCGAGTCTATACAGCCTTACTTGTAACCCGTACCTATATCTCGAGTCCATAGAACCTGTAATAGGAGACCAATGTGTCTACCTTAACCCACACATTTATTCTCTCCTGGTATCTGTGTTGGTCTGTCCTACAACTTGTGTGTGTTGGTAAGAAAAGAATGTGGATAATTGTTCCGACGTACCTACTAATAAGAATGTTTTTACTGATTCGCGTCTTGATTTATTACTTTTAAAATATACCGACTTCGGTTCCACCTATTTTTGGTGTCGCATAACACCGTGGAAATGTGATAGCATTGTTTGCTACAATGACATCATTTTCATTTCATACAAATTATGTATTAAGCACATAAACTCTTTTCTTTGGTAAGTAATAGGAATATTGCAACTTTCAACATCTATAGGAGAATTATCCTGACTTTCTTTAAAACGATAAAACAGCAAACAACATCTGTTTTTTGTCTGAACCAGTAAAAAATCTGGAACGGTGAGTTCTGGCGTCTTGAAATTTTCAAAGATTTTCTCTGCAAACTTCCAATTTAAATGTCTGCTTTTTTCCCCGCTCACAACGTCATTTCCATCATGCGCTATTGAGCTTTGAAATATGCATTTCACTGTACAAAAAACAAAATTCCATTCTCAGGCAATGCCAGGTAATCACCAAATTATCACAAAACAAATCAAACTTTAGTAATAAAAATAAAGTGTAATTGATTTCATAAACGCTTATCAAAGGCGAAACGCCACGGAGAAGTAAAAATGTAGAGAACCATATTTGTCCTACACAGTAATAATAGCATAATATAAAGACGAAAACCGAGTAAACGAGAATTATCAAGAGAAATAAATAAGTAACTATCCTGACAAACTGTATCAGCTAGAAATTGCAATACCGGTAAACCGGTTTACCGGTTAGTAAAATTTCTTATATTTTTACACCGGTGACTCGGTAAATCCCTTACTACAGATCACTTCATTGTAATGCACAAATATTTCATTTTAATATCCCATACAAATCATAGCATTACTAAAAGACATTTTCGTTTATAATATTATAATTTATTACAATGAAGATCGCTATTGTACTCCATAATAAGGCAAAACATTCAGGAGGTCGATATTCAAATGGAATACTACCTGATTATTTCACAAAATAATAATGTTTATAATAATAACATTTGATATATTACTGTAACATTTATTAAAATATTGAAACAAAAAAGGGTTTTCCACAAATTGGATTGAAAATTTATCGACCTTTAGATGTTTTTTTTATTAGCATTAGATTAGAAATATTAACAGTGAAATTATTTTGTCATACAGCAGCAAAAGGTTTTAATATTTTTAAAAAACTTTTAAATAATATCAATAATCAACAACACAAATATGAAACCAAAAAAAGCCAGAAAATAAAAAAGACAATGGTCACAACCGAGAACGTTAAACCGTTTACCGTCTCGTTTGTGACCATTTTTCTGTTTTTTTTTGTTTCATACTTGTGTTTTTGGTTATTGATATTATTTAAATACTAAAAAAAGCATTAATCCTTTAAAGGTAATTTCAATAAAAAAAACTTTTGTAAAACACATATCTCTAAAATACCGAATACTAACAACTTTCATAAAGTGCTTACCGAATTACTGGTAGGTACGTGTAGCGCATGCTCCGTTTTTTTTTTCATAAAGGGGTAGACTATTCGCTTTTAGAAAGAAAAAAAAATCTACATATTTATGTAGAGAAGATTCAACCACAGCTTGATTCTTCTGGTTCCAAATAGACGGGGACCAATAAATATATGGAAAAAATATACGTTTTATTGTTTTGTCAAGATTTCTACGATATCTGAATACAGAAACATTACGTAAATCCCAAAAATCCTTTTATAAAGGTTCTGCTTTCATATCTAACATGAGTCTGGGGAAGACGACACTACTGAATTCTTCATATTTGGGAGCACAAAGCGCACCCTATTGGCGCGCTGCATATTATAATGACAAAATAGTTCTACTCAGAAATTCTGTCCACGTTGATTTTTATAGCGGAGCGAGGCATTGTGACCATGCGCGTGCGCAGAGATCACGAAGTTTTGGTCGAGACCATCGCATTGTTCGGGCCGCCATGAACATCCCGCCGCCGCTGCCCACTCAGCCACTCGTCCGGCCTATATGGGCTTATGGAATAATGATCCGTGTAGGGGCCGTCTTACTCGGCCTGGCATTTTCATAACACACAGCCCCACTGCGGTATGCCTAAACTCATAACCGCAGGGCCGAAGCAAAATGTACGAAAACAAATGCCGCCTTGAGGCTCAGCACCCAAAATGGCGCTAAACTTCAGTTTGTAGCATTCTAAAACAAGCAATACTGCACACGATTTATATGTAAATTCTACAGGGGAGTTAGGAAAATGTCTGAGGTTTCCAGTGAGTAAAATTTTAAGCTGTAACCATTTAAATTCAACAACACTTGAACGTCAGTACTTCAAATGTCAATAAAAAGTTCAGTTTGAAAACCTTCGCAGTCATTTTTATCTAAAGTTCCAGTATGAATTTCATATAGAATTTAAAAGATTACAGTAAAAAAAAAATTATGAAAAAAAGAAAATGTCCCGGTATCATAATATTATGCATACTATTCTAATCTTTCAATATCTAGCAATAATTTTCCGGTAGCCATACTCTCAATTTAATACCTTTATAATATATTCCTTTGGCTAAAACGTTGTTATTTTCTTGATCAACAACCAATAAAAATTCACTATTTTTAAACAGCAGGAGGCCTAAATGGCTCGGTACTTTGTGGCAATTTATCAAAAAAGTGTTTTTAAATGACTTCACCTATTCATTGCAACTTGGATTCTCACTTGGGAACTCTTCAAACTGTATTATTTGTAATGTTTGCATCATACATAGTTTTATCACACAGCAGGAATCACACGTCTTGAATAATGTTTTTTTTTTTTGTAAAACGTCACCATAAATGAAAGCGCGTCAAAAAGATTTTAACTGAAATCAATTTTAACAAAACCAATGAAACACTCAGGAAGACCGCTAAATCGAGAGGTTTCCTTTGGTTCGGGCGCCCGAGTGCGCCGCGCACATTGCGGATGAGTTTCGGCGCCCCTGTATACTGTTACTGATAATGCACGAAGTGTGCAAAGTATTGTAGGAATTGTACCAACCGTCCATCTTATGTTCCGTCGTAGTTCCTCGGCTGTGTTCGCTACTCGTGACCATACTGGACGGGATATTATTATTATGTCGCAATCTTATTAAGCTACCATACTTTATTTCCTTATTAAGTTTCATGTTAAATGTAATACATAATTTAGTAAAGCCTAACGCATTCATTTAAGGTACTGGGCACCAAAATGATTACAATTCAAATTAGGAAAGACATTATGTTTAGATACGCTCCATAGCGAGTAGTGTGTCTAACTGCTATGACTTTAAATTATTATAAAAAAGGTCAAACGTTAAGTTGTCTTTGTATAAAATAAAATTATTTTAAGTGTGTCCTGGCTATTTTCGTAAATCGGATAAAGGCCGTTGTTAATCAATTAAAATACGTCACCGAAAAATTGAGCACATCCTGAATGATATTGGAATTCGAACGAAATCACTTATTCTTTGGGCTGGTGGTGATAAGGTTGAATTTGCCACTTGACACCGGTCGCCAATTTCGAATTTTTCAAAAAAAATAATCCCAAAAAAGAGTTTATGTTATGGAACTATTGTACAATTTATGTCACACTCTATGTAAAGAACTTTATTTGCCACATAATACAAAAAAAAACAAATCCCTAAATAGGTTTGTAGGAAATTCGATAATTCAAAGCATTTTTACAAAGCGAATACTTTGTTTTCTAGCTTTATTAAATTAATTAATTAAATAACTGCTAGTCAAAACTTATGTTTACTTAGGCCAATGTGTATTCTACTTTCAGTATTTCCTTAAATAATCTAGATTAATTCTTCAAATTAAATTTTCAAATCAAAAATGTGATTTTCATGATTTTTAAGAACCCATCGCCTTAATAAAAATATGTTTCTCTCTTTTTCTATGGAAATGTATATAACTTTTGTCCAAGATCTACAAAAAAACATGAATAAAAGATCATTGGAATATATAAACAGCGTCTGGATCCACATTAAAAACAATTCAAAAGCAAGATCACAACGTTTCGCAAAAAAACAGTTTTCTCTGTCCTTTTATGAATCCATTACAATACAAAAAATGGTAAACATACTTCATAAAATTCATGATCATCATTCATCTTTAGATTAAGATATTCAGCGACGCGATGGATCTAATAATTTAATATCAGTTGCTAAAAAATATTAATCAAATTATCCGTAGGTAAGTTATTCGAGCAGCTAAAGCCTGGATGACGCGCACTAAATTGAGACATCACGAAGCGGAGATTGGCGTTCACCTGGTTTTGTGCAAATCATTTGATTGAAAGGTGTAACGCGATCCTGAGATAGATATATCACAATTAATTAAAAGCGCACAGCTTCAGCAGCAAGCTTCTCTACAATAAATGTTGTAATTGAAGCGGATCAGCTAATTTACTAGTGGGCACATAAATACTATTATTGTTTATAAATAAACCGGATAACATTTGTTTAAAACCACTTTATTTTCAATATTTTGTCGACCGGTTTCGGAAATATTTTTAAAATATTTATTATTTTTTTATAATTCCATCTTCAGGACAATATTTTTAAAATATTTATAATTTTTTTATAATGTCCTGAAGATGAAAGGATGTTTCCGCTGAAGAAAATGATTCTAAAATTAATAAAAGTTGAATGATTTTAAAACAATTTCTATCTGTTTTATTTATAAATATGTGAAGCCACAAAGTTAATGCTTTTTACGAATATGAACTATCCTGCACAAAATAAAGGTATCCTCTTCTCTCTCCTAATTACCCCCTCCCCCTCAATTCTTTAAAGGTATTTTTATGATAACAAAATGCCATTTACGTCACTTAAATTCTCACAATACAATAAAATCACTGGCAACCCCGAGCGCGGCCCGCTTGTATTCATATGGATTGAACCATTCAATTTAAAATCAACTATTACTCGATCGGGCCTAAGAAGAACTGGTCCTTTTCAGGGCCACGGAGACCGCAGTTATCGTTTGACCTGTTCTTACTACCAGTTAACCAGGCAGGTCCCTCTTGATAAAATAAGTCTGGAAAAGTCAATGAGTGACTTCGTACAATGCTTGCAATTTCGCCTCTTTGGCTTTCAAACATATTAATTAATTATTTTTATTAAATAATGTATAAATATTAAATAATCTTATTAAATAACCGACACGGCTACATACTTTATTGCCATTCGTTAAGATTGACATTTTTCCAATTATCGAAACACAGAATAAAAAGGTTTTGGGTGGTACCGATGATTATATCCAAATAGATTTTTTTTGATTTCAAACGTTTTGCGTGCGACTAATCGTTTAACGAATATTAACGATATATTTTTTATGTGTTAAAGAAAGACAGCAAAATACAAATAAATAAACGTTATATTAAACCGTTTAGTTTATTTATACAACTTATTTTTTGTAATCGATAGATAATATTGAAATCATAAGAAATATATACATAGTTCATTTAACACGAATTATTTTACGGCGAGGTCTCGATAATAAAACACTGGCGTCGTAATTTTGATATCATTCCGTTTTATTTTAAATTAAGCTTAATATAAATATTTTCAAAAGATGTTTTCATTAGCTAAGAATGTGTATTCAATAAAACCTTTTGCTATCATTTTATGAGGTTATAGCGGTATCCATTAGATATCGGTAACCGAGAAATTTACTTTTATACCATAGTGATTAATCCACTTAAGCTGGGAAATATATCTTAATGACCCCTAATAAAATATCTCTTATAATAACTATTACCCACCATTGAACCGATTGAATTGAACATGATGGCCACTAAGATACAATGCTGATTAAAACGATATTGCTTATATTTTCCGGTGAGAAATATCCCCATATATCACTTTGGCGGATTCATGGGAGTGTGTGTTGCATAACCACATTCCGTGTTGATATCATTATTGAAAGAAAAACTCCGGTTGTTTCGAGAACACCGACAGATGCTGCTTAAATATAAGCCTGATTGTTACTGTATACGACTATCA
This sequence comes from Drusus annulatus, assembly GCA_022651775.1. Lineage (NCBI taxonomy): Eukaryota > Metazoa > Arthropoda > Insecta > Trichoptera > Limnephilidae > Drusus > Drusus annulatus. The sequence continues at coordinate 59,235 of JAGWCC010000311.1, read as the reverse complement.
AGTTAGAGACTCACTGCCTGAAGCAAAAATGTTATGAGGCGCGAGGAAATGGAAGAAGAAGGAGATTGGAAGAAAAAAAGTTAGAATGGTAGGAATTTCACTCTGGATCGATCTGAAAATGGTTTGAAATTACCTGGATTTTAACGTACCACTAAATTAATGTATGAAATCAAATACATGCGAGGCCAGCACTCAAGAATGAAGCTGAACGTCACTTTGTAGCATAATACAAGCAATACTACAAATGATTTATTTGCAAATTTTCTATGGTAGTTAGATAAATGTCTGAGGTTTCCAGTGAATACAATTTTTTAACTGTAATTCTTTAAATTCTATGAAAATATGTACTAACCTTTCAGAAAAAGGTTCAGTTTAAAACCAGCAAAGGCTTTTTTGAACGTTTTACCTAAAATTCTAGTATGCATTTCATAAATAATTTAAAAGATTAATGTTTAAGAATTGTATTCACTCGAAACCTTGGACATTTGTCTAACTACCCATATTGTATTAACAGATAAATAATTTGCAGTTTTGCTCACACTAGAAAGCCAAAAAGTGTGTATTCTTGGGTGCTGATCCGTAATGTATTTTATTTTAAAATAGGGGTGTATAAAAAAATAAAATTAGTATCTTCTGATGTACTTGTTTGGGTCACGAAGTTACTATTTAATACTCGTTATTAGTTAAAAATACATCTGAAGTCCATCATTAATTTACAATACTCGTACATCACCTTATTCATTATTTATTTGATTTCCACAAAAAAACATAAAATGTTCAAATCACAACGTCACGACTGAGAATTCTTTACGTAGCCGATGCACATCTCAATAATGGTTGCATTTTGCATTCATATAATAATGATTCCAACAATTTCTCAACCGGGGAATGTTCAATGTTCACGATCCAGGGACCACCATGCTTACATCGCATCAAATATACCTTCACTGTAATCTGCGTCCCTGGTCCTGCATCATAAGGCAAACAAGTAAATGCAATATAACGCAGGGAGATTTATCACCTCACTGTTTGTTACCCGCGGTTTGCGTTGCATGGGTAGGTTTGTCTACGTACACAATGCTTAAAGTTTCGATCAAAATGCTGCCAGTATATTCCGCTATATTCGTGAACTACACCGTCTGTTCAATAGTAATCCCGTGCATTCGAATTAAGGCTTTAAAAGGTGACAAAAGCTTTCATATGAGGAGGAATGTTGGCATGCGAACTAACAATGATAACGTTCACCAAATTATCACCGCATTATCACTGACGTCAGGAATTCAAGTGATGCAGTGAACATAATCAACACCCTTAAGTTGTCCATGTATTTATTGATACGTTGAAAAATCTACTACCTGGACGCATTCTAAAATGCCTCATGATAAGGTAGCTACGGTATTTATCTGCGATTATAATCTCCTTGCGTCGGGTTCCAGTCTTGTGTTTCGCGTAATCTACTAAATAGTGGATTTAAAGGCTACATTGGTGGCATACATTATCGATTGCCTAGAATTAAATGGAAGTTATTCTTGGTTTTGAGAAAAACAATGTGAAATATTTTAAAGTCGCTTAAAAATGGAAATTACTTCTTCATCTTAAAAACAAACTACCTTCCCTTAAAGTAATTGAAAAAATCTCATTAATATGAATTGTTTGATACTAATATTGTCAAATGTGAATTCAGGGACCTGTCTCATTTGATAATCTGGGTAATCAATAAGAACATAAAACGTAAACAAGAACGACGTCAACTATTATTTTAGGAAATTATCTCTCTAGGACAATACAATACTTAAACTAAAAAGCAGCTAGAAAATAAACCTAGTTTTTTAATTCTTCAATAACACTTTAGCACGAAAAGTATCATATTTTGTATGAAAGGTAACACTACGATAAATATATGTATACAGCTTCTAGCCTCCAAGTAAGTCCGGCCCTGCGAATCACACTATAATATTATCATATGTACAGGACGCACGCTGAGCCTAAAACTACATAAATGTATGGAATACCTCTAAGGAATTATCCATGTGCGTGTATCGACTTTCAGCCATTATTTCCGTGGCACAAGTCTATTGATCCCATTTAACGCATTCACAACCACAGGCCATAGTTTCCCTCCAAGACTTGATATTTTAACGGTTTTATAACACAATCCAATTTAAATGTTTGTTTAACTACCCGTAAAGTTTAAAAATGTTGCCATTACTGACAATAAAGATGGGGAAATGTCACTAGTAATAATAAAGTTAATAAACTATTGGATTAAGCGGCTAAACAAATGCAGTCATATTTTTTTTAATTTCCTGAGTTTTTCCAAAGATCCAAGCATTTATATTTGTGGGGAACATTTTTTGAATGTTTGTCTCTGTTTTCGCACTTAAATAAATGAAATCGTGCATAAATAACGGTATTTCTGTGCGAGTAGATTAAACATTAGTTGAAAAACGTGATTCTTACATCACACTAAATCTCTTGAGAAAAAAATATAATTGACCACTTCGATTGGTGCCTAATCACGTAGCCAACTGCGTGCACTCTTTCACATTCCTGTTTCATTACAGTTCAAACGTGCGATATTATTTTTCTAAGAATATTCGTTTTCATGTAATTTGAAGCATTTGGTGAAATAAATAAAGGTAGATAAATTTATGAAATATTTTGTATTTAACATCTTAACTACCATCAACAATAAAAAATTAGCAAGAGCTTGAAATGTTGTTTTTTGCATAATAAATCGAGATAAAGTTTAGTTCTATCCCATGCGTAAGGATATAATATGCTGATGCTCAAGCAAATATAAACTGCGGATCTACTTCCACTTGCAAGTAATTTAAATGCTGATTAAGTTTTTAATACTTAACTGCACTGGACAAGTGGTAAGCAATTGAATGTACGAGTATGTATCAGGTCCTTGAAACCCCACGGGACAATCGATTCATTTGTTACGCATCCTCGCACGTAAAATAGTCAAAAACGGCCTAAAACAAAAAGGCGGGTTGAAAAAAATAATGTTCGCCACTGGTCCTTACCGCTAATGTTGTTGCTGAAAAACGACTTGGGATATAAAATCGTTTAAAAGTTTTAAAGTAAAAATGTGAATTTCGAGGGTCAGTTCTTATTAATATAAAATATAAATGACTTACATCACGAGTTGGAAAACATTAGAAAAAAATTGTTAATGATTCATCGAATTCAATGCGAATCTCGGCCAAACCCTTTGTTTTTTTAGCATTAGCGATGTTGGCGTGGGGCTCGCTTCGCCACAACAATCAACAAAATATAAAAAAATACATTTTTCAATGGCACCAAATAAATTATGTGTTTGACTATTACTTATGCCTAACTTTGGCCAAAAGCAATGCACGCCAAATATAATTATTGAATGTATCGCATTTTGGCAGTCGCAGTTGCCTCAATAAGTATTAGTATGTTATGAACCGGTTGACATTTACGCGGAAGAAGTAACATAGTCCTCTCCTAACGGTAACAGTTATTTAGAAAACGGTAAGAATAACCCAATTTGAATACGATGCAATAAAGTCGTACTTGTGCCGAACAATAACAATTGCATACATTTACATTTATTCCAGGACAATAAAGTGCATCCAACAATCAACAGTTCCAGAAGACCACTTTACAAGCCTCCGAGATCGGCAATTTACGACTTCAATCCGAAACTACTTCCTACGAGACAGTTTGACATTGCATGCAACACAATTTCTATTTAACAATGCCACGACATAGTTTTACGGGGAATGATTCGGAACAAATACAGGTGAAAGGTGATTCTCACAAGTAAACTGTTACTTTACGCCATTGTTCTGGCTAATTAGTACAAAAATGTCTGAAAGAAATTATTTTTATGACCCGAGGTAATCGTCAAACTTACAACCATTGGTTAAGCATTTAAAATCTTTGTTTTTTGACGAAATTAATCATTGTTGGTTTTACGAGTGCAAAAGCAGCAATTATGATTTATGAGCAATGTTCGTTAAATCATTTATGTACGTTTAAAACACGAAACCAACCATTTTAGTTCATGTAAGAACTCTGCAGACGATGCTAAGATTTTAAATATAACATTAGATATGTATAAATTTGATTAAAGTAAGAATATTTGTTAAAATGGATGTATAAAATAAATTTACTGAACTAGTGCCTAATTACTACCCGACTGAATTAAAAAATATATTTTCATAATGGAGCAAACAATATAGTGCGTCAAATTTCATTAGTTGACAAGAAAATTGAAATTTAAAAACTTAAGTGCTCACGGTGTCATAAAGCGAGCTGAAAAAGTCGTTCTGGATAGAAAAGTACTTGCAATTTTACATACGAGTACATTTACCTTACAAAAAAGCTTTACATATATTTTTAAAGAGTTACTAATAAGTTTTTTTTGTTTTAATTGCTATTTATTTATTTATAAATTAACGGACTAAAGTCCAATTACAAAAATACATATAAAACACGAAATATAAAAAAGAGTAACAGAGAAGTCTATGAATAAGAAGCTATGTTGTTAATTTAATGTAATTAATTATTAAATAAGCATGTTCGTATTGTTTATAAAATGTACATATTTTAAGTAATTTCTTTGATGTATCCAAATATACTTGTACCGTAAATCAATAAATAAGTTTTAATGACACCAAAACTCAATGTTGTAAGCTTTTGCTGTTTCTTGCATATAGATTTTCTGTTTTACAGATAAATTGCACACATACAGCACATTTCGGTATCTACTAAAAACGTGATAAATACAGAGGCTATATTATTAGCTACCAGTGTATACTCGAGTTCAGATCTATTATTAAATATATTTGGGAAGAATATTTACAGCTACATTTAACTGTACAATACTATGAATATGATTTATTTTGTCCTTAGTACGTCCATCAAATTATGTAAGATACCTCAAAGAACAAATATTATTTCGACATTAAATTCCAAGCAAGTTTCACAATGCCTAAAAATGGTAAAAACAAGTATCTTATATTAAAAAAAATCCATTAACATGGTTCCATTGTAGTTCTGGCTGAGACTCGATGCATTCTGGAGTTACCTTTATGCTCGCAAGTCGCAAGTAGTGATTGTTGTAATGTTTACCTGGGCACATAGGATTAGTACTTCGCCTAGACCCTGTACGTGTTTGGCGCTGCGCGTCGTAAACTGGAAAACATTTCAAGTTTTTTTAATGTCTTGAACCTGCTGGGCAGAGCATTTATGTATGCGACATCTGGATGATGTAAACAGGATCTAAACATTTTTTTATTATTTTATGCTATGGTTAAATATAAAATTTTTTGGGTTTGACAAATTTTAAATTAAATATATTGCGACCCACTAAACTAGACACACTTTTTTAATGGTTTTCAGATTTTTTTCCAATAAAAGTTAAAAGTTGAGTGAAAAAACAAAAATGATTACTTTTTCAATCGATTCGAATATATTTTTAAACTGTTTAATATATGGATTACCTTCATGAAAGTTATTTTTAATGTTTTATTCACAAAAAAGAAAAAATTAAAAATTATTAAATAAAAATAATGATTTTAACTTCATAAAATATAATCTTTTTTGTTGTTGTTTTTACTATTTTTAAGAAATATGTACCCATTATGTTAGTGACATCATTTAGGCAAGTAAATAAAATTAAACAACATTTTTTTTGTAAGAGCGTACGAGTATGAACTTTTCAAAAATTGAACTGATGTGTTGAGAAAATAATCAAATTTATAAAAAAATCTTTTCAAATCCAAACCAGCGACAAATTACCTACCTATATATAAGATATATTATAAGAGGACATTTTGTATAATTTATTTTATATGTTGAATAAAAATTCTCATTTTCCATCTTGGCAAGTCAAGTTACATCCGAAACATCAAACTAGTACAAAATAAAAATTATTTGTTATTTTATTATTCATTCGTGTATATTTTTTCGGTTCTTGAGTTATTTGGTTTTTTTATTGGTACTAAAGGTTTTAATTTCAAATGATTTACAGGAAAGTATAAAATTATTAACTTTAATCTTTTTGTTCGAGAAAAATTAAATCGAGTTGCCTCAAATGTCGATTAATTAGCACTTACCTGGGTTTGTTTTAAAAAATAACGGATATGACACAAATGCTAAAAAGTTATACCACAAGCACAAAAAAAGATAAATATAAGGTTTTCCATAAATTTGTGTAAATACCTATTACCTAACCGTTTTTAAGTGTCGTTGAGTTTATTGAAAATAATCATTAAGTGATTGTTAACAACGAATTTAGATAAAATGTCACCAAGTCATTGGATTCATTAAATAAACAAGGATTGCATTACAGTCTTGACAGAGTTATCTAGCATCTCCCACATCACTCTTGTTTATAATTTATGCGGGTTTAATAGAATGCCACAGTATCCTACAGCAAAAGAATGCTTACGCAAGGTCCACGGTGTGGCGGGTACCTGTTTTTATTATTATTTAAACGAATAGACCTACTTGACCTTTTCCTCAGAATGTTCAACTGTAGTTTGGAATGCCTTTAGTTTCTCTTCCGAAGAACAAATTCAGTTAAAACTATTTATTTTATCATCCGCAAAAAATTTCATTATACCTTCTTTATACAAAATAACAACTATTTCACAATCGAAGTGGGTGCTTAATATAATAGTTACAAACAAATTAATGTGATAAAGATATCTAATAATTCTAGAAAACTTCCTTAACCCCAGAGCTCACCTTTCAAGAGTTTTAGATGTCGAAGTGTACACTTTTCAATCGAAATCGGTTTATTTAAACGAATCTTTTCTAAAAGTAAAGAGTTTTGTGTTATATATTTTATATACATCAAAATTTAAATACAGTTTAAAAACTACGCCTCTCGCTTATCGGCCAAACTACACGAAAAAAGTCTAGCCGAGTTGAATAATGTGAAGGCTAGCGATGCGTGAGATAACACGGAGTTTCATACGATCAATGTCCGAGCCATCGGCCTGTCACAGGCACAGCCACAGCCTCGCTGGAAATCATCGATTAGAGATTAACCTGGCCTCCATTACACCAGCATAGTGTGCCCGGGCCTTAATTGGCATTAGCATTCTGTTTATGATTGATACTTTAGTTAAATCAATATCGGGGCGATGAATCATGATTATTTCATTTTTTAGATGGATCGTTTTCGTCGAAAATTTTTTTTTTTATGTACACCGCCCAAGAGTCCCAGCTGCCCGAATCCCGTGGGACAATGGTAACCCAGGTAAATAGGAAATTGTGAGGCTGGAAGGAGTGGAGAGAGGAAGGATATGGGGTAGAAGAAAGTCGGGAAATACCTGGCTGTTCAAATCTGGTTACTAAACACGGCTAATGCCAATTTAAGTAACGTTTCGATTCTGAATGTTTTTTTTAATGTAATCTGCATACATACATTAAATCTTGTCTCTGTAGAAATAAAGGAATGATCTCCGTTTGTTTTAATATAACAGACTTCTTAATAAGGAAATCATTTTATAGATAATATTTTTAAATAGGTAATATTCAAAGTGAGAATTTTTAAATACCGTCAAAACGACGAGGGTTCCGATGAAGTCAAAATTCATCTAGTAAAATATAGAGCGTTTAGATATTTGGATTATTGGATCATGTTCTAAAGCGATTTATTAATTCTACGAACTTTTATACTATATTTTTAATCAATTTTTGTAGGTTAATATGGTTTTTTGTGAATTTCATTAGCATATTTGTTTTGAAATTATTGAGACCTATTTTTATGACTCTTCGTATAAGCAAGAACATTTTTTTCTTAAATCAACTTTAGTGAAAACTTAGTTAAAAATATAGAGCCATTAAACCGTGTTTTTTCAATATCTTCAATACCAAATTCACGAGAAATTAAATAAGAAATACGGTCGTTACAAAACATCCGCTAATGAAAATAAAAACTTCGTCTACAATCATTAGCAAACATTAATTGTTGTGAAAAAGGTTTGTTTAAATGCGCAGTTTAATCATCAAATATTTTTTATTTCGCTCAATTTTTAAAGTTATTAAATCAAAACTGGTTTTTTCTCAAAAAACGTTTAATTTATCATTTATTCTTGGCGTAAATTAGATTCCAATGATTTGTATCACGAAACGGCTAAACAATACATTGATTTCTCTAGCTTGTTGGACAGGAGCAATTTTATTCCACTTTCCATCACAATCTAAATTTGGACTACATTTTTAGACAAGTACTAATTTTTTCTATTCGCACCTCCATGCGAATGAACATAATGTTATTCTACTATAAGAAGCTGTCACTTTGTGTCTATCCATCAATATTAAATAAAACTTTCTTTTAACCACTTAAAAGTCGTTAGAACAAAGTTTGATTGTTTTATTTAATGTAATCTAATGTTGACCAATCGATATTTTTGGGACATATTTTCAACACCGTGCTGAAAAATGTTTGGCGTCTGATGTAGTCAATGGTGCATGAAGGTTTTAACGTTTGGTGGGTTAGAACCAGGGGGATATGTTAAATGACGTTTGGGTACATAACGAGAATCTTAACGAGTTTTCCTTTGAGCGTCAAAACGAATGATATGGATAGAATATGGAAAACAATAAATTCAATGAAAAAATACCTTATCACAAATATAAAAATCAATACATCAATGAACTTAAAATGATGGATTACCAGTCAACTATAAAGAAATGACAAGATTTTTTACTGTAATAAAACGATAGCACGGATATGGGCGTTACTTATTTATAATAACTTATTTATAATACTTCTAACCGGTCAAAAAAAAATCATACTTCCATCGTTTGGCCGGATGTATGAAACACCACTAAGATGCATAGAAACACTAAATTAAGACGTTTGATTTTGTCCATGTTATTATGGCACATTCAAATATTAAACCTGAATATAATTTGTATCATTTACAGCAATCAGAATCTCAATATCATCAATACCAAAGAAAAAATTTGCATCAGGAATCAAACGTCAATTTTATTTTGAATCTAAAATTGTATGTACACGTGAACCAGTTGTACTATAACAGAAATTACTTTTTCAATTTCGGTGAACGATTACATTGGTTTCTTACGTTCTGTCGTCTCAGCATCCTATATTAACTGTATTGAAATTGGTTTATTTTATATTGTTTTTAAATCGGCTCTCAAAAATAATAAATACTAGGTTTAGTTACAGTATAAATTGTGAAATTTCACACAATGCTATAAGATAATCGGTTAAACCGCACTCTTAACAATGTGGCGATCGCAATAAGTTATGCTAGAATTTTATAATAATTGATCGGAGCATCGAGTGAAAACACGCAACGCATTAGGAACAAACCGTGAGATATTTAAGTTACAATCAAAGTAAAACTAATCACATTATTGAGGTAGATACTGTTTAGGCTCTTTTGACAAAAATCCGCTGCGAGAAAATTAATTAATGGTATTAACTTATTCACTATTCATGCAGAGTTGTCATCAAGTTAAAAATAATAAAAAATAAATTACAACGGACTATTACATCCCTTGTCCGCACTCCTGGTTGAACGCTGCACACAGGAGTATTTGTGTTCGTTACACCGTGCTCAAAATACTGAAATTTGATAGTCAATTATTTTTTACTCCTAAAGAACACGTACAAAATACATTTTTTTATGTGAACAAGAAATTAACAAAAAAAGAAATTCTGCATTACAGTACAAATCTTATTTATTCACGTTTATCAAAAAAATACATACTTTAGAAAACCATTGAAATCTAACCCTATAAGCAAAAGAAATGTTGTATTGCAAACGAAAGTGTTGTGAATAAAACCTGCAGTTCCCACAACAACTGTATTCCGACCGTCTGTGGGGTGATAGGTAAGTCGGGGTGCTACCGTTATGTCATGTATTGGCTATCGAACTGTAAGAAAGACAAGTTGTTATGGTTTTTAACGAGGTTTATATTTTCGATTTATATCTAATTTTATTTCTTATGATATTCTGTGTGTGCCGCGCTGTACGCTCGCCGCTAATTTATGAAAATACTCTTCAAACTGTACCAATTTCGTATTTAATAAAACATATTTTCGTGGCGAGACTTTCTCAAGTTCGGACCTTTGAGCCTAATTTTAGTTCTAAAAGTAAACCTGTGTTTCCTTATTCAATCGATGTTTTTTTTGTTCTCAATTTACTATAAAATTTTAATGAAGGCTTAAATTATTTTACTGTATTATTTTTATCTATGTTTGTTATGATGTTTTTGTGATTTTTACCACCTAACTTAGGTAAATGATAAAATGTACTCATGGTCAGGTTAGGTTGCTTCCTATTTTGGTCCTTTGCATAACCATTATCCGAGCTTTTATATTGACAATAACATGTATGCTATTAGTCCAGTATAACAAAAAATATGATGAGTCGCATAAGCGTATTTGTAACACAGAACTGGACAACAATGTCACAAAGACGTCGCGTCGGCACCTGCAGCATGTGAATAATAATTACTCCAACACGAACAACGTCTTCACTTTACGCTCATCCCATACAAAATATCCCATTTACATGAATTTTGAAGCGGTCGCAATATTCATTTGGAAGCGGGAAGGAACGATTTACAATTCAATACAGGACAGTTGGAATGCCTCTCTCATTATCCCACCATGACGTATTCTGTACACTGTGTAGTATATATTATGTCAAATTCAATATAACTTTACAATGATATGACACTTTCAATCTCGTGGGCACGTTACTTCGTGATATCTCGTTTTTGTTTCGTATAAATTTATTCGTTTAAATTATCAGGTAGGTCCTTTTCAAAAATTAAAAATCTTTGGGATATAGAATTCGGATTGCGAAATAAGTCATTAATATAAAAAGAATTATTTATTCTGGTTGTATTTTGTATGCATTAATTACCTTACATCTGTAAATCAAAATAATCCGTGTGATGCGATCATCTGAAAGATAAATTATATGTAGAAAATAAAGTCACAATTGAATGAAATATTTGGATTTCCGAAACAACCAACGCGTCACGGCGAGTCTCTAGTTTCACACATATAAACCATTTAAACAAAGTATCACTTACCTATGACATTTTTGAAAGTGTGTGAATATTAGTCAGCAATATAAGTCGTAAATACGGGAAAACGGTGAAAGAGAAATTACAGGTACAACGATTTATTTATGAATAGAAACTGTCGATATTTTCCCGTTTGAAAGAAAGGTTATTTACTTATTAACGAACTGAGATGTGATATGAATTGAGATGTGACTATTAAATTTAGAAATTTTCGCATAAATTTGAAAAAGTAAATTAATATCTGGTAAAAAAATAACGATAAATCCGACAGACATTATATACACTGTTCGAATATATATGTATGAAAATGTACAATCTATGGATGTCAATTTTATGAGAACGAAATTAAGAGAATAGTGTTCGTTATCAGCACTGACTCTCCAAAATCTACAACCCTTGGAGTGTTTTACACATCTCTAGAAATGGCCTCCAGCTCCTTCCTCCAGTGCCTTATGCCCAAGAATGCAATATTGATATCCACACCGTTCAGGCACTTGTTTTTACTGCTCCCAACACACCTTCACCGGACAGAGTTATTGTACTAAAACCTACGTGGTGGTCGACTGTCTTCTATCCTTGCTGCATGTCTTGCCCTATACCTGTCTACCAGGCATCATTTTCTTGTGTGGCTCCAAAGAACTTCCTATGGATCTTCTTCTTTAAAATATTTAATCCCCTCATACAATTCCTCGCGAGAGTAGGTCGATAACTCAATTAAAACCTTCGACGCTTTATTTTGTAACCAAATAACACGTATAATGAAATAAATATGTTTAATCAAACAACTCATTAAAAGCACTGCTTTATATGAAGTTGTCAGCAACTCGTCAAGATTAGTGGAATGCAGAATACACGCCCAGTAAAATTTTATACAGAGCGTTTAATGACATGCAAATATTACCTTGCTTCATTAAGATAATCATCGACACATTTTTTTCTTGTTTCATATTACTTTCAGAAATGTATTTCAAACTATTAAATATTCCCCGTTACATTTTATTCGCTGCTTTCACACTCAAACGGCGTACGTATCTTTTTATTAACCTCGTAAAATTCACAGTAGGATGTGTGTGTAAGTTTGATAACTCATCGACGTAAATCGGTGTTGGACTAACCGTAAAATGTCTTGTTTTCGGTAGACTTTTCATCAAAAATATTATTATTTATCGCGCCCAGGCGAAATGCCGTTCTCGTTAAAAGTAGCTCAGATATGCGATTACATTAACTATCTCCAAATGTTTCTTTTTCATCTGGTCACGATGGTTTCGTATAAAAAACAACATACCTGTAATTCAAGTCACGGCAATGTTCTAGTTACCGCCAATTTCGTCAATTAAATTGGAATTAGTGGACTAAAGATACGGTCACTTGTGCCCGGGGTACTAATCTAGATATTACATTTAAGATTTTAACGAAGTTTTTTTCAGTACCGTTTTACGGTTCCGTGATACTATAATATGCTCCTGGGGACCTTAGAAGTGAGATTAAACAGCCTAGTAGACATTGGAAACCTTTCGGTACTATATAAATGTATACATTGAAATTTGGGTACATAGGTACTTCAGAAATATATTCAAGGAAATGGATAGCCGGTTCTCATTCAACTTTAAAGCAAAAAAGGGTGTCAAAAGCAATGGACCGCACAGAAGGATAAGTCCATTAGGAAGACGGAGTTTGGACATTAATGGGCTTCATCCGCTAATATCTAGAAAAATACAATTTTGTGGATTTTTTCCTTTGTTGAAATATGATAATCAGTAAGCCGTGTGCGATGTCGTTGCTTTTATTTATTTAATGACCCAATAAAATTCATAGATTTCTCCTTGACAAATGATTACATCATCAGTTTTAAGAGAATATATGATATGTACAAGACGAGAGTATTCTTCCTCTTACCGACTCGTATTTTTATATCGTAAGCCCCATAAGGAGATTCTCGTCTTTACCACTGAAAAGTATTTTTCACAATATTGACGTAAGTTTATGCTATCCGTATACAATTGAAGGTTATTTAGGGAGTTTTTTTTATTGACAATCGTTATATTCATTGCATTCCATGGGTAACACATTACAGTTTCCAAAAAGAATCACTGACCTAGAGGAAATTGTGCGGAACTTTTCTAACGAACTCAAGTGCCTACCTATACCTAGGGACCTAGGGACACCCAGTGGGTAGAACTATTATCATTATTTATCCATTAGAAAGAATTGAAATAATTGGTTTAATGATTTGTTCACTTTTTATAGGCGCTAACCATACAATAGACAATAGACATTACAACTAGGTTTGTAGTCAATAGAAAAGTGGTTAAAATAAAATCGCGTTTGTTCCTTTCATGGAGGTGCTTATCTAAATGTTAATAGACAAATAATAGCAACAGAATGAATAAATTGCTCGAAGTGACTTGTGGATATTTTCACATCATCTGTCAATTTGCAAGATTTTTCAATATCCAACAAGAAAACAGTTGAAAAAACCTGATTTTATCAAGGTAACCTAGTCAACTATCGAAATGTTTCACATACAAACACCCACTGAATCCAAGAGACAGCAAACAGGCTTGGAAACAAACATTGAAACTCAATCATTTATAATGTATTCAATATTCATACAGTATACCTTTCATATTATGTTTTAAACTATCTTATTACATTAGTTATGATAAATAAAAAATAAATAAACTAAAAAAACCACATGTAACATATTTCGTTGGACCAATTAAAAGGCATGAGAAATTCATTAATTTAATCAATGATCTGTTGAGATAATATGTTAATTTAGTGGTCTAAGCACTAAGAACATACATGTGAGAGAATTGCTTCATTGTTATTAGAAATATTCGATGTAAAATAAACGTTCTTATAAAAGACCTATTGTATGGAGATTTGTATCTTGGAAGATGGAAGCTTTAGCAAGGTGAGTCTTAAAGTAACAATCGGGCCTATTCATTATCTAAGTTAGTTTACTCTCGAGTGTGAGAATTAGCCAGCGGCGAGTTATAACGGACCCCAAACTTGTGTAATTTATTATAACATTCTTACTCTTCTATCTACAGAACGGACTGCGTCTTCTCGACTCACCTGGCAAACCTAGCCACCTACTCTAACAAGTTACTGGGTAACTTAATTAAAATGCTTTGCATATTTTTCTGCTAAATGACGGTTTGCGAGATTATTTTGACAACCGGTAAGATTGATTGCCAATCTACATTTATGTTTTCGGACAAGTGATAAACGTGTTGAAAATCAACTCTCTCATTTAAAAATAAACGCCATCAAAATCGTTAGTTTTTACGAGAGTTATTAGAGAGTGCTTATGAAATGCATTTTTAACATAATCGGTGAAAGATATTTATTTCCGAGAAGCCAACACTGCAAAAATCTATGTTGATTTTGCAAAATATGTGCTTTATCATTATAATAGCCATAAAGATATGATCAATTTATTTACTAAATGAAGTGCAAAATGTTAAATCCCTGGCCAAGAGAAGCATGGGTGCAGTCTGCAGTCGGGAAACAACTCCCGCCCATTCGTCAGAAACGTTTTACCAGGGCTGCAGAGAAATTCGCGCGGAGAAAACGATCCTGCGAGACTAGATTCGCTTCGATACTTGTTATAGTGGCATTTAAAATGGCGGCGCGTTGAATATACAATAAATATGTCACAGTAACTTGAATCACGTCCTCCCAATGTTTCTAGGTGATATGCGAAGCAACAGCGCGTTGCCGACAACAAATTATTGTCAATAGAGGCAACACGTACGGAGATACCTTCGTGTTAGTATTTATCTCTCCGGCCGACAAGACACGCGTTATGTGGTCGTTGCAAATATATTCAAGAATTCATATTCCCACTCAAACAAGCTGTGATTTATTACAAGAGATTAATCTCTTACCATCTTCTATTGATTGGACAGTGTTATATGATGGATAAAATAAACTGTAGGATTCATACTCTATTATCGTCTAAAATCACACAGAAAAATAGCAAATTGCCTTTTTTAATGGTGTTTATGGCACTCGTCAATTTATTGATCTGTGCTAGATTGGGAGAGTTTCGTAAAAGTTACATGATTTAGGAGACAAAAAATAATAACGTTCGTGTATTTAAGGCGACATGACACTCCAACAACGGGGGGTTTGTCCGAGTTTAATTCTGATGAATCTGTAACAATAATATGAAATGTTTTTTTTTTGTATTTCTTTCTATCTATTTATATAACTAGATACTTTTTATACAATTTATTATTAAATTCATAATTATACTTTTTTGTGGTAATGGGAGGACCAATTACATATTCTTAATCAGTTACAATATAATAATGAGACGTGTAATTAATTATTTAAGAAACCATTAAATAACATAGTATTCGGGATATAAGTAATTTACATCTAAAAAAATTAAAAATTGACCTTTACTATTCATATTCTTACCATCACACGTTTTCTAAAATTTCCAAATCGTTTTTCAGCAACAACTTGAACAGTAAGTTCCAGATTTTATTTTTCTATGCGATGAATTGGTTACTTCCCGAGAGATTCCTCTAAAAACATGAGATTTTAGTAATATTTTATCAGAAATAATTCAATTGTATACCTCTGGCAGAACACTTTTCCTGGTCTTCTACAGTAAACCCAACCCTATGTCCTTCCTATACGCGGTCAACAAACTTTTTTTTATCTCGCCTATCGAGCTACGTTGTTTGAATTCAGTTGTGACCGGACATTTGGCTGATAATTACGATGAATTTTTAATTTATTTTAAATAAAAACTAACATTTTGACTTCACCTACCTCCAAATAAAGGGACATTGTATTTTTCCACAGTTTAATAGAACATGAATGAATGCAAAGATTTTTTTTCTATTATTGGATCTCCGCCAATTTTTGTTTTTGCAAACGGCCCTTAAAAAATTATTAATTTAGGCTAGTGTGTCCTCTTAGCGCATAAAGCTATAACGCTATACCGCTAGCGAGAAATAGAAAGGTCTGCCGAGTAACTTGATTGTATCATCTGCTATAAGTTGGTGGAATTTTTACAGATTCTTGTTTCCAAGTTTGCGAATGCAACCAAGCTGTTGATGAAAAATCAGTTTAATTTAAGCCTGAAGTCCAAAGTGAATAAACAAGTTTCGTTTGTACTAGTTTTATTCTATTTTGTCCCGCTATATTTATTCTTCGATCACTTTTGGGCCCCCGCTGTTTAATTTACTACTGTTTAGTGCAAACACGGCCGTGTGCTAAAAATATAAGATTTCTTATTTCGTACTAAAATGTGAAGTATAAAAATTCAAATGTCAAAACATAAAATAGCAATTGACGAATAGAGGTTAGTGGGATACTAAATACATCCTAAGAGTTCGAGAGATTTGCGATAAAATACCAATTACTCGAATTCTTTTCCGCTTGGCTTATTGTCAATAAAATATCTCATTTTCAAAATTTCGTAAAAATCGGAAAGTATAGAAATCGTGATTCAAATTGGATTAAAGCCATATTATTTCCTATTTGGTTGAATAATCAAATATTTAAATTCTAATTAGTACAGCTGTTAAAAACCATTATACAAATTAAGCCTGGCACCATTAAAATGTAATACATCCGCTTCAGATATTTTTTTTCCGTTGAACCATTTTTGAATCAATATTCAAAAAATACCACAACCATTAGTATGGGCGTCTCAAAGCAAGATCGATTATCGTGACGGACCAAACTCATCATCAATAATTTATAATCAGAAACCGTTACAAGAATAAAGCAGCACTCACCACATTGTCATTATAAAAAATATAACACTCCGGAGTCTTATTCTTAACGACTTCATAAAATAATAACCACGAGCCAGTTACTTTTAATTCCGGTTGTTAGACCAGAAATAATATTCTAACAACCGAAAGCACCGTGATAACTTAAATTGCGGTGTTCAGAATATGACCGATACTTGTCGGTTTCATCGCCAATGAAGCCTTCGTTATCAAGAAGTAATAATTGTAACATTAAAGAAACCGTTGGCTAATTAGATGAGTGTTGGAGACTCGCTTTATTGTTCAATTAGTGCGATTTCGCTTATCAGCCACCGCGGTGTAAACAGCGATGGCTTTACGTCAAACATATTGACATCATTCAATAGTGATAGGTATACCTACCTACTACCATAAGCTGTAAGAGCTTCAGTTTCTTATTTTTTTATTGCTTTAACTTAAATAAAATATTATCCATTCCTGTATACAATTTTATAGATGGAGGTTTAAACACTGTAAAAATATTTTTCAAATTAAATATGTACCTACCTAAAAATATTTTACGAAAATCAAGTGTTATTTATATTCTGTATGCTATATTTATTAGATGGGCAAAATTTGTTATAGATTGGTAGTAAATCATCAGATTTCAAAATCAAACACAACACTCGCCATGTCATGTTGTCGAGAGGAAATGAGCTATTGGTATTAAACCGAAGAGTCGTAAATTTGACGCCTCTCAGCGTCGGTGTATCTGACATTTATGGATTAAATTCCTGCCTGCCTAATCTAACTATGGAACACGATTTTAAGAAGACCAAATACATCAAACTTCCCGGAAAACTAGTTGGAATTTGGTGCCTGGCGTTTTCTAAAGATTCGAATTGTCAGAAGAGATTTTTATTTTATTTATTTGTTTTTTTGCTATATACATTTTTTGGAAAAAGAAAAGATTACAAAAATAAGCATTTTTATGAACATTGAGTAAAAATTAAAAAAACTTATTAAATTGGAAAAAGAAAAAAAAATAACAAAATTAGAAAAAACAATGTTTAAAAAAAACAACAATAATATACATATATATTCTTATGAATAATGTAGACATAACAAAAAACCTTGAAAAACAAGACTGGAGGCTCGATTTAATTACAATATTTTCAAACGGGGGATTACCTTTTGACTATAATTTTTTGAAATATATTGTACACGTGGATAATACGAAAAAAAACACTTTTTTCCAAATCGCAAATAAGAAAGTTCTAAAAGAAAATGGACTAATATATTTCAGGGGCCCTCGCAAGAAACATTGATAAATAGATTTTATGGATAATGTCGGTAATTTGGAATCATTCCCGAGTCTGACTGCAGATCGCCAACGAACAAACGACAGTTCAGATCGACTAAATTAAGTATGTTTAGTCGTCGTGAGTTATCGTTTGTTCATTCGTTTGTCGTTGAGTTGCGTTCAAATTACCGACATTGTCGACTAAATATACATCGATGTTTCGTGCTGGGGCCCCAGATGATTAAAATTTTACGGAATTGCGATTAACTCTAGCATTAGTGATAGCCGACCTTCAATAGGAAACGAAACCAAAAGTGATAATAAATAATAACAAAAGTGGAATTTATAAGAATTTTTGACTGACAGTTTTTTTTTTTTAATTTAGAGAATACAAATATTTATCCCTAAATCTTAATTAATACAATTTTTTAATTTTTTAGTAAAGCCATTGGGTGTTAAACTTTTTTAAATTAACGGTGGACAGTAAAAAATAAAAATAAATCCGTCAATATTTTAATAAACCATCCGTGAATGCTTGCGCCAAAACCACTAGTCACTTATCTTCGTGTAATCGGCGTGTAAAATTTATTGCCGGTCATCTGCATTTGATGCTTTATCAATCTCGCCTGACATGAATACGGCTGTATATCCGCCAACCACGAAACCTTTCCGCGACTTTCCAGTCAACGGATAAGTCAGTAAAGAGAACGATTACATTTATTGATCGGCATCCGGAGGTTTCACCGTTTCTACGAATAATGGGATTTGTGAATAACCTCACCACAACGGGCCGACTTCATGCTGATGGGGCGACAAGTAACCTGAATATCTGCTTGAATGCCTAAAAGCACTGCCTGTCACCTGCGGCACGCTTCAGCCTTACAATTGGCATGCTTGTTCATTCCTTGGCGTCGTTCATCTTCTTTCTACGTTTTCTTCCTGGTGCTCTTCTTTTAGAAATCTTCCCTTCCAAGTTCAATATTGGGAGCTCATTTTGTCACCCATTTTCGCCCGAAGAACCCAGGCCTGTGTTTCATTGTAGACCCAGAGCCTCCTGTATGAAGTTAATATGGTTTTTCCTAACGATATAATGGTTACATTATATAAAACAACGCTTAGGGTTGCTATCCGGTCAAATGACTTAAATAATGGTTCCAACGCGACAAAACATTCTTTGAACTAATAATGAAAATCACAAAATCGAGTAGTAAAGTAAAAAAATATGTATGGGATCAATGTCGTTACATATGTATAGGCACGTTGTAGAGCTCTCAAAGTGGCAAGCAATAATCACGCTAGTTGGTGTGATCGGTGTTTAAGCTGATTAAGTACCAAACGGTCACGCGTCGCTTGAGGTCGTTTCAAACAAGTATGGAACGCGGTCCGAACTTCGGATCTGTTTCGTTCATACACATATATTCGATTATTGTCTATCTTTGTCATACGAGTACACGACCGATATTCGAATGATGAATTTACTGGTAACGTGTGTGTTTTGCTTGCCACATTTTGTGTTAATATTCTAAGGCTATAACGTGTCTATATATGTAACGTCATTGTATGGGATCATAATGTACGGTCATTGTTGTGGGTTTTGAAAAATAGTACATAAATCAGTGAATCAAATGAGATTTCTGTGTACCCATATACGACAGGGCCGTTTTAACGAGTAAAATACATAAAGATGAATTAATGTGTACATACCTCGTCTGGGTCATTGACAATCTTGGGGTTGTCCTTGAGCAGCTGCGCGAGGCGGGGCAGGTCCCCCCGGGCAGCGCCTTCCCTCAGGGCGGCCCCCGCGGCGCTTCCGCCCATCAGGCATGCCCGCCGCCCTGCCCAATACACATCTGAAAAACATCAAATATAAGCTTTCATTACAGTTTATTATAATAAGTAATTAATATCTTTAAAAATATTACTACATATATCAGAAAATCCAGGTAGTTGCCACATATTCAATCCATACAAAATACGGTCTCTATTTTATTTTATTTTATTTTATTTTATTAGGCACATAAACAAAATATTTACATAAACATGTTAAAAGTATTATCAAATAGAGAGATGACTGTAAATATTTCAAAATTAATATGTTCACAGCATACATTATAATATTGTAATTAACAGTATAATACACAAACGCTGCACTACGCGTAACATTGTGCCTAGGTAATAATGACACCTGATGCACCAATAATTATTTTGAATTGTAAAAATACTAAAATCGCAGTTTTTTTTTATCAAAAACCATTTTTTATCACTAAATAATATTTTTATTAATTATTAAAAATATCATTTAGTGATAAAAAAATGGTTTAAAAAAAAAATCTGGCTTGTAAGTATTTTTACACTTCAAAATAATTATTTAACTAAATAAGTAGTTAAATATCACAAGGGTGGGCAGAAGGATATACTGCCATACAACTTTGTCTTGGCACATACTCCTTGATTGATATTCATACCATATCAATAAGCTCTCTTGCTGAACAATATCGGCACTGAGCGGATCCGGACGTTGGTGTGAATCAGCTTTAAGAGATCGGTCCTCCGTACGAAGTAATTCATGATGCATTTCTGCACTTAGTTTTAGCGTCCTTTTCGCAACACAATAAATTCTCAAATAGTTTACTAGCGTAAAGAATAAAGAATAGCGTTTATATTTGAGTCCAAGATTATCCCAGTAGTATTGGTATTTAGAATTTAAATCTAGATAAAAGCCAGAAAAAATATAACTTTCATCGATATGTTTATTTTCCATTATGATATATGGGTTTAGTTAGATTAACTAAACATTATATCGATAAAAAAATATTGAAGCTGCGCCTTTAGAAACGTTATTATTACGAAGTATAGTTAGAAGCAGAATCAAAATTATGTTTAATAGATACGCCATAACAATAAACCGCCTGTTAATTGTAACAGGAACATCATAATATCATTATTTCTTCACAAGAACGATGGCCGGTATAATTAAACGAATTGAGATATCTACATTAAAAACATCAACTATTTTAATCAATATTGACGACGTAAATATTACGCTAAGAACGTATTGGAGCATTGGACGCGCCCATTAAAATTCGGTAGTTAGAATATTATTAAATCAGAGTTGAAATAGCTTATACTAGATGAGCCTACCACCTCGTATAAGAGCAATTGAACTAAAGCGCCCAGATACTCGTAGAAGTTTTTTTAGTCAGAGAAATACAGAAAAAATCCAGATATCACAATACATATTTGCATTGCGACTGGAATTTGAATTGCGAATCCTCAACATCAGGAACAATTCGAACATCAGGATCAACAGTAAAATATGGTGAACACTTCACTACGGTGACAGCGGTGTGCTGTAACTTGTATTTAAGGATTTTCCAGCAAAAAAAAACATAAAATAATCTGAATTAACTAGAGAGATTTAAAAAAATTATGTATTTGGTTTTTAATGAGCTAATAAGTAATAAATAATAAGGGTGGGCTTATTGCCTTGTGGAAATTCCTTATTCTTTCCAGTCAATCCACATTTACAGTGAGGCTTCGACGAAGTTGGCAGATTTAAAGTGTTTAAAAAAGTATTTATTTGAGGAAACAATAATATAAGAAAAGATGAAGGGATTGAAATGGTTTAAGTTGTACCTAGTAAGACGAGATGAAAACAGAGATCATTTAATTTTCCATAGTAGGAATAATGATTTCCTAATTTACAGATAAATACCAAATCTTAAGTCCTAGAAAATCGTTGTTTTAAATCACTTCGTGTCACTGCCATCTAATATAAAAGTTAATCGAACGTGCAAACTTTGATTATACAGTAGTAAATTATTGTGTTATTGGATTAGCTAGAAGTGATGAAATGCGGTTTACAAACACATTATATGCTTGTATCAGATAAGATAGTAATTTAAAGATATTGCTGTTAAGGCCATTCTTTTGAAATGTATATCAATGGTTACTGTGTTTGCCACTCGAATATGTTTTACAAGAATATTTGTAACTACCGCTATCGAGTTCAAATGGGAAGAAAATAAATCAATGTTATTACCTGGTCCCCGTCGTATATCATTTTTATCGTCTGAAAGCCTCACAGAAAAAAAGGCTTTAGAAATTATAAATGTTAAATACTATGACAATTAATAATAATGCTTTATTTATGGTAATTTCCTGTAGGTATGACAGTGATACTGATAATATACATACTAGCTATGGCCCTAAGGGTAATTCAATTATTTTTTATGTAAATGGATGAAAAATGTTTAGGCTATTTAGTTTTCCTAATTTACGTTATTGAATAATAAATTACAATATATAATCATTACACCGTTTCCCTTAGGGTAAGGAGGATAGAATGAATGCCAAACTACTATGCCCTGCCATATACCCCTTGCTTCATCCTCATTCAGACACACTCTGTTATTTCGACTCTAGACATGGCCTGACTCGTTTATTTGAATTACTTAGTCATCTCGAGTAGTCCACCCACTTGCTTTTTAATGTTATCCCAAAACTTATTTCTCCGTCATACCACTTACATTTCCAAAACATCTAAGCCTGCCTTTCCTAAGAGTTCATTACACTGACGTCGGCCTTGCATTCAGATAACATTATTCGTAATTCATGGTTTCAACAAATACGTAGTTTGACCACACATTCGCACGTGGGGATCTCATATGTAAAAAATATTATACCTTATAATAAAATGATCATCTCGCTGGTGTAATGTTTATACCTCCTGTAAATATGGAGAATACATCTGATGTCATATTTCGTACATACTAATAATGATTTATATGGAACGTCCAGCGTTTTTAAAGGAATTGATATTCTTTGAAGTGATTTATACTACCATTGTTCCATAATTCAACAATAAAAATTGACTTTACGGATTGTTAACCGCCGATGGTACATCGTAAATTTGGATCTGTCTTGTCATACTTCAATGAGTCAAAATGTAATTTAACTGTACCTACTTATCGAGAAAATATCATTTTCTAAAACAAACATAATATGGACACAAAGTTTTTTTTACATCTTTAGGGGCGTATATATATTATACATGTACATCGCATTTTAAATATTATGTATCAGGTAAGGTACATCCTACTTAAAATAAAATAATTTGGAAATAACTACACTACATATTATGTATAAAATGTAAGCTCCAACGATAAAAAATATCTGGAAAAATTTAACTTTTTTTTTAGTTCCGCTCTTTGAAATATACATTTGAAATATTTTATCTTCTGCGTAGACGTTTTGAAACGTAAAAATGAAATGTGCTCGTTTTGCAAAACTGAATTTGATACTTATTTTAGGCATTTGCTGATTGTTTTTTAACCAATAGTCACTAACCCGTGATTTCACGAATAATTGTCGAAATTCCGTTTTCCCGCATTCAAATATGTGTTCGTTAATAAAAAGCAGCCAATAATTAAAATTTTAGGCGCGGTGTTTATTGATATGTTGTCATTTTTTCTAAGGACTGACGGGCTGCACCAAATTACACATTTCGTTGGCGATCTAGGGTAGTGCTCACGAATATAACCTAACAATCGGCATAGTTACGATGTTGGGCTTTTATGCTAGGGCCCTGGATTGATAAAAAAATGACAATCATAGAAATTGGTAATCATGGAATCTTCTATGATTGGTAGGCATGCAGAGAAAGTATTTCAAACTCAACAATTAAGATATTTCACAAAAATATCAAAAGTATTATTAATTGTAGATGTGTTATGATGTAGGTAGGTCAGCAACGCCATTTATTAACAAAGTTAAATTAACCAAAGCTCAGCTCAAATACTAAGTTCGGAGATCGTGCTTTCAGGCTATAAAGCTTGAAATGAACTCTCAAATAAATTAAGATAAAAAACTTAAAAGCATTCAAATAAAAACTCCACTCTACAGAACATATCCATAAATAAAAAAAACAACATCCTTATTTCAGATATGTCGTATTCAACTAAATGGTGCAAAATCTTTTTTGCCTTTTTAATTCATTCATTATTAACAAGTTGTCCACAAAACCGAACCCTTTCACAGCCCTCGGCATCTGTAAATTGTGAAAAAACCATCTTCCTTACCTTTATGAATAGGTAAGATTTTTGAAGAGAAGTTATTTTCGAATTTGAAAAGGAGAAGCTTTGGAAGCTTTCCAACACTAAATAGACAAAACGTATTATTTTGTAAAGCAAAAAATAAATATTCAAGAAATTAAAAAGTAATGTGGGTTTGATTTATGATTTGATGCCACAGCCGGACATTTTATTAATCGAGTCTACGATATTTCACACTAAAAAGTAATTAACGTGGTGGAGGAAAAAACTTCGTGATGTAAGAAGTTATTAGACAATAAATTGTCGCTTGATGACCATAACGATTCGTAATAAAATTATATTCCGAAAGGAATTTTTAAATACAGCGACAATATCATTAAGCAAAATAATACATTATCATATGAATTATTTAGAATTTTTAATTTTGACTTCATGTAGAGAGAAACCTCAAAACCTATGTTATATTTGAGAATATTGTATTCGTGGACTTTTTGAGGAAAGGAGTAAGCCCGAGTCTTGAGGAAATTCTTGTTGTAAGGGGGAGGTAACTAACTCAAAATCAGGTCGTTTCAGGACCGAGATTTTCATGGAAGACACGCAAGAACACTCTTATTATGATTGTAGTAGGCATTTTTCAAATATTGCCAGGTTATTTGCAACTCGGGAATAACCTTTAAAAAAAGGAAAAAAGAACGAGTCTTGAAAACGACTCGTTTTCATGTTAACAGAAGAAGTCAAATAGGGTGTCTCACACTGCTCCCGGTGCGATTGGGATCAATGATGCTACTCGTAGTTCATCAGTGCACCTTCCATTGAAATACCGGTAGAACAAGTAAATTAATTCTATCAGCCGTTAAGAT
This sequence comes from Drusus annulatus, assembly GCA_022651775.1. Taxonomy (NCBI): domain Eukaryota; kingdom Metazoa; phylum Arthropoda; class Insecta; order Trichoptera; family Limnephilidae; genus Drusus; species Drusus annulatus. The sequence goes on along the minus strand of JAGWCC010000311.1, from coordinate 34,229 downwards.
AGGGGAGTCTATCAAACGGATTGCCTAGTTTTTCAGTGCTATATTATTAAAAATATATGTAGATATATATAGTGGAGTAAAAACGGTAAGTTAGTTATACCAATCATGCTCTGTCAAGGTTATTTCTCTTTCCATTCACCAAATGTCGGTACCGACCCGTACAATATGCGAACATAATAATTTCACGTAGGTTCGTCTATAAGCATGAATAGGTAAATAGCATTAAGCGGTAAGTAGTAAGTATGTGAATATATATAGTTTATATTCATGAACCGCTTGGTTGAAATGGCGGGAGGTACCTGCGTGGGAAGCCTGTTGAATAGATTTATGCTTGGAAGAAAACAAACAAATTGACTTATGAATGTAAAACCAAATAAGATTTGAATGGTGGTCATTTTTTATAACCGTTAGAAACCCGTGATCAAAAATGATCGCTCGTATGAAAAGTCACTTTACTCAAACGGAAAGCATTTCAAATTTATTCAAGTGATTTCAAAACTAAGTCTCAAGCAACAAAAAATCATCTTAAAAAAATGTTTTTTTATTAAATTCTTTCACTAATTATCCGGAAAAGAAGATCCACACGACTCATGCGAGGATAAAACGCCACACAACTTCGGGCTTGCACACGCTCCTTGCTTTCCCTATTCCCTCTTTTCTGTCATTCTGACAATTGATACATACTCAAGAATTGATTCTCTTGATAGTGCAATGTCTTTTTAGGACGTTCCCGACATATTATCCGCTGACGTATTTGATATTTTAATTTATGTTTTGCTTTATGCTCATATTTCACGCTTATGATTAATTAATAAAAATATTAACTAGCGTAACTCAACAATCATTACGAAATTTAAATGTTTTTTTTCAATCTTTAAAAAATATTCAAATATATATATATATATATATATATATATATATATATATTTGAATATTTTTTAAAGAATATATATATATATTTATATATATATATATATATATATATATATATATATATATATATATATATATATATATATATATATATGTATGAATGTATACAGCTAAATACAAATAGATAAATAATTTACAAATTTGACTTACGTAAAATTCAAGTTACCTAATGGTTTTCAGAACGCATTACTTACGCAACTCGGGGGGTTACTGAAGTTAGGTAGGTACTTAAATACTCCACATAAAAAAGTCTTCTCAGACAATATTCTGAGAAACGTACCTAATTAATTTAACATGGCGACTAACATATATATTTTTTTTATCATGGGTACTTTTTTATTAATCATCTCCATAGATATTTGGAAAGATTCAGATGTCAACCAGCTTGGGCGAATAGCGTCGTTAACATTTTATTGGACAACACTCGGGAATAATTTTATCCGAGAAGCAAAAGGTGAGAACCGTTACAAGATGGCGGCAGATTGAAAGCTTAGTTTCTGTTTACCGCCTAATTGGCGCTACCAACGCCATCTCCGTCCGAAATTTCAATTAAGTGACATATTTAACTGGAAGACTGTTGAGGTTTCGTGGAAACTGAAATTAATTCGCGTGAAACTAAAAGTAACGAGCCAGAAAAAGCATAATTAGCAAAAACAATAACAAAAGTGTATAAATATGTGGAAAACAACAATCGTGTCAGTATTTATGATGGTTTATCATCGAATTATATGCACTAAAATGTCGAAATATGTCTAAATATGCACTTACAATACCAAACAATAATGTACAATACAAACAGGAAAATGTTCGACCCATCTAATAAAGGACTCCGAGCTTATTATTAAGTTTAATCTCGGATTTTTGGTTTATAGGTGAGACCTGAGGAGTTTTACTTAGTTTTGGGGATTTTTCTCGCGACGGGGAGGGTTTATTTGGAGAATAAAGAGGCTATACATTAAGGACGAAAAAAGGCTCAAATATACATATTCAAATATGTATATAATCTGATGTCCAATATTAAATATCATGAAAATATCAATTTCAAAGGCTATCCACAGTTATTAAGTATTTTAAATGTGTAATTAATTTACTAATTTATTTAAATTTCTTAAAATAAATATTTTTTTAAACTATCACAGCATTTTCTCTTCCAACTTTAAAAAAAATAATTAAATATATCCCAAACTAAACGGCCTCTATATTTATAATACCCTTTTTATTTACTTTTTGTTACATGATATATATTTAATTAGAAACATTAGCTTGTGGATAGAAAATTTAAAATTTTCCAATATTCTTTGAAACGTTTTTTTTATACTTTTTTGAAATGTGATATCCATCTACTTGATTTGCACACACATAACGTTTTTTATGATAGCTATGACTAATAAATATTAAACGTATTTTTTTTAATTAATGATAAGAAAGTTTCACTCGGAGGCGATTGAAAAATAAATTTTAATGTTTCCTTAGAGTAATTTAATTACAGTAGTATATCCAAAACAATATTATAATAAATAAAACAGATAAACTTTGTTTATAACTACTTTTATTTTTCAACATTACGTCGACCGGTTTCGGAAGCACCCTTCTATCATCAGAACAATATTAAAATTTCAATTTTATAAATATGGCAAGCTACAAAGTAAATGCTTTTGCGAATATACACTATTATAATTTTCACCAAACTGAGTAAATAATATCTAATCATCTAAGAATGTTTTTAAAAAGATTTTTTTAATGTTCAATCGTTATATTAATTATTATTTTTTTTAATGTTCAATTATTATTGTTCATCGTTAGATTCACAAATATCGCGTCTTTAACGTTTACAACAAAATCGACTGAAGTTGGGGGATAATTATTTCGGTTTTCTATCGAAACTTTTTTTAAATAACACATTCTTACTCACATGCGTTTGAACCAATTTTCCGCGTCTATGATCCTTACCGTGGGCGTAAAAGTGCCGCACTAACTGAACTTCTCACCGGAAGTGTGCCCCTTATAACCTCTCGCGGGTGAGTCGCGAGGAGTATCAAGGAGTGTCACCGGGCGCCGATCGAATCTCCCGAGCGGAACAAAGGAACGGAATCTCTCACAATGGGAGGCGTGATTGAACCAAAGGCGGGATACAGCCTGTACGAGTACGTTGCCCAATGTCGATTTAAGCAGGAATCGAGATTCCTCTGAATGACACTTCACACGAAAAGTGCAACCAGGCTGGAAGGGCCACTCCCTTGAGAAATGAACAAAGAGTGAGGGGATTAAAGCCCGTATTTGTTTCACTATCGTACAACAGAATACACAATTAATATCGAGAAGAAACTTTTTTTTTTTACCTGAAAAGTCTTTAAATAACAACAATTTGGAGAAAAATGAACATACCTAATCCCTTCCAAACATTATACAACACGACGAAAATGTCACTAAGATAACCTTTACTTTTAGATTTTTTATGGACAAAAATCAAATTTTTCACAGAGGAGACATAAGACTATTCATATTCAAACGATCAATATGATGTACTTCTATTATTTATAATTTTGAAGCTGTTAATTCGTGGTGGAATGATTTTAATAATACCAAATTTTTTAATTTATTCCACTATTTTTTTATTTAATACCTGGCCGGTTTCACATTTTGAAAGGCATCTTCGGACTGGTCTAATGATGCCCATCAAACGGTGAAACCGGTCAGGCTTTAAACAAAAAATAGTGGAATAAAGTTAAAAATTTGGTATTATTAAAATCATTGGGATATACTTCTTTTAGAGACTAACATCGTTCATTAACAAGTTGTTCAAACGCGTTGCCGGTATTTCTCGAACCTTATTTTAATAACTTAGGTACCTTTTCGTAGATTCATAAACAACGAATTGCTGTTCCTCAATCATCACTCTACTAAGTATGGGTATAATTTTCCACTGTCCAGAATGTCGAGACTTGTTAACTCAAGCCATGGTTTTAAATTTTGGTACCAGTCTAAATGATTTTTGTCATTCTTTACGACTCTAAAACTTTGACTTGGCCATGGCTTTGATTTGAATGTTCTTTCTTGTGTGTATATTTTGAACTATTTTTATCATTGCTTCATTACCCATTTTTCCCATTTCGTGTTTTGTATATATTTTTTTTGTAATTAGACTATAGTCCATTAGTTTATAAATAAATAAATATTGGTGCACACGAAAATGGCTTTTTGTGTAATGTTAAATATACATTTACCACATCATAGATGTGCAGTAGAAAATCGTTAAAAAGTGTGATGGTTGAAGTGTTTTTTTCTTCTACTCCGACTTATAGAAAGCATCAATGATAAGAGAAAACTCTTTTTTAAAAACACTTTTATACATTTTAATGACAGTTGTAACACTAAACTCAAATTTGAATTACGCTTTATCAAATTATAAAAGTATTTTCTTTGTATGAATGAACCATAACCAACATGAAGAGCAAAACCATGTTGATGTAATCATGCTGACCTTTAGCTTTTTGAAGGTGGTGAAAGCCTCGTTCGGAAATAACTTTTCGCTTTAAGTGTAATTCGAATCTGTAAGCCATTAGAATCTTAAATCTGAATTGTATAACATCTATATTGGGCCAAGCACGATTCTTTCAAGTAGTTACCTATTTTAAAGTTATGAATCGGTCTCTTACTGTACTATAAAGATTAAAAAATGAAATTATAAATTATAAATAGGTACTCTGAAAGGTTAATTGCTGCGAACGAGTACTTCAAAACAAAATAACTAGATTAAAATGTTGTTAAAACATTGATAAATGATGATTTCAGATACATTATAGAATACAGGTACTATGCAGGCGTCCCGATAATTATTTTAACAAGACGAACCAACGTTTTTAAAAACAATCGTTAAGTCAGTTTAAAAGCAATTACTGTTGTTCTACGTTCTACGAAATCTTTTTCGACATTGATATTAACAACAAAATGTATTATTATGCACATGAATGGACGTTTTATAATGTGTTATGTGAACATTTTATAAACAAAAAAATACACAACACAAATTGTAAACCAAACGGTGTGCGGTATAGCTGGGTACGTACAATCAAACAAAGAACAACTTTATATTTTTACATATTTATGTGTGCTAAACTTCAATTAAGTCCGATATTAATTAATAGTCCTAATAAATTAATTACGAATGCATCGCATGTAGTATATTTCGTTTCAAACAGGTTATCTTAAGATGAAAAAAAAAATGCAAGAATCGAAAAAGGCTATCATAGAATCAATGAAAGATCACTGATAAACTCTTAGAGCAATAATATACAAGAGGTATAGCTGTAGATCGATCTGTAGTCAGTTTTTACTAGCTTTTACCTTGAAGTAACTGACTCGGTTGGAAAAGGGCGTGGCTAAGACTGGGGCTACGGTATTTGTATATCCATTCACAGCACATGTCGACATAATGTTTTTGTTTATTCGTATAGCCACTTTTTCACAGTATTTTTATCAATAAAAATATAGCATATAAGCAAATAAACCGTTAAGTTTAGTGCCATAATAAAAAATGTGGGCGGAGTCCCGCGGTTGCCCAGTAGCTTAAGATCATTGCGTCACTACGTAAAAGCGGGGAATTAAATTTGTTGTCTCTTTCTCTCTTATGGTGTACGATGTAAAAACCCGGAGAAAGTGTTTTTTCGCAAGTTTGTGTAGGTTGGGTAAAAATAATTAGCTCTCCCTCCATATATTGTTACTTCAAGGATAAACTTAAAAAAATGATTCTTGGTTAAAGTTGCCCAACTATATGTATTTCTTTTGACGGACTAAAATTTTTAATCAAAATTTGTTCTAAGCTCAAACAAAAAATTTCGTCATTCAAAAACCGGATCATAATGCAATATGAAAAATTATACTTCTGATTATACGATTATATTTCATACGCGAAGATTGTTAACAGGTTCACGATTTATTATGAAATATTTTTAATTGAGTAAGCCATTAATTAATATAATTTTTAATATGCATAACATGTATTTGTTTATGTGAACTAATCCATCAATTTAATGTATGAAAATAGCACACACCTTCAATAGATCGGTCTAAATTTGGTGTAGGTAGGTTGTGTGTATAATCGATTACTTTGAATGAGTTCGTTGTGAGAGGACATATCAGTTTCCCACGAGGCAAAGGGCTTATTTCACGGTTTGTAATCAATGGGAGCACAATAATGCCTACAATGAAGTTACCGTAGAACGAATAATTATATTTTCCACGAAAACTAACATTTTTCTTTAAGGCAACGTTATGCATAATAACACATATCTACTTACTTGCCAATTGAAACGTGTTTTTTGTATGGTCCTGCAGCTGAGAGCGTCGTAGTAACCTATCTTTCTTTATCACACATCGTTTATGAGAAAGAGGTCACAACAGAGCTATCAGCGGTACACTTCGGTATATGCCTGTAGGTATATTACTGTCATGGAACGAATAAATAATTTTAATTGGTTTGATTGACTGGCAGCCTTTGACATTTTTCAAAATTAATTGACAAACGTGTATTTTTTAAATTGCTTTTGGTACAATGACACCATTTTCATTGTGGTCCAGGGTTAGGCTTTAGAAAAATATGCCGCTTACATTATGTAAGCCAAAGCACTACAAACATTGATAAAATGAATGCATCATTAAAAAAGAAGGTACGTGCCACACGTGGTCTAAACACACAACATACATCTTACAGATTATATTTACTACGGGGCGTATCAGTCCGACAGGTGTGAGGAAGTACTTAATCACCGTAAAAAGTTTAGACTTTTTTCTTTTTCCTATCCTGGATCTTTGGACTCTGAGGGATATTCAAATAATTGATTTTTGTTCATTTGTTTTCTTCTTGTTGCACCATGGGTCAAGAAAAGACGTGTTGACTTTTGCTGACAAGGACCAGGTTGATTCATGTAGGATATAACTTACTAAATCCGAGGTTTAAAAAAAATCAAATGTGTAATATATATCTCCCTAAGCACGAAAATTTTCTCGATTACAAGAGTAATTTGTCATAAACTAAACCAAAATAGAAATAATTACAAGGAAGAAGAAACACAAGAAGTGATTTCTCTTCTGAATTTTATATTAGTTTGTTAAAAAAACCTTTTTGTAATTAACTTTTTAAATCTCTGTAATTTTAAAATCTATTGTATTATTTATATTGCAAATCTATTGTACTATTTATATTTTATTTAAATATACATATTGCCAAAACTTATAATTTTAGCTCCGTTTTCACTTAAACACTTGGCCTAGTTTCTTCAATCTCCGTCACATTTGACGTCCCCATCAAATAGGCAATCAGTGTCATTATATATTTTTTACATTTCAACGGTCCCCGTTGACCGTTGATTCTCGGCCCGTTAGCGTTTGGTTAAATTTTGAGGACCGTTATGGTTGTTGACTTAAAAAACTTCATTTGAAGTTTGAGAAACAGTTGACGGACCGAAAATCGGCGGTCGATGGGAACCGTTCATATCTCCAAAATTTAAAAGTTGCGCTGAATGCTGACTTCTGACGTCAAACTGTTAACATTGATAGATTTAGACACTGAACAGAAAATACCTAGAAGTGTAATCAATTCTGATTTTAAAGAAAAATAACTCTAATTTACATAAGACCTTTCGATTCCTAGACCTCAGACAGGCCATTGAAATTGACTTTTAAACAAGAGAGAATTTTAAAAATTGAAAATTTTGGCACACGGATACGCCTACAACACATTTCTATCGGTGTATCTCTTCAGTTGTTTTAAATGATACTTCAGAGTTTAAAATATGAAGTTGTGGCTATGAATTTGACTACACCTCGGCATGAAACAACGAGGCGTAATATTTTTTGTTTAATCCAACCTTTTATTAAAATTATCAGATTTCACAAACCCAACGTTTGCGGTGACTTTTTTGCGGAGTGAAAGCTTCGAAATGTTCCGAACAAAAACCTTGTTCCCCATTTCATATTTCATTAAGCAGCGTAGCCCTCGTGCAAAATGGCGCTTTGTTTATAGCATCCGGTAGTGGCACATCTGCCACGGAACTAGCGCAAACAATGCACATCCGGCTTAAGGCAAAGCGGAGGTGACATGCCGGTACCCACCTATCTATGTACATTCAGTTTTATTGGTGATTTATATTTTGATTCCCATTGTTTTATTACTGGGCGTAATCTTTGTGATTTGAGTTTTATTCATATTTGAATTCGAAGAGTTTTACTGGCCGGATTTCCCCTAATAATATTGTTGGACAACAAATGACTTTGATTTGGGTGTAGAAATGCAACCACGAATACAACACATAAGATAGATGCTCACCAACATAAACATTCAACAATTTATTGCTTACAATAAAGACAGATCTATTAATATTATCCAAAATAGACCACCAGGAAGGAAAATCATTATAATTATTAATATATGTTCACTCCCCCATCCCTTTCTGTAAATTCAATACGTACTGGGATCGATAACCCAATTGAAAATTAATGTGACCAATTATTATTACACGCTGTTTTAATTGAAACTGAATCTGGCTTTGATATGCATACCACATCAATATGCTCATAACCTCGGGCCAATTAAATTTCCCTACCTATTGAATATGCATGATCGTTCATCATGCAAGCTGAAACATGAAAGCTCAAATTACGAAACTAAAGCTGTACATGATTTTTTATTCCTTTTTTTATAATATCAATTATATTTTTCGCTAAACCTTAATGTTTTAAAAGCTCTAAATTTGAACACTTAGTACCTATTATTTTTATTTTTTTAAATTACTGAACTATTTAAAAATCACGGAGCCGCTCGCGGGACTGAAATGGATGCGTTTTTTTTAAACTTTTTTTGTAACTACCGCACAATAATCCCAACTGCCTGGAGCCAGCGGGACTATGACATCCCCAATCGGGTTATACAGTGAAACTGTGGGAAGGAAGGGAAAAGTGTCTGGCTATTCAGATCTTCTCACCAAACACAGCCAAATCCATTTCTAGCAACATTTCAATGCTGAATGGTGGTATTTCACCAGGGCGATACTAAATGTATCTACCACTCTGAAATGTGTCGCAAATATTTTTACTGTACATTAAATATAATAAATTTGCGCACGCCGATGGAAACTTCAGGGGTCCTAACACGAAACATCGATATAGATGTTATCGACAAACTGTAAGTTATTAGTTATAAGCTTAAGTGATAAATTATAGGTTAGATAAATTAATTTGTAAAGCGCCCTTGAGGTGATTTTCCCACAAAAACGGCGCTATAAAAGTTATCCATTTATTATTATTATTATTATTATTATCGATAGTTTGGAATCGTTCCTGAGCCAGACTGCAGATCGCCAACGAACAAACGACAACTAACGTCGATTAAACACGTTTAATTTAGTATATGTGAACTGTTGTTTTCTCGTTGACGATCTGCAGTCTGACTCAGGAACGATTCTAAATTACCGACATTGTCGATAAAATCCATATCGATGTTTCGTGCTGGGCCCCAGGGGCTTAAAAATTCGGGCGTTCAAATGCCAGTCGCGGCAGTCAGTTTTTTTACTCTCGTGAATATGCAATTAATATAATTAGAATTTTAACAGTATTTCTTATTGACGCACTATAAAATTACTATAGCTTTTCTAAAAAACATGTTTAATCAACAAAAACTTTTAAATGTATCACTCTCATCTTCTATGCATTTATAACACTACACAGCATCTTCTGAATAGCAACAATATTAAAGATACGATACTATCTAGTTAATAAAATTTGTTGAAGCTCTGTATCTACCTTTCACTCTCATATTATTTACTAGCAACATTGTCAAGTAGGTACCTAAGTGTTAATATAATATATCGCTTGTAGAATTTTTGGTTTTAAATTGTGTTTTTCCTATATTGTGGGAATCAACGGTAAAAATAATTCTAAAACTAAACAGGATGATTTTTGTTAACTACATTAGTTTTACTTCGACGTACTAGTCATAGTTTGTTTATTCTACTCATGTTCCGTTCCGGAAGGAAGCCGATGTGTGAAATTAACATGAAATTTGTATTAACATTCATAGGCATAAACCGACTAACATCATTTACTGATGTACTCGTTCATACTTTGCGTATGTCCTGTCTAGGGTCTATGTGATCATTTTGAAAAACTCGATACATTTTACTAATAAATCATTTACGTTTTGTACAGTTCGTCTAGTAATCATTATGTTATTTTACGTGATACGTAATATATAAAGACCCCACTGCAAGAACCTGTAAACTAACCATCGAGTCATTCTGAGATATTTAGTATTTTGCGTTTTGTTAAAAAAAGTTTGTACCATCACAAATCCAGAAATTATTTTTCATGAATTTTATAGCTAACATACTAAATTTAATACATAATTTAGCATTTTGCATTTCTGCAATACATTGTTATTATTGTAGATAACATGTTCTTCCCATTAAAAAATATTTCAGTTATTACAAAATTTGCAGTTGACATGTTCAACTCTTTGATTTTCCATGTTCGTGCCATTTTCACGATCTGAAAGTGGATTGAAAGTTCATTGGATAGAGCGTACCAGAATTAGTTTAGTGAGAATACTAACTCATTTTTGTCAAAAATGTTAGTTAACAGGTTCTTGCCGTGGGGTTTTCTTATGTAATGCAGACAATATTTTGGAAAGGCGAACCAGCTATCTCGCTATTATTAGGTCAGACGGGTTAAAATATGTTTTATTACGTGACAGCTGTTTCGGCCGAGGGAGCCAGTGTAAAAACGAGTGTGAAAACGAAATTAGAACACAATAAACAGATTTTCTAAGATTTGTTCAATATAAAAAAAATATTTGGAATTCTACAAACTCATCACAAAACATGAATAGATAAATCAAATTAGAACAATACAATACGTGAAACTGTAAAAACTAAACTATAAATCCGTATTTAAAATCGCATTATCATAAATTTGCCCATAAAAATGTTTCCGGCGACCCTATCGGAGCGATCATCTCGTTCGAAGAATTAACGAATTCGAGATTCGCTTGTAAGCTGCATTGTCCCGATACCTCTTGCAACTCGCAGAGACATAAAGATTGGCAGCGAACCATTCAGTCTGAGCCCACTCTCATCTGAAGGCAGTATAATATGCAGTCATGTATTGCTTTAAGCTTTTAAGTATTGGTATATATTCGTAACGGAGATATAATATATAAGGACAAAGGAAACGTCGTAAAAAACTTAAACTTAAAAAAAGATGTCCGTTTCGTAAATAAGATAGTAATTTGAATATGTGGATGTATGCCTTACCAACCTGTTATTTTGGCTTTTGTTTTATTCTTAGATATGAATGAGAACAATAATTTTAGCCATAAAGCAGAAAATCAGCGGCTTGGGTAGCAAAATATTAGGAAATTGAATGGTGAGATGTGGCGACATGAATTATCAAGTGCTTTTTCTGTGTGTCGTTTTCATAATGAACTATGGGGATTTGAAATATATAATTAACTGTTAAAAAGTAAAACATGACACATTATGTCGTCAATGAACAAATAAAAAATGTTTCAATAGTTCAATAAGAAGAAATATTTTAGAGGAAGAGTGATAAATGTCAGCATCCCTATGTAGCCATAATCAACTCCCCAACTGTACGAAGAAGTAGAAGAAGATTATATTCATAAGGTAGGTACTTGATGGACGAAAAAATGCAATGTTTATCGTTTAACATCATAGAGTTATACAAATGGAGACAGCCCATACAGACGAAGACTTGAAACCATGTTCCATTTGGTCCGGGTAGGTATGTGGTGCGGAGAGGGGACTCTAGCGTTCGACAGCCAAACGTGCTCACGAACCAAGCCGACATTAGTTGAACGTACTAGACCTGACAGCAATGACAACTCCATGGGACAACTAGTTGCGTTTTGCGAACTTCAAATTTGGTGGGATAGTAGGCGGTTGGAACAATATCCAACAAAGTGGAGCCATTTTTTTTACTTATTGTCTTATCTATTATAATTATATACACATATGTTTGAAATATACATACATTATTATTTCAAAAAATAAGCTGCGCGCTTACTGTTATCCTATTATTATGCAATAGACGCCGTTGATAATTTAAAAATATCGACTTCTATAAACCCTGTTCCCGTGTATGATCTCATTAATTGAATATTATTCAGCCATAAATAATAATGTGCAAAGGATAATTGAAAGCGTCGCAACATCCTGTGGCGGCGTAAACTACATCCCTTTTCTTTACTTTGTAATTAATATGGAGATTTACTTCGTCCTAAGTATAAAAGCGTGCAAGTTACGGAGCATCGTTACATCAATATTCCTATTATTTAGTTATAAATTTTAATTTAATCAATATTCCTATTATTTAGTTATAAATTTTAATTTAATCAATATTCCTATTATTTAGTTATAAATTTTAAAAACATCAAAATGCAGGATCTCAGTACTTAAATTGAATTTTTTTGAAAGACTTGACATTATGAAAAAAAAAAGTTTTCAAAATGTATTTTCTAGTTATTCACTAAGATTAAAACATTATTTAAGAGTGATACAGTAATACAAAGCTTTAACCGGTCCTAAACTTTTTTAGAACGTGTTAATTTAATTCGTATTTCAAAGGAAATTAATACACCACTGTTACGTTATATTATATTAGTTCCCTGTTCAAATTTGCTTACAAAGAAACGGTTACACAAAAGAAGGATGTTATATGAAGCATATGGTTCAAATCAATCAGTATTCTAGATTTTTTTTTTCAATCGGTTGCTAAAGAAACTGGAGAGCATTTTCAAATTTGTCTTGCAGAAACGGTATGAGGATATAATCTTTGACTTCATCTCACGTAGGTGTTAGATATTTATCTACAGGCACTTTACACTTACGAGAAACGCTTTTAGAACTTTTACGATATTTGTAAGTATACGGTTTACCGCCGAATAGATATTTCTTTAGATACAATTCATTGAATGGTCAACAGTCAGCAGATAGATATAGTATTATTATTCTCCGTATATTCTTTTAATTGTATTATTAATTGCAATAAATATTGAAGAACGCGAAAACAAATGCATTATTTTCTATTGAATTCATATTGTACCTAAACAAAAAATGCTTTTTTATTAGAACTTGCTTTACTACATTGCCTAAAAAATTCGTCAGTCGTTTGGTAATAAAAAAATCAACATTCTCTATCTAGCTGTAAGAATGCTTTTAATTTGTCTACATATTTTGTCTTTTTATAATACACCACACATTGATAGAGGCCTTTGAAATTTCGATGCACAGGCGCATCCTCAAAATATCCTGAACTGAAGCGTAACAAATTTAGAAGTTCCTTATAGAATAACCAAGAACAATTTATTGTGATTGTACCAGCTATAAAAAGAAGGAAACTTCAATTTCTTGGTCGTATTATGAGGAACGATGATAAAAGATTATCCAATTATTAATCCAGGGGAAGATTGATGAAAGACGAAACAGAGGAAGACGACACTCTTCATAGCTTCATAATCTACTACTAGAACGAGTGCAGTTCCGCAGAATTTATCCGGGCTCCACCCTGCAGGGTGACGATTTCACTGATGATAGGCAACCTCCGATATGAATAAGACTTTTTTTTTTTTTAAACTGTCGCATGTCGTCACTGGTCACTCAGTCGATACACCGCCATTTGTAATACGTGGCACACACAGCGTTAAGGCTTAGTAATCACTTAGTAAACTACTCGACTAAATTACTAGCATAGTGCGAACAAGGCTTTACGCAGCATTGGATATTACGGGTCGGAGCGGAGGGCGGGCGGTTTCTCGGCAGAGACCAGACCAATGGATACATGTGATAGAAATATTTTTTAGTTCCTTATTGATTTTTTTTTAATGTCACCAGTGACTAAAATGCCATCTACATTTATTACTTCAAATTAGCTCAGTAATCGCTGGTTAAAGCCTTTCGGGTACGTCCTGTAACAACCTGTATGCAAATATATTTTTTTATTTTTTTTACAAAAACAGTTATTGAATACATTTAAAGAAAACTGTTACTTAAGCATTCGTATTAATAATAACAATGACATTCATCAATTATTCGGATTTTCATTATAGACGTGACACATGAAACCTTTGCCTACAATTTCATTAAAATAATTTTGAAGAATATGAATGAATATAATTTTTTTAATAAAATTTGTTACTATGTTTGCTTTATCAATTTAAACACGTGTGTGCTTTATGTAGTGAGATCAAAGGTTATGCTTAGCAGCCATAACTAACCTCAGATCTGTGCGTGATAAAAGAAGTTTAGTAACGCGTTTTACAAAAAGAAAACAGTAAATCATTTCGTGCGTAGAAAGTAGACACATTAAATTATATATCTATAATCTACACTCCACACACCACCTGGTGAACATTTTCATCCCACGACATAAAATTATGACAACCAAAGAAAATGTTTTATTTGTATGAGATCAGAGCTTAACGGCAATTATTTTTGTTATTATTTTAATAACATTTATGTTTCTACGTGCGTTGAAATAATGTTATATATACCTTACATGTTTTATATCACGAAGAGAGTTCATTATAAAAATGTATTTTTTAAGTGACGTTTGGTAAAAATGCATTACCATTAAAAAAAAAAAAAAAAAATTTTATAAAGGCAAAATACCAAAACCGGCTGATGTATTGTAATAAATTAAAGTGTTTTACACAAATTTACATTAAGCTTACTTTGTTATCAATGACATCATGGGTATAAATTGGCTATTTAAAATAAGTAGATACTTCGTAAGGGCAGGTATAAATCTGACGAAGTCAAGGTTGTTCTGAAACCGATTGGTTTATTTGCTAAAAAAATAAAGCGATATTTACTCGTATATAATACAAACTGATATATTTTATATATATATATATATATATATATTTATATATATATATATATATATATATATATATATATATATATATATATATATATATATATATATATATATATATATACAGTTGCTTATATATTTATATATATAAAACGGATATAATAAAAAGTTGACAATAGTTAATATTCCAAATTGCAAATATATTCAAACGATCGCTAAATAAAACGAGACGTTCCTTAAAAACTGTTTTGAGACGTTTAGAGGTCATCCGAAAAACGGGTTATTGAAATCACAAAGCGCATCTGCATACAAAACGGATTCAAAAGTTTTGCGTATCTATAGATTATCAGATTAGTTAAATGGCAGTGACCTTAATTGATAATAATGCTTAGTCAAAAACGATTCGTTTATAACTAATGGTAAGGATTAAATTCCTTAACAAAATGGCCTAAAGAAGCGTGGCGAGTAAGGAATAATATCTTTTTAATGGTCATATAAAAGTGGGTTTTTTTTATTATTTATTGGGTATCTTGTCACATGTATGTTTTCGTGAAACAGCAAGGCAGGTATAATTTAATAAACAGATTTGAGTAAATCAGATGAACAAAACTAATTCTGCAATAAAGTTAACTTTTTTCTCGTTTTCCAACTAAAAATGTTGGCTTAAATGAATTCGTCAAGTGTGCCTTTGCAGATAAAACTTGTACAAAAAGCTGTAAAAAGCTCACATAACTTAAAAGTTACTCAAATTTCGACAGAAATGGGAGAACGTGTGGCCGTTGTAAAGCTTGTAGCGCGAGGAATTTTTAAATTGGTTTCTCGAATAAAAAAAACAGTTTTTATAACTGGAGAGAAAACAGCAGCGTAAAGATTGTATGCTTAAAATATATATATTTAAGACAGGGGGACTTCTCTTCCCACTTTGCATGGATATATGTTCTGTCCGATGTTGTCCTAATGTAATAATGTACGAGCAGATCTGACCCTAATTATACCCATACTCAATATACATCGCTTTTAAATTCATTCGTTACTATTTTATTGTTTTTTTTTTTAATCTTATGTGAATACCGCACAAGAGTCCCAACTGTCCGGAGCCAGTGGGACTATGGCATCCCCGATTTGGGAATGCTTTAATATTTGGATAATTTGTATAGCGCCGTTTTTGTGAAAAATCACCTCAAGGGCGCTGTGAGGCTGAAAGAAGAGGGGAAGGGAATGAGATGTAAGTAAGGTTGTGAAATACCTGGCTATTCAGATCTCGTCACCAAACACAGCTAAAAGCCATTTCAAGCAACTTTTCGAATTTGAATGGTGGTCTTTCGAGCTGAAAGTACCTTCCACTCCACGCTTTGCTCCAGTCTCACAGCAAACGCTGCACGCCCCTTTGTTACAACGCAGATGGCTTGATAGTTTGGGTATATATCATTGAAAAATCTTTTTAGACTCCTGAGCGGTTAAATATGCGGTTCTATACCGTTTGCCGTACATTTTGGTTAATTTTCATGGTTTGTAATAATTTAATGATTAATAAAAAACCTTCACAAAAATATTAGATTACACTTTTTTATATTCTTTAAATAAACGTCAAATAAATAACCGGAGATTGAAATACCTCTCCGGCGGTAATTCTTACTGCTTGGTCCATGGACTCCTGTTCTAGAATACTTTGCCTGTGTCAAACAATGAAAGACGACCAATTTCTCGGGTTTCTTTTCTCCAGCGTTGATGTTCACACCCTTTATTATTAGTTCATCATCCTCGAAGCCTCTTCAGTGCACGTAAAATATAATTTGATCGTTTTTTCTAACAAAAGTTAACTAACACATTCTAGAGTGAAAATACCTCTGAAAAACCTTTATAAAAAATATGATAGTTCTTGTATGCCATGTAAATACTAACGTGTAGTTAATGGAACGTCGTGCAATATTGTAATTTCTTTACTTTCTAAACGCATTTAAATGAACTATTAAACAATCTTCAAATAATAAAAGATGTGAAGAAATACAGTCCAGATGATAAATTAGGTTTTTTTTCTTCATACAGAATAGAGTGCTTAGATAATACTAAATAAATAAACTTACAGCTATCTTATAAAATACTAATATTTATCAAAAATTACAACGTATATTACAGATTTAAGAAAAAAAAAGTAAGATACCAGATGATAATACCAAACAATAAAAAATAGGTATTATATATGTATAGTAGAAGAACTTCTGAAGATAGAGTGAAGATTACTTGGTGATACACATAGGTACTAACATAATAATATGTTTGTATAACATCAGTCCGCCCGGTACAGTATTTTAGCCAACTACCGTAAAGGTAATAACAGAGAGCTAACCGAAAACCCATTGTTTCGCAGTAAATACTGAAAAAATCATCCACTAACTAATTATTATACCTACAGCTACGCAATACCTCTACTAAAACGTAGAGATATTGTCATACATAAAAAAGTATGGGTATATTTGGAAATACAGCCATTTATAATAAAAATTAAGCTTGCAGATCACTTTTTGGGTCAAAATTAACATACTGAGTTTTCGTGACACGAGCGTTAAGGCTTTCTTTCGTGCAATATTTGTGAAAGGGAACAACACATATCTCGTATCTATATAGCTATACAAATACTTGCATGGGTGGCTTAACCGGTTAAGAAAAGAAACTATTGGAGGTAAGTATTAGATGTAAACAAATATATATCGCTGTGCTAGTTATAACAAGTAAAAAAAAACATTTTTTGACTTATGGGTGTCTTTTGATTCCTTATGTTATAAGGAATCAGAAAACATTAATAAGTCAAAAAAAATTTTTTTTTACTTGTTATAGTATTAAACTAGCACAGCGATATTTTGGCTTCTGGTGTACACTAATCTTTTTTATTATTCGTGGCAGAGAATTCAAGAAGCCAATATATTACACCAATGGTAGAGACTAAATGATGCAAAAGGTGAAGAGTCGTTACGTTACTAGCCTACGCCTGTCTGTTTGTGTTACACCGCATTATGTGAGTTAGGGGTTTCCTCGTGAAGGGTGGGTATTGAATATCGTATTTCTTCCTTCACTTCACCAGTTCACTGTGAAACCTTCCAGCGAGGCTAATGTGTAAGGGAATACGCTTTGGGTGGTCTCATTGACTTCCCATCTGTATGAATGGAAGCACCAAACTACCGATAAAAAAGGGAGGATCGTTTTTTTTTATGTTTGTAAGTATGTACCGAAAAGGAAACCATATTATAGTTCAATTAGAAGAAGTTACGTATTATAATGCGGCCAAGAGCACGGAATATTTTCAACCTTTTCGTGTACCTTGGTAAGTCGTTGCCTTGTTGTAACCATCGATGTGTATATACCCCAATGGTTGTAAGGCGATATTATTGAACCAGAATATATGGTTTGATAATAATTGTTCCAAAATGGAATCTAATAAGAAGCTCAACGATCCGAAATGAGCTTAACATCGAACCCTTGCTACTCTTCATAGAAAAGTCACAATTGAGGTGACTTAGACATTCGTACTAAGAATGTCAAAAGACCGACTTCCACTGAAAATACTGAGTGCGATTCCAGGGGGAAGACGTCCAGTGGGCCGCCCCAGGCTAAGTTGGGAGCTAAGCTGTGGACGGAAGTCGTCGAAGTAGCGTGGGACAGCGACGCCTGGAGGCGCCTTCTCGAGGCGATGGGTCCTCGACTCGAATTGGACAAGGGAATCAATATTAATGAAAAATAATTGTTCAAGTGATAATAACGTATGATTGCTACTCATACCAGCTTATCGACTGTAAATTCATAACAACACAACATCCAGACTGGTAGGGTCTATTTATAAAGTGAAAAGCTTTTTTTTTGCGCTGTGATCAACCTTTTTGTCTCATGACAGTAACCCTAGTACCACATTTTTTTTATATTATCAATCCAAATAATTACAGATAATTTCGTTGAATTACCATAAAATATTAAGTAATGCATACATACGTAAGGGTCGTTTCATATTTGACCAATACTGACTTTCTAAAATATCATCTAAATATGATTGCATTTCTTATGGTAATCAATGCGTTCGCCCGAAAACGAAAACTTCGAATAATAATGTGATTGTGTGGTCGGTTGGCGGCCTATGCGACTCTGCGCGTGTTCGTGCGCCTACTTATCTTATTAGTATTTTCCTTCGGTGGAAGCGTAAGCAGTTTATAGAAATCTTTACTAAAGTGATTACAATTTCAATTCTCCATACAACTCCTGTGTCTTAAAAATACGTCAACTCTACCTAAAATGTATGCTAACGCATTTCTTATAAAAAATCGACAAAACACTTTCTTACTACATAATTACACTACCAGAACCATAATCCAAAGGCAAATTCAAAAAAAGTGTAAGTGACGAGAATTGTGCCTTGTTTACTACACCTTTTTTAGGTGTATTAATAAATGTTACAGCGCTGGTACGAAAATTGCCCAGATGGGAGGTGACTATTCAGTATGCATACTGTTACTCACACTAATCCGATTGCATCCCTACGTGGAAACAGTTCTACCTCAAATCTATGTATTGATGTATCTGTTTGATGTCAGTTTTCTTAGCAAAATCAGCATTTCAGAGTGGGAATATTTCATTAGTTATTTCTCACTAAAACTTAATGAACGGGCCTCCATCTTGCATATCCCCCCCGGTAGGAAACATGCAAATGCGCCGACAAATAAACGGCTAAAATGAAACTTTAGATGCATTGTTCCGAAGTCATATACAAGTTGAATCATCTCTCTGTATGTATTGCTTAAAGATTTGAATAATAATATACGAGCGGATTATCATTTAAGACTGGTGTAATTTACTTGTAGGAGGTAATACAGTGTGGGATGAAGGCACGTAAAGGAGATGTCTGCATCGGAAATGCATTCGAAGGCTCAATACTAACGCAGTGTATTTCTTTAGAATATTTTGATTTACGACTCAGATAAGACTATCCAGTCAAATGAATTGAGTGCGTTCTTGTTTGCGAGATCTAACCAACGCTCTATAGAGCCCTTCTCTGTTCATACGACTAAGCCGTGCAGCCAAATCGGAAAGAAAGGCTTAAAGCAGTGATCCAGAACCTTTTTATCAGAAGGGCCAATTAACCTATTTTCCAAACGTTCGCAGGCCGCATAAAGTGCGAATGTTGCAGATAGTAAGAGAAGGGGGGGTGGTTAGCGATTTTTTTTTTCGCATTTCTGGGATTTTTGGATTTCCCGGGGTGCAACCCCGTTCTTCAAATTGTGTTTAAAAAATCCTTGAAACCATCTATTTATTCATACGTTTGGTGAGAAATCTAAAAATAGGCAATACCAACACTACTTGGGATTTCATTTATGACATGCAAATGGATTAACAAAAAAGGTTTACATTTTTTTTTCAGCCAGAGTTTTCAATTCAGAATTACCACATACCCGTATATTAATTTTTGTACTTAGCTTGACTAACTAAGTGGGCGGAATAAGCTATGTAATCACTTTTACAATATTCAAAATCAAGTCTATAAAATAATTCTTGGAAATTAAAATGATGTTTTGTCTACGTTATTGTGAATCATTCTATACGTAAGGGTAATAAAAATAATTAAAAAAAAAAACACTCCACAAAAAATATTATTTGGCTCTAAAGACTGCCCTGGTTAAATTCAAAGCCCTTTAGAGTAAAGACTTGAACACCCAGGTTTTTGACCACCCAACATTCATATTCCCCTTTCTCCTTTTCCCGCCTCAACATTTTGCAATTGAGGATGTCATAACCCCATTGGCTCTGGGCAATGGAACTCTAGAATTCGTACCGCGTCCCAATCAGATTTTATTTTTTGTTCATTTTTTAGGGTAGGGTTTTTAATTCAACTCTTAGCTTAAAATTATTATTATTAAGCCTTTTAAAGATATCAAAATATTAACAAATGTATGCATTGTATTAACCTATGAAATCTTTCTTAAAGAATATTCATTGTGCAAACGTTGTGAAGATAATTTAAAAGAGGAAGTGTTTAATCTGTAGATTCCTGAATAATTCGTGTTCGACCATTTGATCGCGGCTATCTTAACGTGATTAAAAAATACCTCAGGTTACTTTGATACCTGCCACCTACCCACCTGAGATTTTCGGGATAAATTATATCAAAGTGAACCCTCGTCAAGCCCCAGAGGGCGTTTCCCGTTGCTTTTACGTGGAACCATTCTTTCATTTTAAAACATATGATGCTGATCAAGGTAATCAATGTACAAATAATGTTATTGAAAAAGTTTTTTGTGATGTCGCTAAACATGCAAACATTTTTTTCTGAATCGTAATGTGTACGCACAGAAAACTAGTAAACTTCAACAGTATTTAATATCGTGAACACGTCATAGGGGAAAACGTTAAAATAGTTTTTTTTATGGGAGTAGTTACTCGCCTGTTAATCTCATTTATATAAAAAAAAAACAAAGTCCCGAACGGTGATTTCTGGCGTCATGAATTTTTCCCAACCTTTTTGTGTCTGGAATTTTTAGGTAATTGCAACTGTTTTCAGCTAGCAACCTTTATTTTCATCATAAGTTATTGAGCTTCCATTTTTACGTTTGCTGACTTTACTACAATATGAATTTACCTGTTTTGGCTCCGACAGATGGGGTTTAAACTAATTCATTTTTTATTGATATCATACTAATTAAAGAAAAATGTTTCAGACTACATATTCGCTTCAAGCTACGATAATATGACAGATGTAATTCCATATCGTACTGGGAGTATTGTTCTCGACCTCCTTACTGACTGAAAAACGAGTTCGAGTTTCTGTAGATCTCTTTTCAAAACTGGCTTGGATACAAAAGACGATTTTTCTTGCACGTCTTATCAGAACTCCATACGAAGAAACGAGAATGGATCGGTTTACTTTTAGAATGACTCATTTAAAGAAAATTGCATTGAACCAGTTATACTGTCGTAGATTGACTGACGCACTTATACAGAATGAAGGGCAGAGGAAAGCAAGCCTTGGCACAAATCAATGAATATTGAAAGGGACAAGATGATTGTTTTGACTCATCAACACAAAGAGTAGAATACAATACCAAGCAATTTTACATATTTGACGGCCTTCATTGTCGAGTGGTAAGACGCTCGACTACGAATCCAAAGGTCGCGGGTTCCAACCCGGTTTGCGCCAATAACTTTTATTTAATTAAGATGTTTCATAACACATTTAATTCATATACAATAATAAAAAGTATATTTGCTGCACGTTCCAGAGTGGTAGATACTCTAAGTATCACCCTGATGAAAGACCACCATTCAGAATAGAAACGTTGCTTTAAATGGCTTTAGCCGTGTTTGGTGACCAGATCTGAATAGTCAGGTCCTTCCCAACCTTACTCTTCCCCATCTCCTTCCTCTCTTCACTACCTTCAGCCTCACTGGCTCTAGACGGTTGGGAGCAGTTGGGACTCTTGTGAGGTATTCACTAAAAAGAAAATAAAAAATAAACATATTCTATTGAATTAACTGAAATTACTTCTTCTTACTCTCATAGTTCTCGCCTATCGGAGGTTAGCTATCATCTCCCCCTTCTTGGAGCTGCACGCACTCGTACGTCACGTAGGTTCCAAAGGTGCAACGTCTTCCATCAGTCTTACTCTCGATTGTCGGTTAGGTAATCATCTATTTATCGCTCCTCGTGATTTGACCAAGACATTGGAGCTTTATTATCTATGTCTAGAACAATTTATCAATTCGATTAAGAACTCACCCTATCTGCCCAGGACATTTTAAAGATGTCCCTTTGCCATATATTATGGGTGGCCAAACTTTTGATCACTACGGGCGACCTGCTTTGTAAATTATTGGCGGCGGTCTATTAACATCGTATGCGTGATCATAAGAAAAGTAATAATTTAAACCCAAAAATTACTTTAAATTTTAAAAAGACATAGATATCACCAATTCCTATTCAATATCCAGTTGTTTTAAAAACAGACATTAATGATTTCTTTACATAAGTATAAAAAGAGTTTATAAATAAAACAGTATGTCTGTACGCGGCTTTAGATAGTTATGCGGTCGACGCCTTGGCCACCCCTGCCCTATATGTATAATTATATTATAGGTATAACCACATATACATTGAAATCTACCCAAAATTAAGTATAAATAATTTCTTATGTGTATATCTTAAAATAAGAATATTTTCAAATCCCTAAATATCTAATAAAGTACTTACGTACAATTTATTTCAGCCTACATCATTCTATATTTGAAATGGGTTTGAAATGAAAGCAACTAAAAAAAATGCTTGGCAAGTCTAGTTAGGTTTCGTGATTTTTCACGGGTAACAACTAACAACTAGCAAGTCAAACAATTTACCTCGGTATAGTGCCAACTCCAAGAAACGCGAGCTTCGGCCTGGGGACATAATAGTGTATAATTATATTAAAGTTATTTCCATAGAAACTCCATTTTAAGATATCTTTTACCATCGCCTCAAGGGAGGGTTTTCTCGGGGTACGAGCACATAATACGTTCCGAGAGCTGCATTGTGTTGTAATGAGATTTATGCAGCCATCCTTGGAGCGAAAGCCTAAACTGTTTTCTTATAGGTATAATGAGAGCTTGAATAAATCACAAAGTTATACAGCGAAATAACAGTAGATACCTACCTACATATCCGAAAATATATTCAAAGTAAATATACATGCGTTCATATTATTAATGGGTACTTGGATAATTATCATAAGGCATTTTATCGACAGGTCATATTTATTTGAAGTAGCTTATACGAGTACATAACCACGTTCGCCATAGCTCCCAATAGGTAAAATGTTAAAAAATATTATCAATTTGTGTATCGAACGAATTATTTGTAATTTGTAAGTTTGCTTACAACCTTATTGTATTGTATTTATGTACCCTATCTCTTATGTATATTTGATAATGTATCTTTCTTTATAACTCATAGAAATAGATTTGTTTATTTCTTAATATTTACACTTTGACTAAAACCCGTAAATACCTCCTAGGAAGGTTCTCCTAGTGAGGTGTTCACTAAATACTAAAATATTTACAGTAGCCATTATTCTTCCTTACACTTCGCAATGTAAATGTAATGTAACATTAGTTTTCCTATCCTTATTAACCAGTAAATTATATGGAATTTAATTAATTTTAAATTGTATCTTTCAATATGTAGATCATTGCCACTATTCTCAATACGCGTATATTTTACTGTATGTTTGCAATGAAAAAAATCGTCTAACCTCATTGTTAATTCAAAAAGAATTTTATTTTGATTCTGGATTTTTTGGAGAATCCAAATTATTATTTTTCTTGAAAAATACCTTCTACATACCTATGTACCATAAAAAAAGAAGAAAAAAAAAGATTTAGAGGTAATACTTTAATCATTGATTATTAAAAAAATTAAGTCTGTAAATGGCATATGAAAAGTAGCTTATCTAGATCTTAATATTTCCCCTGTTTTCTATCAAAATAAATCTAAATCTTTAACAGGCATTATTTAAAGTTCAAGTAAATTCATGGCACAGTGTGTGACCGCCAAGATAAAGGATGCGCTGTGAAACAACATTGTTTTCATCGAGATAACTTTAATTATTATTTGAGTTGAGTATGTAATTATACCTTTCAACATTACATCAACCCTCCACTCTGTGATATCCAACATCGGAGAGCGACGCTTACTATAATCATCAAATAATAAATGGTCCAGTCATTAATTGTACGGTGGATGTAGCCACCGAATTCGTACGCCCCATGTAATTACATGCAGACCTGCCTCATTTCAAGGCTGGACGCGGGATGGTAGTGCTGTTTGACAAAGCATATCTGTACGTAATCATACATTAAGTGTCATCTTTTGTTGGCTTCTGCGGCGGACCTGAACATTTCGAAAACATATTTTGAAAAGTAACTTTTCTGGTAATTTTTAATTTTAACATTTTAGTTTGAGTTTTTGTGGTTGCGACGAGCGTTATACACAATTATTGTAAATAGCCAAATTTAGTAATTTTCGGTAAAATGCGTTGTGTGCTTACGAAACTTACATAGCCGTACATAATACCGCATTAGGTAATTATCTGTGTTCCAATAATACTCGTCAACTTCCTGAATTTCAATAAATTTAGTAATAAGCATTAGTACTTTAAATAGTTTATTTGTGTATTATATCCCGTTTATGGCTATTAATATATAACATCTCATATCCTGAATATCCATAGTAAAGGCCAAGCACTGACGGTGCAACCTGCAAACTTCCATGCAAGGAGTCGCGCAGATCATCTGAGGTACGCCTTTACAACTTTTCCTTTTATTTTCGATCTTATCTTGTAGGGTCTAATTAAAAAGTCACTACACCTTTCAAGTAGAGGCTCGCCACATATAAACCATAATAGACACTTAATTAACTTGATGGGTCAGTACATTAACACGGGAACTTATCGGGAGATTGTAAAGGAAACTTCCATCTATAAATTATTGGATGCTCAGATGGAAATTGAAAGTTTCCAGAAATATATGTTGTATACGCAGTGATAGTGTGGCTACCAACATACAAACCGGTGGTACCACCAGCCAATAGGGAAGAGATATAAGATGTAACGGGATGATTAAAGGACACAGTATCTATACTACAAATCTAGCGGCTTTCTGGAAACCTTTTGTTCTAACTTCTTAATTTCCGTAAACCTTTTGTAATATAATAATGTGTTTCAAATGATATTATATTATCATAGGCATTAGCTTCATGGTTTAAAACTGTTTAAAAACTACTAGAGTATGTATTGAAGATTTTCTGTTGGAAACCCGTCGTCACGAAAATTGAATGACACCACTGCCAAAACGTACGCAGAAATTACTTTGAATTTTCGACAATTTAAACAGGTACCTCCCGCACTAAAAGTTTTCGATGTGACTAAAAGCTAACACAGTCTCTGAAGTTCCTTCATCGACGGTGCCAGCATACGCCGTGCTCATGTCTTCCCGAAAACCCGTCGTAACAACTTTTTGGAAGCAGGAAAAATATTCACTCAGTCGCCAGACGCGGCTACAAGCGAATAATGGTACAAATATCTCAAACTGAAATAATACCCTTTTTGCTTGTTAGCGCTTGCCTTGCCTCCGAATAAACCTTTTCCGCATTCATTCGCTGAATCGTAAAATACCAATATCGAAGCGACTAATGTCAATTTTCAGGTTTAGCGCGTTTACGATGCTCGACCAAAACTTTATAAGTAATAAAAGTGTCCGTGTGAATAATATAATATCAATTTATTATTGAAACGATATAAATAATACGACCGGTCGGTAGCTGAGTGGACAAACGCGTCGGATTTCCACCCGGGCGTCGTGCGTTCAATTTCTCTGCTGGCTAAGTCCTCCATCATTGGACAAGCAACATCTTCCGCTTCTTATGTTGGCAGTAGGAGTTTTTCAAATATTGTCAGGTTATTTAACCCGGGAATGTTTGTCTTTCTTTTAAAAAAATAATTAATAATAATAATAATAATCAAAGAATATGAAATAGAAGAAAACTTAAAGCGATAAGAAGTTAATTATAATTTAAAATATAATATCAACAATAAAAACTGAATGTTAAGAGTTGAGCTTATAGGATTTACATATTGCTTACAACTAACCCAGAAAAATGGATAAATGAAAACACAAGCAGACTGCAATAAATAAAAACATAGTCACTAAACAAATAATAACCTCAAAAAAGATCTGTTAATTAGTTAAGATTAGGGTGGGATGACACTAATTAAAAAATGTTATTAATTGTGTTTTGAATACCATGGAATCATTTAATGCATTACATGTTTTGTTGTAGGCTATTATATTATCACTTGATTTGCCATGTTGCGGAGACCTTTTGAAAAAAAATAATATTTGCATTGAGTATAATGAGGTTAGGATATTCAGTCTAGTTTGAATTCGGTATCTGCGAGTTCATTGTCCGACATAGTGAAAAAAACTTTTTTGTAATAAATATATCCGCCAAAAATATGAATTTCTTCAAATAACTCGACTTTACCGTAAACATAAAAGAGATGGTTGTAATTAAAGAGGACGTTCATCAGGACAATATTATAGAAATAAAAAGGTATTATAATACGTTATTTATGTTTAATTTTTATTTACACTCGAAACAGTTCGATAAAGGGTCAAAAAACTACTAACAATAAAATTACGAGTACAACGTCATCTCGTAAACGCCCTTAAATAAATTTAATCGCTTGCAACCCGGGCGTTTAATGTTTGATTTTGTTCATCGTACGTGTAGGTGCACGTACCCGCATCACTCGATGGTGTTGGAGAGATCAGAGATGGGTTAAATATAGCGCAAAGCCTTCTACTGTCCGGCGGATGTTGTTATCACATCATATTATTCCCGTATACCCACACACGTGATCATTTTCCGGTGGTGACAATTAAAAAGCTTTTATTTTTGATAAATTTAGAAGAAACCCGCTTTCTATAACGAACACTGGGTATATATATACATATTGTCTCATACGACATACTTTTTAAAACCCGCTTTAAAAATACGTTTCTGGTTTTATCTTAATTGAATAGCCGCTTTGTTATTTTATTTATAGTGATAAATACGTTAGTTGTAATGTCGTTTCGTTTTTATAAAGAAACTTTCCTAAATTAATGCAACTGTAAAATCTCATATATTAACATGTATTGTATGTGTTATACAATGTAGGTAAGTACTATTTTGAAGCAGTATCAAAATACGAAATCTGTATGAAATATAAATCGGTTGATAAATTTGAAAACTTTAGGGGAACGTTTTAAAGCACAAAAAATACTTTCTCTCACTCGTAATGATTTGGTGTTGATTTCAGAATATATAACTAAAAGATGGAACATTATTAATTATGTTATCGTCTATAAGCACATGATATTATCATAAGAGATTCATTGGTGTGGTAATAGGAATCGCGATACTCCTATATTCGAAATATTACGATCAAATAAAATAAATAATTAATTTGTTTTTATTTTTACTCACAATATTTTTTTTAAATAATAGCAAAACACTAGCCTCTCATATCAGTAGGAGTAGGTTATTCCAGTGTCAATACTTAAATTACGATCGAAGATTTTCTACTTAAATGCTTCGGTGCCTGTTTCGGTTCCAAAATAATCGTTCGAAATTCATTAAGAGGAGATAACACTGCAAAAACGGAAGTGTGCCCGAAGCTCACATTTGAATTAATCCTGAGGAATCTGTAACTATAAATCTTTTTTTTTTCTACGGATGTTATGTAAGTATTTAATATTTTAAATTAATAAAAACTCTTAACATTCACATTCTTTCTATTCTTACTCTATTTTTAATTCTTAGGAACGCTCCTTACTGATTTATTTCTAGGTTACTATATCTTCTTAAAAATATTTTGATTTATCCGAATTTAAAAAATATATCTATTATTTGCATTTGGATAGAGTTAAATGCCTAAAAAATGCAAGAAATTATCGGCTTCGTTTGGCTCTGAGCGATAAATTCGAAATATCTATCGTTTATTTCAGTTGTTTCACCATCGGAGGTTTCGATTATGCCCATCACTAGCGTAAAGTACAAATTGGACGTGTACGTCTTCTTCTTATTTATTGAAATGGTTAAAAAGTGGTTATATTATGATGTAATTTGTTACCGAGAACTGATCAACTGTAGAACTGATGGCAGTGTCTTGCAAGGGTGGACTGGTTTATTTTCCATCTTGCTAATAATATTTGTCGTCTTGTTCTCCAGGTGAGCGAGGTCCCATTTAGCTCACACTTATTACAACACCTCTCTGTCTTTATAGTTTTATGTTCACTCTTTTCTTTACTTTACTATAGACAAATAAAGTTAAAACTCTCAAGCTGTGCGCTCTGGCATTATGGATTTTGTACAACTTTTTTCCCTTAAATTTTTAAGTCAACGCAACTTTTTTTAGCTCACAACTTCATTTTCAGCATGAGTTATGGAGCTTAGAAATATCCACTTATCTGCCAAAAACTAGATACGATCTTTCAAATATTCAAAACGCAAGTTTAAAAAAATAAAGTGTTAAAACTGAAGCGAAACCAGGTAAAACCTAGAACCTACTGGCATTTAGTATTAATATGTAATTCTACCTGTTTCAATTATACTTAATAAGTATAAAAAATTACATAATCAAAGATTAAAATATGTCAGGATTTGATGTTACCTATATAAAACCAATCAAATAAAATAAAAACATTACCAGGTCACCAGTTATATTGTAAAATAACTATTTGACATGCTACAAAACATCACCGCTGCTTTGATATAAAACTTTATACAAATCCGGTAGGTATAGGTAATCTAATATTCATAAATTAAAACATAATACGATTGTTACATCTTCCATAATGTTATCTCGACTCTACGCTACGCGGTGTGACAGTTATGTCTTTATCCGCCTTGGGTTTGTCGTTAGAACGAATTTTTATTCCCTGTATCAATTTACACGGCAGTGAAGATGTCCAAGGCGCAGAGAGGTGAAGGTAAAAACATAAAGATAACAATTTATGTTGCGGCTTATTGCGGCTGAAAATGTGGCTAATATGAGGCAAAACCCTAATAAGAACATGCAGGGAAGGCATATTCTCTACATAATAATAACGTTTGTTGAAGATACCGTAGAGGGCTTTCACTCTTCCCAAATCATTGCCATTAACCACTGGTCTATTGACTGACAAAAGGTAGGTTTATCAGAATCATGTATTTATTACATTTCTTGCAACTTATTATATAATTATTAGACAGGTGGTTAGGACTCTCGACTGATAGTTTACGCTGGTGTTCTCCAAGGGTCAATCTTAGGTCCACTTCTCTTTTCTATTTTCATTAATGATATCGCCGAAGTCATCCGTTTTTCTCGCTTTCTCCTTTTTGCAGATGCCTTTAAAATATTTCCTACAAATTAGAAGTATTGAGGATTGCCAGCATCTTCAAGCTGATGTCGATAACATTTCTGAATGGAGTCGACAAAACCAATTTCATTTCAATATCTCGAAATGTATAGTCCTATCTTTTACCAGAGCATTTAGTCTCACCTACCACAGGTACACTATGCTCGATCATAATTTCAAACGCGTTTCCACTATAAAGGATCTTGGGATTGTGTACGAAAGTAAGCTTGCATTTCGTGTTCATATCGAGGGGATGTGCCAGTCGGCACTAAAAATGTTAGGGTTTGTTCTCCGAACCGTCAGAGTTTTTCGGGATACCCGAACTAATATTAATATTCTACTTCTTTTTGGTCTGCAGTAGGCTAGAGAGTGGCTCAATTATTTAGGATCCTTGAGGTGGGGTACTCCCTCATCTTGGAGAGGGTCCAGAAAAAGTTTCTGAGATTTCTTTACATAAGGGAGTACGGCCACTATCCGTGGCTCTACCCGACGAACTTTCTCCTGAATTTACCTTTCTCGAATTAAAAAATATGTAAAAAAAAAACAACGTGAGATCATGTCATTTTTTTTACAGTCAAGTGGTTTTTCAAAGTTAGTGATGGAAATGACTTTACGAGTTGAAACGTTTGCGTTGATTTAGAAATTCCACACAGGAAAAGTTGTGAAAAATTATTGAAGCCAGAGGTCACCATTCTTCAGTTTTTATTTTTTTATTTGGCCCACACATTTCCGTTTTAAATTTAGGATGTGTAAATGTAAATAAAAGAAGGTGGAATCTAGTAAAAAGGTTTCGACAAAAAAACTTTTAAAGTTCAATGAGATAACAAAATAATTGTATTTCCAAGGAATTTTGAATGAGAAAATGCTTAGCGCAATTGCGTTATATTATTTTTTTAGTGACCCTATGGTCCACCGTTAAAGCAAACATGTCGAGTAATAATTGTGCGATAACTTTTTTTAAAAGTATTGATGATACTGTGTCATCGTCATTACTTGTTAAGTGAAACACGGCTCAACAACCCTAAAACAACCGACTTAAGCCTTTTTAGTGATAAAAGAGGGCAGAATATCATTAAAAGAGGGATGTCAAGTTATTCTTTATAAACGGTACACGATTAACGCTTAACTGGTATAAATGAGTAAAAAAACCCAGATTAAACTTGGATCCACCATAAGTCAATTTGCTCAACAAGCCGTTCACACACCCCGTTCCCGGTATTCGTCAGTTGCACAGAACCCTGCAAAATAACGTGGGGTACTACCAAAAGTTGCTAACTTACAAAAACTTGTTTTGGAGTAAACTCAATCTTAGTGTTTTATCTTAATTATAAAGTCAGATTTACGGTATTTATATTTATTTTTAAATTATCCTTTAGAGTTCACTTGTTCCTTGACTACCTTATTTATCTAAGTGCTTTTACAATATTCTCTTGTCTAATCATTATTAAAAAATGAAGTTACAAAGTTTTTCAACAAAACAATAGCAGAAAACCTTATTCCCAAACCAAAAACTTATTCCAGACATTGCAACATTTTTCCAATACGTCATGTACACTTAATATATATATTTTTAAAGAAACAGCCTTCCGATTGGTTAATTAGTTTTTATTTTATCTGATTTCCAAACATCGTGTAGTCAAATGAAGCAAATCATATTGTCAAGTTGATGCTATAACCTTGAATGATATTATTTTGCTGCATTTATAAAGGTTGGTGTAAATGAAAAAAATGTAGTCCAAACATAATTTTTAATGCCGTTTTATACGACTTTACTGTGTATTTAATTTTTGCGTAGTATTAATTGATTTACAGAAGTATTGGTACATTTTGAAATATCCGGAAATTACATATTTGTTGTTGCAACGCGTAAAAACTCATCAGCATCGTCAAAACTAATCATTTTGAAAATATGCATTTCTAAACGTATTTGAGGCCGTGTGAAGCATTATAAATACAACAGTGACAGAATTCACACACACGTTGAAAGTTACTTGGGATAGTTGTCACGTTGTCAGAAGTACATGAATGTAAGTATTTACAGATGTTTTGTTAAACTAACTGCTTTTCTAGCCTTCTCAGATGATTGCAAAGTTTCAGATAAGTCGATATCCTCCTTTTCGATTTATAACCTAGGCTTTTTTATGGCATTTTTCATTAGAAGCGAAAATTACAGAGCGTGAAATTTAGCTATTTGTGCCGTGGGCTTCTCTCACGGAATGGATTATTGGTGGTGAATTTCTATACATTTGGTACTAAACGAAGAAATTATTTAATTGATAGGTACTGTGAAAGTAAGACCACCATTCAGAATCGAAACGTTGCTTGAAATGGCTTAAGCCGTGTTTGGTGACCAGATCTGAATAACCAGGTACTTCCCAACCTTCCTCTTCCCGATCTCCTTCCCCTCCCCACTACCTTCAGCCTCACAACATACCCAATTTGGGGATGCCATAGTCTCACTGGCTCCAGACGGTTGGGAGCAGTTGAGACTCTTGTGCGGTATTCATGTAAAAAAAAAAAAAAACTATCAACAGATATCTTAACGAAAATGAAAAGCCGTAAAATCAAAGATGTGTGTATTATTTACGTATTTAAATGTTATTTTTTGTCTAAAATCATTATTATGCGACACCATGGCCCCAGTTTGTAAATGTGGGTTTTATTGCAAATATCAGTAACAGGTGCAGTTTGAAAACCAGCGAAGGCATTTTTGAAGGTTTTACCTAAAGTTCCAGTATGCATTTCACATAGAATTTAAAAGATTACAGAAAAATAATTTTATTCACTGGAAACCTTAGACATTTTCCTAACTACTCACAGAGAATTTACAAATAAATCATAAAAAAAATTGTATGGTTTGTATTAGAAAGCGCCAAAATGTGTGTATTTTGGGTACTGACCCTTAAGTGATTTCGTATTTCCAAATTTCTTAATTTTAACTTGGTAGAGATTTTTTTTTTTTAGTTTAAAGAATTTTGGGTATTTGTTTATTTACGAGTCCTTATTTGTTGCAATAAAAGGTGAGTGTTCTTGAACATCACTATTTTATTGTTTGAATAGCCTAATTATAAAATCATTTTAATACTACGTTTTATAAATAATATGACAATTAATACATATAATTTTTATTTTTCAATTTACCAAATAAATTTTTTTCACTACACAGTATACCCCGGGTCTAATTTGAGCCATGCATACCGTGGCTAAAAATATGTATACCAGTTAAATGTTAAAGTACTTCGCCGGGAACCCGGGGTTCTTTTTGTGTGAATACGCTTATATAGCTTACTATTATAAACCATAATATTATTATTTAATTCGATCGAAAACATTAAAGTTTTAATAACACCGGTATGTACGACCTTTATTCGAAAGTTCTTCGCCAACGGTAAGTACCTACGTGCAGATACAACACGCCTCAAGGTAGGACAGGAAAATCGTGAGCAATAATAATCGGTCCATAAATGCACTTTTCTTGAATTGCACAATATAATAATTTCTTTAGTGGGTGCGTACGTACTTGCGTGAACTTTTCAAATTTGGAACTGATGTTAAATGAAATTATCAAATTTAAAAAATTATCTTTTTAAATTCCTACCTATCTAATAAAGTACCTACCTGTAATGTATTTTAGCAGACATTATCCTATATTTTAAATGAATGGACTAATATCTATTCTTGGCAATTTAAGTTACATCCCGTGATTTTTCACGGGTAACAACTATTTCATACATAATATTATACCTTATACAAAACGAAGGTAGGTACCTACTCATAGGTATATTTATTTTACGCGCTTGCAAATTCAAATAAGTACCTAAAGAGATTGTTTTAATACTTTCAGTTCGTCTTTCTGTGTTGTTTTGATCTTCAATAATGTTATTGGTGTTTTTTAGCAGGGCTTATTTTAGGAAATAATCAATCACTTACACGCATAATTTCCAAGTTAAGAAACGTTCCGAAAACTGAAAACTGTACCACTGAACTGTTTTATTTTTATTTTTTATAATTAACTTCAAACACTGAATTTGCAAAATTGGTTCACAGACAACATCTAAAACTAACACAAAACACACTTGAGTTTAAATTACTTCCGATGTTCGGTTTGAGTGCACGAATTTGATATGCCTCGTTGCTTTCGAGTTATTTTTACGTATTCAATAGCGAATAAAATTAAAATACGCTACTAAAAATCCTGCATCTCGGAGAACATTAAACTATTTGATTTATTACCATCGATTCAATATATGGTTAAATTAAGTCACAATCACGTTGATTTAAATCCGTACTAAACACAATGTATGAACTAGATACATTCATTTTATATTTAACACACTTCATTTATTAATCACACAAAATATTGTCGATAAACATCACCACACAAACAAACACTATTCGCTCTCTAAAAACTTTTTTCAATTAGTACCTGTCGTACAATGTTTTTTACAACCTTCAAATATAAC